>BQMZ01000293.1:0-463075 GCA_036984285.1 Chlamydomonas sp. KOR1 | reverse complement strand
TGATCAAGACCGCCACCGCGTAAGGGGCGCAGCAGGAGCAGGAGCAGCATCTTGAGCATGAGGAGGGCAGGAGGAGCGTCTGCGTCAGCAGGAGTGGTTACCTGGGCAGCAGTGGGGGAGGAGCACGTAGTTGCTGGTCTCCTGAGAGTGCGGCCTAGGCTGGCGCAGGAGGGTGTGGCAGGTGAGCAAGGAGGTGCTCGCGGGGCTACGTTCGTTGGGGCCCTGGGTTCAGAGTCACACCTGCTGGGCTTGACGCAGCGTCATTGGAGTCACCTTTCATGGGGCTGGCTTCAAGCGCTTGAGCGGATTGCGCTTATGTGGGATCCGAGTGGCGCAGCGAGCTGTCATGGCGGCACGTGTACGGCCGGAGTGTAAACGGAGCGGGCTAGGTCTGGCCAAGTAGCCAGGGTTGTGCGGTCTAGGTCTTAGCACCTGCACGTCCGCAGCATGCCCGTATCCGGAGGATGGCACGACGGCGACATGTATTCCAAAAGATATGGTTGGGCAATGGAGCGAGGCCCTGCCATGCACCAAGGGCGCAGGTGATAAGCGGCTTCCTATGCGTGCACTTTTCGTCTGGGCATTTCTTGTCTTGCGTCGTAGGTGTGGCCGATCTGGGCCAGTCTGTAAGGTAATGCTGTGTCTGGGATACCCTTGCCTTGGAGCATGTCCTGCAGTGACTGGGCCCATGTCAGTCCGGCCTCTCCTGCGATCCCTCCAATACCATTCAAGCCTTCAGCTTCCCATGCAAGGCATAACAGTATCATGGATGTACTCGTCCAGATTTCAGAGATAGCAACTAGGCGGGCCGCATGGCCCATGCGCCATGGCGCCGCGGCTCCGGAGCGGCCGGGAATTGCGCGGAAAAGTTCAAGTGGGGGCGGGACCTGTGAGATTCCCTAAGGCCACTGATGTTGTTATCCCCATTCAGGCTTGCACGTACTATTTTTACGGGGCAACGACACTTTGCAACCATGGCGTCCGTGCTGTGCTCCTCGGAGAACATGCCAAGGCCAGCACCGCCGAGAAGCCAGCTAAGATGGCGCGCATCGAGCCGGTTGATCGCCTGCTTGTGAAGAAGCTATCAGAGAATGCTACGCTGCCAAAGCGGGGCTCCGCAGGCGCGGCCGGCTATGACCTTTCAAGGTACGTGACAGTGGGAACTGAGCACGCATTAATACATAATATCCTCTTGCACATTTCCTAAACGGAATTTATATTGTGCGCAGCGCCGAGGACACCGTGGTGCCTGCGCGCGGGAAGGCGGTGGTGAAGACGGACATCGCTATTCGCGTCCCCAAGGGCACGTACGGCCGCGTTGCTCCTCGGTCGGGCCTTGCTGTGAAGAACTTTATTGATACGGGCGCTGGCGTCGTCGATGAGGACTACCGCGGCAACGTCGGCGTTGTGCTCTTCAACCACTCTGACGTCGACTTCCAAGGTGCGTGGCCAGGGTGAAGTCGCACAGGGCCTGCGGCACGGGTAGGCCAAAGCTGCGCTCTACATGAGGCTATTGGTTTGCGTGCGTATAACCCCCCTAGCTTGTCCACGAGGTTGAGGGGAAGCTTGAGGGGAAGGCAGGGCAAAGACATAGGCAGGGCAAGACACGTGTACACGTTGCCTCAGCATGCACTGGCAAGGACACACTTCGCTAATGCTCAGAGTGGACATTGCAGAGTTGCGATCAGGTTCCTCCACTCCCTACGGAGCTCTTTCCACAGTCAAGCAGCTCTGGCATGGTGTCTTTGCCTGCGAACCGTACTGCACTTCATCCGCACGCCCCTCGCAATCCCAAACGGCACCACACCACATACTGTCCTCAAGCGACAGCTTGCACCTGCCGATCCTCAGCCCTTCAATGCTCCGCACTATGACCCCCACAGTCAAGAAGGGCGACCGCGTTGCGCAGCTGGTCCTGGAGGTGATCAAGACGCCCGAGGTGGAGGAGGTGGAGGAGCTGGATGACACGGAGCGGGGCGCCAACGGGTACGGCTCCACGGGCGTGGACAAGAGCCTGGCGGCAGCGGCGGCCAACTGAGTGGCTGCCACTCGCGACAAAAGGCATACAATAGTGTTTGGTGCATGGAAAGCATGTGATAGTCACCTTTTAATTGGCATCCTGGCCTGAGCAAGCAAGAGTTCATGGTGAGGCGTTGCGGTTACTGATTGGTTGTGTTGTGTTTTACTGCATGACAGGAGGTAGGCTGGGGTGTTTTGCCAGCGCTGCAATCAGCCATGTGCAGACTCCTCCTCATGAACTGTGGTTGACGCGGCGCCAACGCGTTGCTGCAGGGCTGTAGAGCAGGGGTGTGTGATGTCAAGGTTTGCGACTGCGCAACCAACTCAACTCGTGACCACATGGTCAGGTACGACCTTGGCAGCGGCCGCGGTGCCCACCTGTTGCATGGCCCTCATAGTGAGCTCATGCCACAATGTGGACTGTACGGCTTGTGGCCTTGACTTTCTGTACGCTGCAATCATTAGGACGCGTGGACCCGGGTTAGCACAAGTGGTTTGGTGGCACGTGGGTGCCTGGCTGCTTTGCGGTTATGACTATTCAAGGCTCGTACGCGTGCAGTAATCTGTGGGCACAATGCCCGGCTTACTCAGGATCCAAGACACGTCTTGACATTACACGTGGTCACGCGCAGTTGCTGAGCAGCATTTGCGCGATTGCGCAGTCCGACACCCGTACAACGGCCGCTCGGCCCATCACCGCCGCCAGGCGTGCTGCCAGCTGGTGTTTGCACTGCGTGGTGAGGATGGGGGCCATGGGGACGGGCGACAGGATTGCACTGAGGGTCAGTTTGTGACCTCTCGTAAGTCGACAACAGCCTGTAGACCGGCGGCACGCAATGACATGACCATTGTATAATTGTAACCCTCACCGACTGACTCTGGAGAGCCTCCCAAGCCCCTCGTTGCGACCAAGTGCTACCTGTTCACCCGTCAGCGCAGCTAGCAGTGGCCACCGCAGCACCAGCACGGCGCACACTCACGCACACGGCCTCGCCTCGGCCGACCACGTCGAACTGGAAGGACTGGCAGGAGCAGTAGTGGGAGGAACACCGTGTAGGCGTCGGCGGGCTTGCGGGCGGGGACCTGCGGCAGTGCTGACGGTAAGTAGCAGTACTCAGGTGCAACAGGTGCACCCCGCTTGCGCTGTAAGCAGCCCGCCCATAGGAGATAGAACAGCTGTGTCAGGCAGACGCAACATGGCACGGAGTCTAACGTTGCGGGCAAGCAAGGCACGGGGGTGGCCCACGCTTGACAGGACGGGAGGGCTGGTGACATCGCCCAACCGCATTGCACCCTGCAACGGCACACCCAGTCACGCCAGGTCACGCCACCGTGTCCAGGAGTAAAGATGTAGGAGCAAAGCCACCCCTCTTTGGTTGTGACGACCTGCATGACCGGCAGTCCGCACTGGTTGCGCGACCCACCCGGAACACACGCCGGCGCGTGCGCGCCCCCTCGTAGCACACAATGCCGCCGCCGTCCACCACCTCCAGCGCCTTGGCCAGGTTCTTGCCGTACAGCAGGTGCAGGCTGCAGTGCAGGGAGGCGTAGGGCAGCACGGCACCGTGATGGGCACTGACAAATGGAATGAGGCTGGTTGAGCGCCGCTGCGCTGCCTGCTGTCAAGGACTGGTGCGAGTCGCCGCCATGCGGGTTGGGGGGTCCACCATGACACAGGACTTTGAGCGCTCCAGCAGTGGTAGGTCGTAGCACTACTGTACCCTGGAGGTTCATGTATGGGTCATGGAGGTAAGCTGCGTTCGCGGCGGGCGTACCTTGCGAGGATGTCCTCGGGAACTGCGCTTGCGGGGCCAGTGGGGTGGTCACCACGGGGAAGAGGGCAGGAACGAGAAGCACCGTGGGAGATGCTGTTAAGCGACACAGCCTTGGCATCGATGGAACGGGCGATTGCTGTATAGCAATTCTGTTGCGTGTACGTACTCTCTGAGCTTGGGTTCGCTGCTAAAAACTGTTGCAGCTCAGCGAAGCATGCGTCTCCGACTCTGCGACAAATGCGCGCCAACGATGTCCATGGGCTTCCGTGAGGAATATCGCGGTCACCGTTTCGTCACACACGCACGTGGATATGCTTGGAGGCTTGCTCCCCAGGTCTCTGCTCATAAGCGACACTAAAGGCTTCGTTCTGAGCAGGTGTTGCTGTCCGTGAGCAAAGGGTTAACAACATGCAATGAAGTGCAAAGAGATGAGATCAGTCCTCCTTATGCGTTCTTGGGCACGTCGTGGCTGTGGAAGGTCTTCCGTCGCTCAACGATTTCAGAAGGGCGGCAGTGCATGTCTCCATGAGTGTCCCATGGGGCGGCACGGCAATCCCCCTGTGCCAAGTGTGCTGGGTCACGCAGCTGCTGCGTGGCGGCATGCCTTGGCGATTGAATAGGGCCAGCGAGGTACTGAACCTACTCCAAGCCCATGCTGAAAGGCACCACGCCTCCAGACCGCATCTTTTGCATGGGCTACAGGTAGGCGTCACACGTCCCTGGCCGTCACTTCCAGGTTGATGCGGTGCAAGGGAGCTCCACCCAGATCCGCCCCAGATCCACTACCGCACGCGTAAGGGCGATGGAGCAACGGTTGCGCACGGGAGCGCGCTTCTGTCGTCGGCCTGCACATTACATCAAGGTCAACCGGTTTGAAACACAGGCAACGTGGCAACACCGCAACAGGGCTGTCAGCCGCCGCGCCCGTGGCCAGCAGCTCCTCCGGGAGCCGCGTACTACGGCCCCAGTCACAGGTATGGGCTAGCAGCAACGCGAAGCATGCAAGTGCCGCACACAACAGCCTACGTGCTAGCCTCACAGCGCATTCTGTATCCACGCAATCAGCGCCTTTGCCCAACATCCCACCAAGACCTGGCCAGCGACACGACCAGCTTACCATTTACAAGTGAGCACCAGCAATGCGGCAGAGCTAACACGGAAAGCGCCCTGTCCTCCAAGGCTACATAAGCTACAGAGCGCGAACCAGCAAAGCGGCACCGTGTGCGAGGTTGCCGAGGCACCCAGAGCGCCTGCTTTGCTGGGCAGGCACAGGAGCCCTAGCGCCTGCTCTTCTTGCCCTTGCTGCTGCTACTCTTGTGCTTGGTGCTCTTCTTGGAGCGGCCTGCGGATCGGGTTAGGGCGCGGGCGGAGGACTGGGCGTCATACGAGGTCAGGTGGCAGCACAAGGACGCCGTCGCCAGGCCCCACAGTCATTGCGCGCAGGCATCTTGATGGTCCTGCAAGCGAAACGTATGGCATCCACACAATCGCGTACAGCAGCACTCCGTCCCATTCCAGATCTGCGTGGCCGCTCATGCGCACTGCGCCCTTCCACACTCCCAACCCCCGGGCCCTACACTGGCCGCCCCACCCCACCAGGCCGTACCTGCACCACTGCGCGAGCTACTACCACTCGCGTCAGACTCGCTACCACTGTCCTCACTACCCGAATCCGACGAGTCAGCGCGCCGGCGCTTGCTCTTCCCCTCCTTCTCCTTGTCCTTGTCGCGAGTCCGGTCCTTGTCCCGTGCCTTTTCCTTGTCCCGCCCGCGCGACGCCTCCTCCTTGTCCTTGTCCCTCCCCTTATCCTTATCCCTGCTGCGAGCCTTTTCCTTCTCCCTGTCCCGTTCCTTCTCCTTCTCCCGTTCCCGTTCCCGCTCCCGCTCCCGCTCCCGCTCCCGCTCCCGCTCCTTCTCCTTTTCCCTTTCTTTCTCCCGCTCTCTGCCACTGTCACGACGCGCCACCCGGTCCCTGCTGCGGTCGCGCTCTTGCTCCGGCTCCTACTGCGTGCCCGCCGGTCCCTGTCCCTGTCATGATCGCGATTCCGCTCCCTGTCTCGGCTGCGAGAGCGGCGGGAGCGGTCCCTGCTGCGGCTGCGGCGGCTGCGATCCCGGTCTCGATCCCGGCTGCGGTCGCGGTTGCGGTCCCTGGAAGGGTTAGCAGCCGTCGAAGAGGGAGGAAACGGGTAAGCAGGGCGGTGAGAGTTGATGGGCAGGGGCATGAGGGCAAGGCGGTGGCAGTGGTGCACGTAGCTGAACCACCAGCAGCAGCAAGATAGGCCGCCAGAGGGTTACCGGGAGCCACAGGCAGGCCATGCGACAGCCGCGCACCTGGACCTGTCTCGTGACCTTGAGCGCGACTTGGGCGCGAGGTACGCCGGCGCGGGGCAGGGAGCGGCGCCGGTCGCGGCTGCGGCTGCGGCTGCGCCGCCTCCCTGCTCCTGTCCCTGCGCGTTGCGGCGGCAGCCAAGAACAGCGTTAGCGTATGTACCGACAACGCTACGACATGTACTATTTGTAGCGCACTTGGTAAGAAAGCGAGTCTATGTACGCACAGCACCCCACCTGCTGTGGCTCCTGCTCCTGCTCGTGCTGCGACTCCGCCTGCCCCTGCTGCTGCTCCTGCTGCGCCGCCGGCGGTCGCTCCCGCCCCCGCGCTCGGACCGCTTGCCATCGGCAGTACCTGCCCCGTCCGCCTTGTGCGCCCCGGACCCGACCCTGTCCCGATCCTTGTCCTTGTCCTGCTGCTTGTGCTGGTCCTGATGCTTCCCCTCAGGCTGCCGCTCGGGAGCAGCAACTGCCTTGGCAAGAGCAGGCGCGGCAGCGGGCGGCTCCTGCGGCTGCGGGGGTTTGGTTGGCTGGGCAGCCTCCGCCTCCCACAGCTGCGCCTGGGCGCGAGGAAGGAGAACAGGCTCATGAGCAGCGTGCGGTGGGCAGAGCATGGTGATGAGGCAGCAAGGCAGGTGGGTTGTACTGCTACTGGGGCCCAGCGGCAGGTGCGCCGCACAAGCGGTACCTGGCGGCAGCGCGGCAGGATTGGAATAAACCGACATGTCACTCGCAGCCGCGCTGGTTTTGGTGCAACAGCTTGCACCTGCTAACCAGATGGACATGAGGAGGCGTACCTGCTCGCTCAGTTGCAGGCGCTGGCAGGTCGAGGTCGGCGGCAAGGGCCCCGGACGCCGCCTGCAGCGAGGAGCAAGACGCGGGCGGCAGGGGCAGGTGCGGCGGCGACCCTGGACTACAACCTCATCACCAGCCCAAGCCATTCAGCGCAAAGCAACGTGCGTTCCTAACTCCCTATCCGGAGTCCGGGCAGCGACGGCGTGATCATCGCAGCCAAGTTGCCGCGCACAGGACCACCAAGGCGATTTGCTCACACATACGTTACATACTGCATACCTACACATACGTTACATGTTGGCCCAGGCTTGCGACCTACGTAGCCCAGCACAGGTCAGCCCTGTGCCCCATGCACACCAGGCTGCTGCACGACCGCGATCCCCTTCCACCTGCAACCACACGCACCAGCGCCCGCGCCCTCCCGCCCCCACCTGCTGCATCCTGTCCTCCTGCGGCGCCAGCTGGCCCTCGGCCGCCGTCACCTTGCGCCCCTCAGCCACCAGCGCGTAGCGTTGCGCCTCGCCTGCGGGCGGCACGCAGCGGGAGCCGTCACAGGGTGCCACCGGGGCGGCAAGCAACAGGTGCCCTCCCGAATGCAAGCAAAATGCGAGCACTGTAACCAACAAGCAAGCGTGCCTAACCAGGAACAACGCTACCGCAGACGGCGTCACACTGCTCCAGCTGAGCCGAGCGGTGTCCTCCCTACAGCCCGGAAACCGCGGCATGGCGTGCGTGCCTGCTGAATTTTGCTTCAACGATGTACTACAACAAACGGAGCGGTTGCTTGTGTGGGGCCATGCAAGCGCGCGTCATACCGCACCACAGCGGACGGTGGCGCTGTTCCCTCCCCGTACCTGCAGCCGCCGGCGGCAGGGGCCCGATGACCTTGGCGGGCACACGACTGCCGTCGTCGCGCGTGAGCCACACACTGGGGGAGCAGGAGGCACGCGGGATGCGGCGTTAGCAACCATTGTTCTAGCCCCGTTCCGGTGCACGCCTTCGCCTCTGGCATGCGCTGATATCAATGCACATGCTGCTGTGCATTCAGCGGTATGCTGCAGCGTCAGCTAGCCCCCGCCTGCTGCTCGCTCGAACTCAAGACATTCAGCAACGCGTTTGACGAGTGCTGCGGTACCCCCGAGTAGCAACGCAACGGTAGCACAGGCACCTGCTTTCAGTCTACAGCACATCAACCCATGCGCCCCCGCTGCATGCAGGTGCCCGTGCACCTCGCCGCCAGGACGCACCTCTGGCCTTTGGCGAAGGCGGGGGGCGCCGCCGCCACCGCCGCCGCCGCCGCCTTCCCGCCCTCGCTGCCTGGAGCCGCGGCACCAGGTGCTCCACCGCCGGTGCGCTACAGGGATTCCGCAGGGGGATGCATGCACCAACTGTTGTACCACGGGCCGTACACAGGAGTAACTCACAGCGAGTTTGCGATTGTGTCCAATACGTGCACTGTGCCGCACCTTGTCCCACTACTGCTTTGCCGGCGCGACAGCAAGGCATAGATGGACCGGAGCTTGCCGCTTGGCTAAGTGTGCGCGTAATGTGGTTCGCGTGAGCGGTTGATAATGCCACCCTTTAGTAATCGCAGAAGAGAAGCATGCCGTGCATTAAGGCAAGCAACCAGTGCAATTAACTCCCAACCGCCGAACAGAAAACACTAGACGCAGATCTTTGCTTCCCCGTGCGGCTGGGTCTCGTTGTGATGCCATGCGCCGTGCCAGGCGTGCGGAAGGCCCCCTCCCCAGACCCCCCCTTGCGTCGCGCCCGCCCGCCGCTCCGCGCTCACCTGTTGCGAGTCAGGCACCCCATCTCTCACTCTTTGGCTGGCTGCCTTCGACTCGGCCCTACCCGCACGGTCGACGGCGTCAGGGTCCACCTCCTTGCTGCCCTCAGCCTCCGTGGCCTCCTGCTCCTGCTCCCGCTTGACGTCCGCCGGCCGCTGCCCCTGCTTAAGCTCGCCCCCGACGCCCCGCACCGCACCCTCCTCCGCCTTGGCCTCCTCCTCCACCACCTTCCCAGCCTGCTGCCCACCGCCACCCTCGTGCTCCTCCGCCTCCTCCTGCTCCCCCTCCTGCTCCTCGTCCGAGCCGTACCCAAGGCCCAGCAGGCTCGCGCCTCCCGCCTTGCCCTTGCCCTTCCTAGCCCCGCCCTTCCCCCATCCGTCCCATTCGCCCCGGCATCCTCCTCCTCCTCGTCGCTGCCGCTGCCGCTGCCCAGCGCCGACCCGAGGGTCAGCCCCGCCGCCAGCTTGACGGCGCCCGCCTGCGCCGCAGCCTTGCGGGCCGTCTCCGCGTACACCTCGCGCGCCACCTCCTCTGCGCAGGGCCGCAGCAGTGCACAAGGTCATTGTCTCATCGGTCACGGCGGCTGACCGTCACGCAGGTTGGCCGGTGTGGGCAATGACACGTGTGAGACCGTGCAGAGGGCTGTGCGCTTGCCAACGCCAGCGGCTGCTGCGTTGTGGCGCTGTAGGACGGCTGCGCAGCGCTGCACCCTCCATGCCGTCGCGTTGTTGGGCAGAGACTGGACAAAGCGCTTCAGCATCTTGTCCACAGTTGCAGCCCCAAAACAGCACTACCACAAACGAGGTGGCTCACCGAACAGCGTGTCCGTGACCTCGAGCAGGATCTGCGTAAGGTTGGTCTTGATTTCGCGGTTCACAATCTCCTGGCGGATGCGCTTTTCCTGCGTGCAAGTTGCCGCAATAGGACGTGGTAAACCACCCTCTTGCAAGTTGTCGCTGAGGGGTATCTCCAACGCTGCCATATTAAAAAACGGGGGACTGTACAACAATTCTTCCCATTCTGTTGCGCTCCTTGGGCCGGCATCCGACCGACACACCTCCTCTCCATCCGACTCGTCCGACTCGTCGCTCAGCATCTCCTTGCGGACGTCGGGCCCGCCCCACCGCCCGCCGCCACCGCCGCCGCCCGCCGCCCCGCCGGGCGCCTCTGTAAAGTGCCGCTTGGGCTTGGCGCCCGCCTTGTCGCCCGACGCCCTGGCCCGCGGATCGGTCTGTGGGGCCTGGGCCCACGTGAAAACAGCACCACGCATGAGCCGGCCAGCAGCTGGCGGCAGCGGGAAAGTAGTGCCATATCCACATGATCCATGTTGTGCATTTTGTTCCTGTACTTCTGGGCCCTTCTGGGCCCGAGCTCCCCGTTTCAATTGGTCCGAATCACACGTTCATGGGGCCTGCAACCCTGCATGGATGCCGTGCAGGTAGCCCGCTTGCCCCAGTGCTGTGCTCCTACACCAGTCCTCCCTTGCGCACCTGCTGCTGCGGCCGCCGCCTGGCGCTTGAGCATCTCCTGCCGCAGCCACTCCGGGATGCGCTTCGGGGGCCCGCCCGCCGCGGCGCCTGCAGGTCCCTGTGCTGCTGCCATGGCGCCGCCGGCTGCGCCCGCCATTGCGGCCATTGGATCTGATGTGGGAAGCAGGGGCATGGGCGGGTACAAATTTGGGCATCAAGAGAACGGAGCGCTGTGGCATATGATGGTATGCCGGATACTCGTGATACCCAGCGAGCGCGGCAAGGTGGTTGTTCCAGTCCGGTGTCACAACGCACGCAGTGGTCGCCACGATGGTGCAAAGATGCTGCACAACGCATGGGCTTACCCATGCGGCCTGGGGCGTAGCCGGCTGCTGCTGCAGCGTGCTCTGAGGGGTGCTGGTGATGCGGGGCGGCAGGCGGGTAGCCGGCCGCAGCAGCGGGGCGGCCCCGTAGGGTGCCATGGGGTAGCCCCGCCAGCCTGCACAGGGACGGACGGGGCGGGCATTGGGGCCAGCGTCTCGAGGGCAGGTTGTTGTTGTGTGGAGGGGTCAGCGGCGGAGCTCGTTGTTGGTTGGGTTGGCGCCACGGGATGAGCTCATCAGGAAGCACACGGGCAAGGTAAGGCCTTTGTCACCTCCATGTCAACTGCTGCCCCACTAATCTGCTCAACCCGCACAGACACGCACCTCATACGGCATGGCGTTAGGATACTGCGGGTACTGCTGCTGCCCGTACGCGCCGTAGTACTGGTTGGGGTCCTGGTAGCCGTACTGCTGGGGCAGGCAGGAGAAGAAACACCAGTCAAACAAGTACGTGTTGCGTGCAGCCAAGGCAAGTGCACGTGCAGGAAATGCCCGTCCACGCATGTCCCCAGGACGCCAGCCCCGCATATCAGTGCGGATCGCCAGGGCTAGGCAGCGCCCCGGACCCCCTTGGAGTGCCTCCTACTTCAACCCTGTGCTGTCGCAAACACGTCGCACTTTGTACGTCCTACGTCAAGACCAAGTTCCGCACTACTACGTCACGGCTTTGTGTTTAGCAGGGTTAATTTGTACGTCCTTGCATGTACCCCGATCTTTGAACCTGAGAGCCTGCACATGCAAGGCCGTCCGGCAGTCTCCTTGCACACCGAATCAGAAGCCCGTTCCCAGCCCCCATGCTGCATCCATCAACAGGACGGCGTCCGCCATTGCTGAACCTTAACCGCCGTACTGTACATATGCCCGTGCCGTACCTGCCCGTACTGCTGGTAGTACTGCGCCGCCGCGGCGTCGTGCGCCCCCTGCTGCTGTGCCTGCTGGTAGTATTGCTGCTGCTGCTGGTAATACTCCTGCTGCTGGTAGTACTGCTGCCACTGCTCCATGTAGGCGGCCTGCTGCTCGGGGGTCATGGACGCAAAGTGCTGCTGGCCCAGGTCCTCGGGCTGCGCCTCGGAGCCCTGGGCCGCCGCCTCCGCACCGCCCTGCTGCTGCTGGTGCACCTGCTGCTGATGCTGCTGGTGGTAGTGTTCCTGTTGGTTGGCAGCGGCAGCAGCATCCTGCATGGCCGCAGCTGGAGGAGGAGGCGGAGGTGGGGGAGCGCCGCCCATGGGCGCAGATGCGAGTCCACCTGCCCCTCCAGCGCTGTCGCGTGGGGGCGGGGGCGGCGGGGGCGGCACCAGCACCCCGTGCACCATCTGCGGCTGCTGGTGTTGCTGAGACGTGTCAGAGACCTGCCCCTGCCCCTGGCCATCACCGCCTGAATGTAGCATGAACCCTTGCTGCTGCTGTTGCTCCTGTTGCATGCGGGCGCGCCCCGCGCTCAGCCAGCATCTGCCGTTGGTAAGCCGTTAGCTGCTGCTGGCCCCCCTGTTGCCCCTGTTGTTGGGATCCAGGCGGGGGAGGCGGAGCCTGCTGCTGCATCTGCTGGGCCTGGAGGAACTGCTGTTGCTGCATAGGGTCCACACGCTGCTGCTGGAACTGCTGGGCCTGCATACCCATGTCCATACCCATACCCATACCCATGGCCATATCCACACCCTGGTGAGGGCCCCCGAGCTGAGGGAAGCCCTGCTGCTGCATCTGCTGCTGCATCATGGTGGCTTGCATAGTGTTCACATCTATGGCCATCTGCTGCATCGCCAGTTGCGGTAAATCCAGTCCTTCCGGCATCGGGGCCACTATCATGACGTTTGGCGGCATCCCTCCAGCGACCACAGGCATGTTCTGCATGCCTCCATGGAAAATTCCTGGAGAGGGTTGATTCATTTGCCTGTCCCGTTGCGGGAAGCCCCGAACTGAACGACCGGGCGCCGGTCACAGACAGTACCCAATCCAGCCCTGATCAAGTGTTAGTATTTGACCCCATCATGGTAGCAGCAAGATCTTGACGAATACCACTTGGCACCTTGGAGTGACACCGTTCCCCTACTCCGGAGCCGAGACGTGGTTTCGCGACAACAGGAAAGGAAGCAATGTCAACTATTTTAATAAAGAATCCTTCACATGTGTAAATGAACTATCCACTCCTATGGGCTATTCACGGCGTGGGCTGTCGAGCACGGGAATGGAATGAGTGCACCGTGACTAGGATGCCAAGCAACCAAGGCCAGACTGAGAATTTCAGCGTTTATGCAATCACGACTTCACAGATAACATACGCTTGCCACGGACACAAGCCCGCGACAGAAATATTACGAAGCCCTTGTAAGGATGAAGAAGGCAAAGAAGCAACGCATTATTTACAAGGAAAATGGAGCTGCTAAAGTGAGAAGGGTTTTCATGTATAGAAGCGTCCTTGCCGCCGCCGCGAAATACTGCGTGCAGCACTTAATGCCGCCGCCGGGTCTTGCTGCAGGCTGCTGAGCTTGAAGAATTCCTGTTCGGAGCTGGTAACGATCCGACAGCATTGTTTGATCGCGAAAGGGAAGAGGGCGAGGACACAATTGCCGAGCTGGTGAAGCAGGTGGGCTAGGGGCTCGGGTTGTTGCCCTAACCGCCAAACGGCGCGTAGGCCGGAGGCGCTTCCCAGGCCTGACTGAGACCCATATGCCAACGTGCTGTACGAGCTGTGGCGTCTGAAACGATGACCTTAAGCTCGGTCACACCTTTACCTGCAAGCCTGGTGCCGTACGTAGCAGGCGTGGGTGCAGCGTTGCTGTTAGGGGTCCCTGTGCGGCATCCTCGTTGCGCTGCACAACCCGCAACCAATGCAACCGTCCCATACATTGCCCCAGCAAGCCCCCTTGACATCCCTCCTTTAACGTCCCCGCAAACGCTGTGAGTGCAGGCTAGCCGTAAAGGCGGACTGCTTCACGACTCCGACCTGTTTTTCGAGGACACTAGAGGTGTTTCCGATAGCAGCAGCAGCGATGACGAGGAGGCTAGCCGAAGCGTAGACGGCGACGGCGACGAGGGCAGCGGCAGCGACGGGGACGGGGACGTGGGGAGACAAGGGGAGGGCGAGGAGGGGCGGGCGCGGGCACCAAGCGGCAGCGGCAAGCGCGTGGCCAGCAGGTGGGCCCATGGCGCACGCCAGCACGGGTTCCAGCTGTGCGCACATCTGAGCATGAGCACCTGTGCGTAAGCACCCTGATTACAGCTTATATGCCCTAATTTAGGGAAAGATGCAAAGGGAAAACAAGCTGCTGCTAGCCGTCCCAGGTGCCCTTGGTGTCGGCAGACGTGCCGTCCGCTCTGTGTCTAACGATGTATGGACGAGCCGGCTACGCTGGTGCGCCTCTTGCATGGTTCCACAGCCGTGGAATATAGACGCGGTGCACTATAAGCCCCCAGCTCAGTTGCCCCGCCGTTGCCCAGGCACGGGATTCTAAAGGGCGGCTCAAGGGCCCGGCGGCGGCGGCGGAGGACCAGGACGACGGAGATGAGGCGGCAGGCAGCTCAGACGAGGGCCGCAGCAGCGGCGATGGCGAGGAGGGCAGTGGTGGGGAGGGGCAGCAGGAGACAGACGGGGAGGCGGACGAGGAGGAGGACGCAGCAGCTGCGCGGTTACGGAGTTCCGGGGAGGCGGGGCCGGCGGGCAGGGGCCAGGCGGGCCCGGGGCGACCGCAAGGTGGGGCTGGGAGGGGTGAGGCCCGGTGGGCGGGCGGGGCGCAGCAGTTGGGGCATGCAATGATGTGTTTAGCAGCGCGAGCGCCTACCGGGCTCATCCTGCGGTGTATTCAATGCCCTTGACCAGCGTTCCCCACGCCCGCACAACGCGCATGTGACGCCTGCGGGCCTGCTGACACCCCCAGGCGCAACCCTGACATCACATCGCCTGCAAGTCATGCAGTACCACTCATGATGTCTGCTTGCATCTTTTTCGACGGCTTCGTACATGTGGCAACATGGTTGCTGTCCCGCCCCGCAGGCCGTGGCGCCGCCTGGTCCGACCCCGACGACGCCAACCTGGTGGTGGAGGTGGCGGGCAAGGCGCGGCTGAGGAAGCTGCGCGCGCACGACAAGCAGACGGCAATGGACGGTGGGCCGGGCGTGTGCGCTAAGTACTGGGGACTTATACCGTCTAGGCGTATCGCCACGGCCCGTGACCAGCACGAAGCCATGGGCGGGTTGGGGGTTTCCAGCTCGGGACTGGTCAACAAGGGAAGGGTAAGAGCTGTGCCGCGGGCTCCGTTGCCGGCACGTGCACACGAGCACACCCGTGCGAGGCAGGCGCATGAGGCTGGCCCCGCCAGCCTGCGCACTGGCGACAGCGCAGCAGCCATGGATTGCACCCGGGCGCCCATAACCCACGCTCGGCTTTCCCGACAGCTGACAGCACATTTACACACCAGCATATGACCCCATCTTCGGGCTCCCCTTGATCCTGACACGCACACTCTCCGTCCTCGATCCCCGTCCACTAGGCGCCGAGTACGAGGCAGCCCTCCGGAAGCAGCACGCCGCCATGAACCCTCGCACCTCTTGGGCTAAGAAGCGCGCCGCCGCCGCCGCCGCCAGGGCCGGCGACGACGAAAGCCGACGGCGCCGCCACGGACGACGACGATGACGTGGGCGGCGACGCGTCGGCTCTGTTGGCACGCGCCGGGGGGCTGGTTGTGCGTGGAGACGGACGGTCGGAGCGGCTGCCGCAGGGGCAGCTGGAGACCACGCGGCTCAAGGACGCCAACCAGCACCAGCGCTCGGAGGCGGTGGTGCAGGCGGTGCGCTTCCATCCCAACGGGCAGCTGCTGCTGACGGCGGGGCTGGACAAGCTGAGGCTGTTCCAGGTGGACGGCCTGCGCAACCCGCTGCTGCAGGTGCGCGTGCGGGCAGCGGCGCCGGCGGTGTGCATCAGGGGGTGCTGTGTGGGTGGCCACTGAGCAGCCTGCGATAAGTAAACTGCCTGCGCGGCCTGCTGCTGCTTGTGGGCGTGGGCGTGTGAGCTGCTTACGCCACGGCACATTGAGCAAACGCCCCTTGGGGAAGAGGGTGCTGCCCTGGGTGGCTTGGGCTTGTGACAGTGTGATGGGCTGTGCCACCTTCACGCCTCCAACCACCCCTGTACCATACCCCCAGGGTGTGCACCTGGACGACATGCCGCTCCACAACGCCGCCTTCGCTGCGGCGGAGCCGGCCGCGGCAGCCGACAGGGTGGTGCTGACAGGGCGCAGGTGGGGGCCCATGCAACCGGTCACTTACAGTTGTCGCGTTGCTGCTGTTGCTAGTACAAGCTCTAGGCAGGCCGGGCGGCGGCTGACAGGGTGGTGCTGGCCGGGCGCAGATAGCGGGACATGAAAGCGGCCATGCAACGCCCCATGCACCAAAGTGCAGGAGTGTGGCAGCTGCTGAAGACGTTGGGGCGGTGCTGACGGGGTGCAGGACTACCGCATTTGTCCTCATGGGTTGCTGGACTGCCTGCGCACACCGTGTGTAACACCGATCCCGGAGGCCCTGGTACAGGGCCAGCGGGCATAGTGTCGTCCGAGCTAGAAACGCATTTTCAATATGTGTCCGCCGACGTGTCCGCGCGCAGGCCGTTCTTCTACGTGTACGACATGGGGGCGGGCCGTGTGGAGCGAGTGGCGGGCCCCGCGGTGCCCGGAGCTCAAGAGCCTGGAGAGCTTCGTGGTGTCGCCTCCAGGGTGAGCTGCGTACTCCTCCAGAGCGCAGTGCATCCTTGGGGCTTGTGCACAGGCCACGTCATTGTCAGCGGGGAAGGTGCTAGCGTCGCGTCTTCTCCCGACACCTGCGCCCCGCCTCCTCTCATGTGCCCAGTCCACGCTGTGCTGCCAACTCCCCACGCTCCAGCGCCTGCTGCAGCTCAAGCAGGGACGTGGCACCTCCAAAAGCTGCACCTGCACGTCAGCACAATGCCGTAAACGCAACCTTGCCCGCTGTCCAACAGCATATATTCTCGCAGTTTCGCTGCTCGTACCCTTACCTGGCCGCCCACGCCGCCCCTGCCCAGGTCCTCCTCCCCTTCCTCGGAGCCCCTGGTGGCCTTCTGCGGCGACGGCGGCGCCATTCCGCTGGTGTCGCTGCGCAGCCGCCAGTGGGTGGCCAGCCTGCGCATGAGCGGCACCGTGAGGGCCATGGCCTTTGCCAGGGACGGGCTGGAGCTCTTCTCGACAGGTGCGGGAGTTAAGAGCGACGGCGGTGTGGCTCACGCATGGGGTACCGTGTTGAATCCTGTAAATGCGTACCTGGTGGTTCAGGATTGGTGTTGCTGTTTAGTGCACAAACTTGCCTTGATCAGCACCATTATACATGCGCACTTGCGGCGTCTGCTTCATTCGCAGGCGACGACGGCGTGGTGCACGTGTGGGACCTGCGCACACGGCGCTGCCGCCTGGCCTTCGCCGACCGCGGCAACATCCGCGACGCCTCCTCGCTGGCCCTGTCGCCCAACGGCCGCTACGTGGCCACCGGGTCAAAGCGGCGTGGTCAACGTGTACGGCATGGCGGACGTGGAGCGGGCGGCGGCGGCGGCGGGGGCGGGCGGCGCGGCGCGGGTGGCGGTGGACCCCCAGCGGGAGCTGCTCAACCTCACCACGGACGTGGACACGCTGCTGTTCAGCCCGGACTCGCAGGTGCGCGTTCGGTCCGGGCTCGCCGTGTATGTACTCATACAAAAAAGCAGCCGAATGGACATGAGTACTGCTATGGTGGACGCTGCTTAGCTGTTGCTGACCTTGTGCCCAGCCCTGTAGCACCTCCAGCTGACAATTGCCATCTGTCACGCCCCGGCTGAAATACCTTGTAGTTGGCCTGCGCTTGCCACTTAAAGCCCTTGGTCGCACCGAACGGGCATGTACCACAGCCGCTGGCCCTGGCGGCACCCATCCCGCCACGCCCACATACTCGCTCCCTCGCCCCTCGCCAACCCCAGATGCTGGCGTTCGCCTCCCGCATGAAGCGCGATGCGCTGCGCCTGGCGCACCTGCCCTCGCTCACCGTCTTCTCCAACTGGCCCACGGGTCGCTCCCCGCTGCACTACGTGCACTCGCTGGACTTCTCGCCGCGCTGCGGCCTGCTGGCCATCGGCAACGCCAAGGGCCGCGCGCTACTGTACCGCCTGCACCACTACCAGCAGGCGTAGCGCAGACTGGTGGCGGGGCCGCACGTTGCACTGCCTGCACGGCCAGAGGCAAGGGTGCACCGCCTGCATCGTTACCGCCAGACGTAGCGGGGGCCCGCTGTGCGGCCTTACTGCCCGCTGTGGGGCTGCACCGCCTGCGCCACTACCGCAGGTGTTGCGTGTGGGCTGACAGATTGGGTGATACGTTGACACTTGATACAGTGGTATCAGGTAACTAGATGCGTGTTACCTATTGCTTCTTATCGGCGGACCCACTGCACACGTACAGTAATGGCGCTGTGGTGCGGGGGTGATTGTGTCCAGCGGCAGTCGGGGGTTTGTGGCTGGCAGGTGCAGAACCGGCGTGGCTGCTCTACCGTCAGGTGCAAGGATGGTTGCTCGGAGTGATTGGTGCAGGAGTAGTGTGAGGTATTAGGGACGGATGGCCGCCTGTGTGACCCATGATTGGGGCCGTAGTGCAGGTGGACCAGACGCGTTTCGCCTTGCCTCTTGGTGCGTTGGTGGGCTTGCAGTGTAACCCGCTGGCCCGTGGCTGGCAGCTCGGCACCCCTGGAACCACCTCCCCACTGCAGACACTTGCTGTTTTGGAAAGGCGGACCGGGCAGGACAGCAGCAACCGAGTAGCTTCTGGTGGGATCAGGAGCATTACAGAATCGTCCGTATTCGGCGCCGAAGATGTCACCAGCTAGCAGTAATGGAAATTATTGGGCGCTGTGCGCGCGGAGACACGGGTCCAAATACTCCAAAACTTCGTGCACAAACCGGTACCAGCCTTCGAAGCCTGCCCCCAATTACTAGCAGTGGTGTGGATAAATCGCAGTATATGGAAGTCACCAGAAGCGTTCAGGCACTAGCTAACGCTGGCAGCAGCAGGATGAATGGAGTTGCACCCACCTAACCTTGCGAGCACAACACGGAATTCCGTACAGCTTACTCCGCCCTTGGTCGGGCCGCACCTACAGCTTACCGCCCTACTACGGTACTGTGTACTACTACTACCGCTCACATTCCCCAGGCCTAAATGCGGCTAGTAAGATCCCCGTAGACAGGTCCAAGCAGTAACAGCGTCGCCCAGAACAAAGTGAGGTGGCGCAAGGGTAATGGTGGTGCTGGCAAGTTTATAATCCGCCGGCCCCGTCCACGCGCAACAGCCACGTGTCATGAATCACCGAGCCGTACGCTCAGCCGCCTACTGGAGCATCTCCTAGAGCATGTGAACCGTCGGGCGCATAGACTAGACTTCTACACACAGAAGTTGCTAAGCCACTAACGTTCACGCCATGGCCCTGCGCACATAACTATGTTGCAGTGTTGGCCGTTACCCTTCTAGCCAGACGTCGCCGGCGCAACTTACGGGCTTGGGACGCTGCGAGCCTGCCATTACACGGGCGACACCAACCCCACCGGTCAAGGAGCGAGTCTTGGCACCGTGTTGCGCCGCGCCCCGCTGTGCACTGCTTGCCCGCGCCCGTCAGCCCGACAGCGGCGTCAGCACCTCGCACTCCACCGCGTACAGCCCTGGCAGGCGTGGCCGACACCTGCAGCAGGCCACGTGGTGGGGCGTGGGTGAGGCATGGGACGTGGGACGCTCAGGAGGCTGGGCTGCAGCACCATGACCGAACCCTGTTCCCTGGCCCCCCCGCCATGCCCCTGCCTCAACCTGCTTCAACATCTACACAGCATCCCAACCACACGAGATCCGAGCCCCAGTTCCTTGGTGGACAGCGTCTACACTTCCGTCTGGCACGCATACCGGCCCTTGCTGTGACCGACGTGCAGTTCGAACAGCTCGTTGACTGACGGTATCAGAACATCAGCACCAAGGAGCTGCGGCCTGTCCCGCCTCAACCCGCTCGCAAACGACCCACATGGACCCACCTGCAGTCCAGGCACCTGGTTGACGGTGTCAAGGCCGTTCAGCAGCGAGCTGGGCCCGGCTGGGGGCAGCGTAGCCCAGGCGGCGAACGTGGATGGCTTGAAGCCACTGGCCGGCACTGAGCCTGCGGCGATGCGACCCAGGCAGTGCGTTTAGTACGGTCAAGAACATGGGTCAGGGCGGAAGGGATACGGCATTATGTATGGGATGGAGTGCTCAAGGCCTGTGCACGGATTGTTCATCGATTTGCACACGTAGGGGCCCCTTCACGCTGAACCAAACACCCGCAAGGCTACCCACCTGACGGCACGGCGAAGCTGAAGTTACCGCTGGTGCCGCCCACGCTCTGCACCACCCTCCCGCTGCCGTCCACCTGCTCGCGGGCGATGTAGCGCTGGCGGCACACGGCACGCGCCAACGCGTCGCCCCACACGCCGTAGTTGGCGGCGCACAGCGGGGCCCACACCTTGGTGCCCGGGGCGGAGGGGCTGGGCAGCAGCAGCTCGACTGCAGCAGGAGGAGGATATGATAGGAGCAACAGGCGGGGTAGGATGTGGGGGCCCAGTGGTTGGAGGGAAAGGTGCGCATGTGGCAGGGAAGTGGATTTTGACTACAGCCGCTTACAACCGCGCAACGGCAGGTTGATGAACCAGCAAGTAAGAGTACGTGCACCGTTGCAAGTGCGGAGAGGACCAAGTCCGCAGCCGACTGGGTGACTGGGCTCCCACTGCGTCCTGGTGTGCAGGCTGCGGCCGGCTGCTGTATGCCGCAGGTCGGATGCAGTCGTAGGCGACACACTTCGCAAGCCGACCTAAAGCGCGTGGTGTATGGAACACCAGACACGCGCCTCACCCCTGCCGTAGTCCCTGCAGCCCTTGAACGGCTCCACGCCGCCCCCCGGCGCGCACAGGTTGCGCTCCACGCGGCCGTCCTCCAGCGCCCCGCCCACCACACGGATGACGTCGCTCACGTTGAGCAGGGGCGCTGGGGGGTGGGGTGGGGTTGCAAGGGGTGCGGGTGGTGCGTAAGGCGTGCACTCTGAAAGCGGAGCGGAAGCAAGAGAATCACAAGGATAGCAGATGGAGGGAAGAGGGCCCAGTACCGAGGAGCTACCGGGATGCGTGGTTGGCACTGTGTAGCATGCCAAACAGGGTTATTGCTGCTCAGGACAGAAGGGGCATGGTAGCCAGCATGCAGGCTGTGCTAGCTTATCAAGCTGCGGTAGGTTGTCTGTGCATGAAATAGGCAGCCAGAAGCAGTGAGTGCAGGGCCGCCGAGGGTGTGGGGCATGGGCACTCACCTGGGGGAGGCGGCCGGACCGGAGGGGTAGCAGGGGAGGTGGTCGCGGGGCCTGTAAACGGCCTGCCTGCGGTACGGGCCGGACAACAACGGGCGAGCACACACTGAGGGCTGCACAGGGCTCAAATGGGGCAACGTGCTCACGAACGTACGTACCTCGATGCCCTGCTGCCGCTGATCGAGCCGCTCCCAGCACACCGACACCATGCGTGCGGCAGGGTGGACAACCTCCACATCCGCCCATTCCCCCGATGCCGCTCCAACAGAGCGCCCTGACAGCACGGCACCTGGTTCGCGCCCCCGGCCCCCGCTCACTGCTGCACTCCACGCCCGCCCAGGGCCGGGCGACAGGCACTCGAAGGACGCCAGCGCAGAGCACTGCAGCTTCAGCTTGCGCGCCACCTTGAAGGTCACCGGCACGTCGTCGATAGGCAGCGCCTGCAGCTGCCGGCCGTGCTGCTGTCGCAGCTGCTGGTCCTGGGGCTCGTGCTCCAGGTCGAGGTCCACGCCGCGGAGGCTGCGGCCGCGGCGGGGCTGCAGGCCAGCTGCTGCAGGCCGGAGGTGGCGCTGCATGGTGGGCGGAAGGGGTGGGGAGCGTGGGAGGAAGAATGGAGAACCGGGTGCCGTGATTGTGCAATCCCGCTGAGGAGCGGGTTCAGGTACGTGCGTACGCTAGAGTATCTTGTCACTGACTTGTGACGGCATGTTGCAGAACGGTAGCTGTGCGGCCCTGCTGCTCACATTCAGAATGACACACCGGCCGCGTGCAGCACAGGGCCACAGGCGGATACGGTGTGCTCCGCCCCTGGCTGGCGGTCCTGAACTCACACGCCTCTATCGGCCCACGCTGCAGCTGAATGTTAAGGCAACACTCGGCAGGCAGCCTGTGGGTCCATGCTTAGGTTCTCACCCGTCTCCGGTGGTGTTTGCGTCATAGTTGACCCCGCTGGCATAGAATTTGCGCCCGTACTTCAAGCCCAGCAGCCTGCACGCCAGCTTGGCGTGCTCCTGCGTGAAGGACACGTCGCAAAAGGGGTACCAGCCTCCGCTGAGGTCGGGCACGGTTGGCACCAGGACCTCCAGCCGGCCCTGAGTGCGGCTCGGCCCATCCACCAGCCGCACACCCAGGCGCCTGCGCCCCGGGCGGCCGTAGCCATCCTGCGTGACGCAGGGGCGCGACAACGATGATGGTGATGAATGTTGGGTTGTCAATATGATATCTGGCTGGTATTCTCTGCAGCTTTAAGAAAGAACTGAACATGCTGATGAACTGCGCAATTGCCTGAGCCGGGTTCCATCCCAGGAGCAATGCTGTCCAATTGAGACATTACAAAGAGGTTAGAAAGGTTGACTGGCGAAGCAGTGGACTTGCGCAGAAGAAGCCACGACGCACCAGCAGTAGCGACGACCGCGAAGGCCACCGCGAACGCCGCGAACAGCGAGACCCATCTGCGGCCTGCCATTTGGTGAAGCAGACGCTATGCAAAGAGTGTTCTTACAGTGGCATGTGCACCTTGGCCTTTTGTTAATGTTGGTGAAGAGGTAGCGGTACATCGCACGGGTCCAGCTTCTGCCTCATTCGTACGGCCCCTGTCCGTCGTCAGATTCGGACTCCTTCCTCGCTCTGCCCGCTGAGCCGCGAATTCCATACGCACAATTCCATCTACAACAAAAACAACCCAAGCGCCAGGGAAGGTAACACTTCGAGCGGCTCACGAAAGGTCGCGCGGCTACTGCCCGCCAAAGCGATGTCGTTGTGTCCGCCCAACCAACTCAGACTCAACTCATTCCTTGCATTCCCAACACTTGCAATAAACCTCTGTACTTGAACATGCAACACAATCAAAACCCAGCCACTTACAAGTACAACCCCGCGCCAGCCACAAATCACCACCACCGTACATACAAACCATCACTACTTACCCTGCCCTAGTTCCCAGGCCAGCCTACTTCCCCGCCCCGCCCGCCTTCGCCTCCGCCGCCCGCCCCGCCCCTTGCCCCTGCTCCTTGCCCTGCCCGACCGTCGCCCGTGCCACCTGCTCCACCTCCACCTGCTCCAGCGCCTGCATCAGCGCCCGCGCCTGCCCGCAGTCCGCCACCAGCCCCACCAGCAGCAGCGCCCCGCCCCCACGCCCAGCAGCAGCACCGCCAGCGGCAGCAGCAGCAGCACCACCACGGGGTTGAGCGCCACGCCCCACCAACTGAACAGCGGCTTCGCCACGCACAAGCCCAGGCCCTGCATGTGTGGCGAAGGAGTCAGGCAGTGTAGAAACAGGCGCTGTAGAGCAAACGTTACAGCTGGTGGTCAGGACGGTCACCGGCGCATGTTTGCAGACCATGTTAACTACATATTAACCCTGCTAAAACACAGTCGTGACGTGGTAGTGCGGAACTTGGTCTTGACGGAGGTGTTGGCATGTCCAGCAGCGTCTCCCGAAGGCAGGCAAACAGAATGCGTGCCGCAGCTTTAGCGAACGTACCTGAGTGAACTCACCTCACGGTATTCCATATAAATAAAGCTGGGGCATGCCAGCCCTGCTGACTCCCTGCCGCGAAATGCTCCTAAGTCGTGCGTAGCGCCCCTCCCGCAACAAAGCAACGACACAAGACATAATGCAGCTCACCTGAAGAGCACCACGGCGTAGGGAGGCACGAGGGCAGGAAAGAGGAGGGAGAAATGGTGAGAAACGGCGGTAATGCGTTAACTACATAGTGTACGCCCCGTATCCTGCCGTCTTTCACGCAGGTGAACAGCTGCACAGAGCGGCACTGCCCAAACCCAGACCCAGGCCCGAACCTACGCACTCCGTTCCTCCACTCACGGCCCCGCGCCTACCCGCCGACCCACGGGTCCCCTACCTGCGCAAACATCATGAAGGCGAACAGCTGGTGCATCTGCGCCGCCTGCACCGCCGCCTGCGCCCCGTGCCCAGCACCTCGTGCGCAGAGGCCAATAGCCGGTCGAGCTGCGAGTGGTACTGCTGGGCGCGCGCGAGGGCGGCGGCGGCGTGCCTGCCGCCTGCCCCTGCGGTCCCGGCTGCGGCTTGGGGCGCAGCGGGTGGTAGCGTGGACGGCGGCGGCGCGGGGGTGCCAGGCGCGGGGAGGCGCAACGTGGCGTGCACCGCGCAGTGATCGGAGAAGTGGCCCTGGGGCGTGCGCTGTGGGGGGGGGCGGGTGGGCAGGGGTTGGGCAGGGGCAACTGCATTATCAAAGAAAGCTAGCAGGTGGGGGTACGGGAGATGGAGGACCGGGGCGTGTGGAAGCAGAGGTGCGCAAGGAAGGGGCACTGGCTCATGGTTTGCATCAGGGTATGAAAACGGCACCGTGTGCTGCTGGAGACCGAACGGCGACGGACGCGGGGGCGGCCGCGCACAGCGGACAGGCATGCGGAAAGGTGTGGGGTGATGCGGTGCAGATGGTCACGACACCAGCTTTCTGGGGGCTGGGCATACAGCTCCCGGCGGGCTGGGCGCTAAAAGCTCCTAACCGCAACAACGGGGCAGATGCGCCCCATCCCCGACCTGCCACGACTGCAGTGGGCCCCGCCTGACTGCCCCGCTGAGCCAGCTGCCAAGGCGCCGTTTGTCTTGTCAACTCGCATAGCTCACACGCGCCAGCGGCGATGCCACACGCCGGCTGGTGCTGCAACCGCGCAGCATCCAGGAACGACCCCGCGCCTGTCCGCGGCTGGCGTACGCACGAGCAACCCCCTCACCTGCAGCGTGACGGCGCAGTCCTGCGGCTGCAGCGTGCTCATCACGTAGTCGATGCGGCTGGGCTGCTGCCGCTTGGGCTGGAAGCTGTTGCCCGTCGCTTTGCACGTGTGGCCCGCCTCGGCCGGGCCGTGCACCGCCGACCAGCTGTCCAGGAGGCCGGGCAGCAGGGCCTGCGTGGGGGAGTGGAGAAGGGCCGGACGGAGTTAAAGGTGTGGATTGGGGCTGCAGCTGCAGCTGTGTGAAAGAGGAGAGGGGAATGAGTGCGATGTCCCGTGCACACGTGGATAGTGCAAGAACGAGTTTCAGTTGCATCTGCCCGTTCCGACACGCGCGCATGTCTGCCCCGCACGTGTCGCCACGTGTGTGTGCCTCACCTGCAGCATGGCGGTCTCCAGCGTGTCGGGCTTGCAGTTGAGGTCGCCGCCCAGCACGCATCCCACGCTGCCGGCCTTGGCCGTGTGCCCCACGAAGCGCGACAGCTCCAGAACCTGGGCAGGGCAGCGGAATGCAGCGTAGTTAAGCCGCTGCCGATGGTGGCACGCACTTTCAGCAGCACCAGGACGTTCGCCACGAGCCGGGACCGCTCCTAAAAGTGCAGGGCAACATGCGGAAGCCCCTACCAGGGCCATCACGACACCTGACCTTGCCTACTGGGCCGATGAAAACGTGCCGCTGTGCACGCGGACCCACCTGCGCCATCCGGAACGCCGCATAGTCATCAGTCGCGGCTTCCGGAATCGTGGCGTCGCCGCCACCCGCCGTGCCCTCCGCCCCTGTCGCTGTCCCCTTGTCGTACTTGTGTGAGTAGTTGGCGTGCAGGTGTGTGTTGAACACGTCCAGAGGGCCAGCAGGGGAGTCCACGCGGATCCAGCCCACGCCTGCGGGTAGGCCACCGACGCGTTGCCAGCACGTGGCAGTCGGCAACCGGATGGCACGTGGCACGTGGTCCTCTTCGAGCCTCACCAGACATGCAGCCCTTGCCTCGCTCAACCGTACCCTGTCAGCTCGCCTGCGCCCCTCCCCCCAACCCCTCCCGCCCAATCCCAACCCTGGACCCCGCCTTCCCCCATCCGCACGCCTGCCTCCCTGTGGCCCCAGCCTCTCACACTCATGCTGCTGCAGTTTCAGCCCTCACGCCCGGCGCGCTCACCCTTTGCTGCCAGGTAGTCCCCGCACGAGATGGACATGGGGTCGCCTGCAGGCCGAGGGGCGGAGCGCGTCAGGGGCGAAACGACCATTACTGCCCGGACAGGAAGCGAGGCCCGGGTGCAGGGGGGAGTTGGGATGTTGTGGTGAGGACACGGCGCGGTGCACGCACGGCACTGCACGCGGCGGCCCGAGAACTTAGTGCCGCGGCACGCGACCAGATGGCGGCGGGAGGAGACCCAGCAGGTCGGCAGCCTTGGACATTGCCTTCTAACGGGACTGCCCTTCGACACGTGCCCTTGGCGGCTTGGCTACTGCGGGGCGAGCTGTGCATCTTTTGCCGCCGCCTGCACCGCCCCACCATAACCCAAACCCACAGCCCTTATGTCCTCGTTTCCCGTCATCTTGAGCCCCCGCGGCGGGCCCCGCCTGCCCCACCTGCCGCCATGTATTGGTGGAAGCTGCACTGGGTGATGGGGTACCTGCATGGTGGTGGTGGGCGGTGATGTGAGGTCCGAGAGGTCGAGGGGCGAACGACAGTCGGTTGGCGGACCCGTGGGCCACGGGATAACCCACGCAGGTGAACAAGAGGGCTTCACCCATATGTACTCCTCACTCCCACGCACCTGGACAGGGTGAGCAGGCCGCTGCCGAAGACGCCCGACCTGAAGTGGATGGCGTACGGCAGGCCGCCCAGCTTGGCGGCGCTCATTAGCACCTCTGCGTCGCTGTCCACCCACACCTCCTGCAGCAGCACCAGGTCCTGCGCGCGGGGTGTGGCGTTCAAGGGAGGGCGGCAACGCTTGCACGCTAAGAAAGAGCCATTCATTGGCGTGGAAAGAGCTCGTGTTCCAGCAAAACCGCTGGGGGCGGTAGTGCTGACGTTTGTGCTGGCGCGCTTCCTCGCTGGCCTGGTGCTCGACGCTGCTCGCACGTGGGGTGGGTTCGGTGCCCGTACTCCCGGCGCCAAGCCACGGACCAACACGAACACGAGCACGCACCAGCTTGTGCTTGTCTTCGCTGTCATTTGCAAGGAACTCCGCGAGATGGAGTATGCGGTTGTATCGCTTTTTAGAGACGAGCCATAGCCCCCAAACGTTGAGCGTGAGGACTTGCAGCGTGGCCATTGCGTGCGTGACTGCGCGTGTGGGCAACTGTACACTGATTCCAGTGCACTGTCTTCTTGTGTGTTGTTATATGGTCAAGGTGTAGAGTGGTACAGGAGTCAACACGCGAAGCTTGACAAGAGACAGGAAACGTGAAAAGGACGTTTAATGCAGACCTGGCAAGGCGCTTATAGGCTGCCGTAGCAAGCAGTTTGTTATGTTGTCACATGGTTGGTTAGGGTTTCGTGCAACGCCTCGCTTTTGCATGGGTGCCTCGCTCTGCGGTCCCAAGGGAGTGCCCCTAGCTCAAATTTGCGCGGGGCCATGCATGACTCAAGACGACCGGCACAGGAACTTTGCTCTATGCGAAAGGATAAGCATGCTTTCATGCAAAGACTGAGTCCCTCAGGCTCTACGCCGAACTGCGGAGTGCGACCCCTGTTCGCAACACCTGCAAAAAGCGATACCTAGGCCGAGGCACTCAACAAACGCTTTGCGCCACTTCGCAGAGGATGAGTCGTAAAATTTGCAGACCTGTACACATCTGCCTCGCGAACGGTTCAGCATGTTCCCATGGGTCGTGCTGTGTGGGGCAAAGCTCTTGGACTGCTCCCGACACCCGCCATGCTTGGCAGGGCCGAACACATCTGCCACAAGGGCAACACAAGACTTGAACTCGTGCCCTTGTGGTAACCGCACAAGTACGCAAGTCACAGTGCAAGACGACATATGATTGCTGCGATACCTTCTCGGCCTGACTCCGGCGGGGGAGGCGCGAAACCGCTCAAGCCAGGCCCGACCCCGCCACCCGCTAGCACCACCCCACCGCAGCCCGGGCCCGCTGCTGTCTTCAAAAACCGTGGGAAAGGGCCTCAGGCCAGGCAGCCCATATGGCTGAAGGTGAGGGGCGCGCGGGTGCCCACCCTGTACCGTACATGCAACCGCCTCCGGTGGTGCTCGCATGCTCGTGTGAATTGAGTGCGTCCCCCAGTGCAGTCATGAAGGCAAGGCGCGCCATGCGGCGGGAGTGCTTGCAAGTGGCTCCCATGCGTCACTGCATGCCACGTGCCGTTGCCTGCCACGTTCTGCGGTAGCCCACGGGGAAGCATCCACATGCGATGGAGATATTACGGCATAGCTGTGGGTGCCCAAGTGCTGCCAGTGCCTGGCAGCTCTGCGGCGTGCTGGTGCACCTCGTCAAGGCTGCTGCACACGTGCACGTGCGGTGAGCCCCACCAGGCTGCCACAGATGACACGCGGCACCCTTTAATGGATTGCCGCCCCAACCCTCGCAGCGCGACAAGTTCGCCCGGCACGGCGAGGCGCTGCTGCTGGCGGCCCGCGGCCCCTCCCCACTGGAGCGCTGCCTGGGGGTGCTGCGACTGGCGCTGGGGCTCATGGCGGACGTGCTGCGGCAGGGAGGGTGGGTCTCCCCTGCGTGTGGCTTGCATGGCGGGGTGTCTTACCGAATCAGAAGGAGTTGGTGGGGCATGGCGGCCGGGAGGGGCCGCTGAGGCGCTTGAAGAAGTTATCGGCGTACGGCATCGGGCAGGCAGGCGCTGCTGGCCCGCTTGTGTGGCAGCGCAGGGCGTGCGGGTCTCTGCTGCATTGCGGATGAGAGGTGTGGCCATGCAAATCTCCCTTTGGTGCGGGCTGGTGCGGGGGCTGCTGGCGGACGTGACGCGGCAGGCACGGAGTGCGGGTCGAGTGGGGCCGGGGCCCGGGCGGCAAGCAGACAGGGCGGTTGCTGCTCCTGGTCGCGCTCTCCGCCATCCGCTCAAGCAAGGTGCAGGGGTGGACAAAGAGGTTCGCTCTTACAGACTGCGTGGCTGTGCGGGTGGCCGCAAGGCGAGGGAGCGTAAAGCTGCACGTACGATCCGTGGTACAATTTGGCGGTATGGCGGTATCCGGCCATCGGGCCCTCCTGGGCCACTTGCAACGTGCCTCTCGTTGCTGCTGCACCCGGCCTCCCGCTGTCCCCGGCCCCCAGGCCCGACCCCGACGACCGGCCCGTGTCGCTGCTGGGCCACCACCACATCACCGTGCGCTACATTGGTGAGACGCCCCCTTGCAAAAGTAAAAGGGTGCAGCAGACTACGTTCAAGTGCACAAGCCACCCGCTAGCTGCCTGGCGTGCGCTTTCCCAGTGGTAACGGTGTGATCCATGGGACTCCCTTGCAACCTCAGCGCAAGGGTACGACGCCTTCTCCTTAACGGCTACCACCTACCGGCATCTGCCGCACACAGGGGGGCACTACGCGCTGCTGTGGGGTAGAAAAGTGTTTGTTCGCCCACCCAACACACACCTTACCTCTGTTGCCCTCTTTCGATGGCAAGGCCCTCCATCCGCAAGCGCGCCATGCCTCCCACAGGCCAGTCCCCAGCCTCATCCTCCAAGCCACAAGGCCTCCCCGGCCCGCCGCACCGTCGCGCCTGCTCGACACGTGGCGGGCTCCTTTCCGTCCGACCCGGGCGCCCCGCCGGCCGGCCCACGGGTCCACGTGCAGGAGCTGGCGTCGTTCGATGCAAGGGAGGGCCCCAAGGCGCTGCTGTCCCCGGGGGGCGAGAGCAACCCCCTCCTGACGCTGCCAGCTGCTGAACCCTCCTTCGCGACTTTTACCGGCTCGGCCCACGTTGCTGGGGGGCAGCAGCAGCCGCAGACGTCAGGAGGGGCGGCGGAGCGGCAGTGGGTGCCGGGTCCACAGCCGTTGGCGGTCGGGCCGCGGCGGTTGGCGGTTGCACACTTCCGCGTGGAGCCGGACGTGGCCGTCAAGGCGAAGCGGCTGGGGAGGGACGTCAAGGTCAAGGTGGGGGCGGGAGGGAGGACGGGGCCTCGGCTGGCACCGTGCAGGCTGATGGAGACTGGGTTTCTCGGGCGGTCGTCAACGGGGGGACCCCTTTTGGCTCCTGCCACCGCTTCATTGCTCTTCTTTGAAGAATTACCATCTACCACCATTCACTACCGTCATGGCCCTCGGTTGTTTCACTGCAGGTCCGGCTGGAGGGGGGCGGCGAGGTGGTGCTGCTGCCGCCCCCGCCCTCCGCCCCGTCCGACACGCGCACGCTTGCCGCCGCCGCCGGAGCCCCCTCCTTGGCCGCCCCAGCCGCATGCAGCCCCGACGCCCCCGCGACCACCTCGGAGCCCCACGGCTGCACTGCGCCCGAGGTGTACCGTGTGGTGCTGCCCGCCCTGGTCATGAGGGGGGCCCTGATGCCGCACGCAGCGGAGCTGGAGTACCGGGGTGGGTCGCGGGGAGGGAGGAAGAGCAAGATCGGTTGCCATGGTAAAAACCCGGGCTGTGGTCTGTGGGTATCCAGAACTGGTGTGGCACTTACGCGCCGTTTTGGCGTGCGCTTGTCGGCCACGTAGCGTGCTTGCATGCCCCGCAGGCGACCTGGAGGTGACGTGTGCGGCAACCGGGCTGTCCGCCTGCCTGACGTTCAAGGAGGGCGGCGTGGTCAAGGGCCTGCTGGAGCGGCAAAGGGTCTCCGTGCCGGCACACAGCGGCAGCGGTGGCGCAGGCGGCGGTGTCGGCCGCGGCGGCAGCGGCAGGCGGACACCAGCCGCCGCCCTGTCCTCAGCCGCCAGTGTGACTAGTACGGCGGCGACGGCGGGCGGTGGTACAGCAGCGCTGCCATTCGGCTTGCTGGGCAACTTCTCTGGCAGCCTGCGGGAGGGCATCCGGCTGGTGTGCCCGGCGCTGGTGGGCAGGGTTGGGGGGGGGGGGGGCGGGGAAGGAGCTCAGCATTGAAACGCCTGCACGGAAGTTTCCTGTACAATGTGCACGCTGAAGTCGGTATCCCGGCTGCAGCAAAATGACAGTGGCGCAACTATCAATGTGGCCGTTTGCTGCGAACTCGGTGCCAACGGAACAGGTGTGGGCGCCGCCTCACTGATCCTACCACACGCCACCCCACAGGGCCAGGAGGGCGTGGTGTATGAGGAGCCGTCGGCAGCCCAGGGCGGCGTCAAAGCTGGCAGCGGCGGCGGCAGTGGTGGTGGCGGTGGCGGCGGGGTCCCTCCCCTGACGCCCCAGGTGGTTGTGGACCTGGCCAGCCCCGGCCCGCGGCAGCTGCCCCGCCTGTGGGCCTGCCTGCACGACGCCCTCATGTACGCAGACCCCAACAAGGTGTGTCACAGGACAACGTATACGGCGGGTAGTTGGTACAGTATCGGTGGTTTGGTCACTAACGGCTGGAGCGTCCTGACGTTGTACCGGTTGGGATACGGTAAGCTGCCCTGCCCCATGCCATCTTGCATACTCATGGGCTCTCGTGCTGCATCGACGTTCACTGCTACGACTGCAGTTGCTTATGTAGAAGTGCGCGTCATTGCTGTGTGACATGCGTCACCCGCAGGCCTCTGGCGGCAAGGCAGCAGAGGACCTCACCCGGCGGCTGGCCCTGGGCCTCCGGGCGCTCTTCAGCGGTACCAGCCTGGGCGCACAGGCAGCCGGCGGGGGCGGCGCACAGCCGGCGGGGGCTGCGGCGGCGGCTGCAGGAGGGCCGCGGGCGCGGGTGCGGCGGCGGGGGCGGGCGGCGCCGAGTCGGACGAGGACCCCGACTTCGAGGCCGCAGCCAGGGAGGACGGGGACTCAGCGGAGGACCCCCGGGACGTGCCGCCCAGCATCAAGGTGCGATTGCAGTTGCTAGTAACTCCAGCCTAGCTTGGCTGCATGGGCAGAGGGAAGCTAGCGCCTGGCACTGAGGCGGGCGAGTGGCTAAAGTGCAAGGTGCGGGCGGGAGCGGGCGCTGGGTAGAGGCTTCCCAGCAAGTCGCCGCCATGCCCCCCAGTTGGCTCCTCCTGTGACCCACGGCTTTGTGCCCGTGTTTGCCGCGTGTCTGCCACTGTCCCCCACCGTGCAGGCCCAGCACGCTGCAGGGCGGCGGCTGAACTGGCAGCTGCATTACACGGTGGTGGGGGAGCACGCGCGGATCTGAATGCAAGCCCCAGGGAGGTCCCGATCCTGCAAGGTCCGAGGCAGCATGCACAGCCCCAGCAGAGCGCGGGGCAGCCGCGGCACGCAGCCAGGGAAGTCACCGGGGCTGTGGCTGCAGTATGGGGCTACGTAGGGCTGTGTACGCGGGCTGGACGGTACGGTTGTCCCAAGCAAATGGCAGCTGTGCAGTGCATGCGTGTTGGGGGGTTGGCGCTTCTATCTGTCCACTGGTGAGCCGTGCCCGGTTGTAGTGCCTACTGCCTTGTGCGGCGGGCAAGGTGCTCATTGTGGTGCTCTCAGGCGGGGCCGGTTGTTGGAGAACGCTGCAGGATGCCGTGGCATCTTGAAGTTGATGCCATGTATTGTTGAAGTTAAGTGCGTTAGTGGCTGCTGAGTTCAGCTACTAGCAGCAGGGACTAAGCCGCGAGCTGCGGAGACTGCAGACGGCTAGCATTGTCAGCAGGGGGGTTCGTTCACGAGGGGGGTTGTCCTCCGCTGGTAGGGAACGAGACTGCCAGCAGCGTGGGAGCCATACATCATACTATTGGTATTGTTACAATGACAGCCAGCTCCTTGTACCATGTGGCTTGCAGACCAACCCCTCTTGCGCGCAATCAAAGGGTTTACCATTTGTTGCCCTCTGGGCCCAACATGCAATTATGGTGCCGCACCTCCAATGCTGCACACAGTCTTGAGGACGAGGTCATGAAGCACGCACAGGGAGGGCGAGTGTCGGTGGGGCTGTCGCATCGTCATTCATACCGGTATGGTAATCAGTGCATGCTGACGTGCACAAAGCTGCACACCCGGTTGCTGCACCATGCAGGTTCCCAGGGCGCCCACCAACCGAATCCCGCTGGGTTGACTAGCAGGTGATAGAAACTAACGTGTACCGGTACCGCACATGCGCTTGCTTGGTAAGCTCACCCTTGCCGTCTTGCATATGCTTACCGCATCCACTACTGGAACGATCAGACATCACTAACATCACAAGGGCCCCGACTCGACCTGCGCAGCTGCGCAGCCACCGCAGGGGCTTGTCCGTCACCATCAGATAACCCCTCATCATTTGCCATCATAATAGCGAGCACTCGCTGCTGTACGACCGGGTGGTCCCAATGCCCAGCCATATACCGGTATTTAGTGCTCACACAGTGCTAACCCACAACCATTCCCAGCGCCTTGTCACTCGACACGTCAGGCGGGACAACTGTGTCTGGTGGGACTCATCAAGATGATAGATGCAGCAGGGGGCGTCACGGCAGGGGCGTGCGGCGAACCAGCAGCTCAGCGCGGAGGCATGCTACGCCAGACTTCACCGAAGGGCACAGCATTATGGATGACACAACACTCGCACGATTTCGACAGTGGTATTGCCACCGCAACCTGCTGGAACGGCGAGCCATGGCACCACCCCCACGCGCCTATGAGCAGCACGCCGCTCCCCCGTTACCACCCGCCGCTGCTGTGCCCCTCGTTCGCCTCCTGCTGGTTGTTGCCGCACAGGTCGTTGCCGCGGTTGTAGTGGTGGTGGTGGTGGTAGTTGTAAGTGTAGTAGTTGTTGGTGATGTAAGTGGTGCCTGGGCGGGACGTCACATCGGCGGCCTGTGCCTCGACCTGGGCGGTAGCGGTGGGCTCAGGCTCGGGCGCAGCGACTGGCATGGCAACCTGGGGCCCGGTGGATGGGCACCAGAGGACAGGGCAGAGCAGGGCAGGTGCCATGTCCGTCAGCAGAGGATGGTGCGTTGACATGTTGCCGCAGCACACCAGCAAGCTCAGTAGTGGAATACAAGCGTCAAACGCTCTCCGCAAACGTACCAGATGCATATTCCGTGTGGGGACATCACCGGTACCTTACCTGATCTCACTGTAACCCACGTGTTACGTCTGGCTGGCATGCTACCGTACCACATTCAAGGTGGCATGCTCACCTCCTGGCCGTGCTGCCGCTCCTGCAGCGTCATCAGCTGCTCGCTGGGGCCGGCAGGGCGACGACGGGCGCGGTGGCCTGGGCAGGTGGAGGCGGGGGCCATGCATGGGGCGGCATGGGGCAGGGCGGATGCACTTTACCACTGCAACCAGGGAAGCTTCGGCAACCAAAGGGTGTACCTGCAATACTTGCCTGTACAAGTGAAGAGCAACCACGTAACATGAGCAACCCTCCCGGTCCTGTCCTACCCAGGGGCAGGGCTGGGTGGGCCGTTGGTGGCATATGGTTCCATATGCCACCAAACGGCCTGCTGAATCAGATGCTACCCGGCATGGCACTGCACGGCGCCGTGGCTTGCCCACCTTGTTGGCCTCCATGTACATCAGCTTGGGGCCCACCGCCTGCGGGGGTGCCGCGAAGGTTTTAAGCACCTCCAGCTCCACCGACAGGGTGCGGCCATCCTCGCTGTAGTAGCCCGTCAGCCACAGCGGGTCGCCCTTCACCACGCCCATGTCCTTCAGGGGCTTCTTCAGGCCCCTCATCCTGAACTCAGCGAGGACGTGGTCGTTGCGGACCTTGCCAAAAATCTCAGCACCCTCCAGCGGGCGCCTGCAGCCGTCCACGACAACGTATATGGTGACGGTGACGTCTACCTCCTGCATGTTGTTCTTGTAGGTCAAGAAGGGGCAGCCGGTCTCCACGAAGCAGCCGTTGTCAACCTGCCAGTCGAGGCCCAGCCCATTCAGGAGCCAGCCGACATTCAGGACGCCCTGGGACACAGCAGTGGCGGTGGTGAAGACACGGTAGCCGAACTTGGCATCGCGCTTAGCAGCCGCGCCGCGGGCGCGCGTCGTCTCCAGCTGGTTGGTGGTTCTGTCAAGCGAGGACGAACGACGCCTGCGAGCGACGGCAGCGCAGACCAGCGAAGCACGGCCACTGGGAGGCGCTGAGGTGTAGACATCCGTGTAGGCGGCCAGGCTTCTGGGAGGTGCTGCCGTCGAGCAGCGGGCCACACGCAACTGCTGTTGCGCAAAGGCCCCAGCACTGGGCGGAGAGAGTGCGAGGCACATCACTATTGACTTCCTCTGATGAACAATGCGATGTGAGCATACAGGATATAGCTGTGTTGCTCGTGCTAGTCCCTTTCCAGGGTGACGGTTCGGTTGACGTCACATCACTCACGCAGATTGCGACTCAACGGCTTTACCAAATGTGACTGTAAATATTTTGCTTTTTAATCAGCGGAGCTGCTGAGCGTTGGCGGCGCTGATTGGCCCCTGGCGCCTCGCAGCAGTGTCCTGTCTGCTGGGCTCCTCCTGAGTAAGGCTATCAAGGGCTCGCACTCCAGCGTTCGGCGGGCCACGGCACAAAACCCACGGAGCTTTTAGACTGCCATGTTGACTATTGTGCCGGTGAATGGGGCGCTTCAATGCTTGTTAGTGGGAGGAACACATCGAGAGTGAACCCCCGGGAATACGAAGGGTCACGGCCAGGTACAAGGTAAAAGGCTGCGACGGCTATCACCAAAGTATGAAGACCACAAGAGTTGCAGTACAAATAAAACTTATGTCTTCCAGCGCTTTCAGTCTGTCCCACACACTGCCGCACGCGCCCCGCCTCATGATGCTCAAGCTTGCTACCTCTGAATCAGCCCATAGCAGATGCTCAGACGCTACACACTGCACCGTAAACCCTTCGAGACCACCGCCTGTGTGCCCCACACAACAGTGCCTCCCGCAGGCCAGACGTCGAGCCCCAAACCATTGGAGCTCTCCCGGTCCGCTCACATACCCCTTGCGCAATGAGCCCCCATTGAGCGTGGCATATGTCCTGCATTGCTGGTAAGGGGACGCGCAACTGCCTAGCCCACGCCCCATAGGCAATGACCCTCGCAGTGCACTACACTGAATCCTCCACACCTGCAGAGGCATCTCCATACGCTGCCTTCCACGCGCGCGTTGCGTAGCGCGTTCCCACGCGGGCCTCGTGTTAAGTTGCCGCCCTGCCATTTGCGTAGTACAGGTACCCGATGTTAGGCACCAAGAGCATCAGTGGAACCCAAGGGCCCCCCCCCCAGATAGAGCTTCCATGTGGCCTTGTGCCGGGAGTGCCCGGCCCCACAATACCCGCATGAATCAATGTCCGCATCCAAGCATGCGTAGCAAGACAGCGAAAGGACTGTCGAGGCACCGGTCAAATGCTCGGGACATTGGTGCACAGCAGAAGCGGCTAGTCCCTGACCAACAAGCAACACGCTATGCACATATCAGCCCCGCCTCAGGCGGCCACACCCAGCTGGAAGGTCCTGCAGCAAAACCCAAGCACACGGCCGCACGTACGAAAGCAACAAGCACTCACCTCTACCAAGCGACATAGAAGGCTTGCCGCGGACGAACTTGGTGGCTCCGACGCCCCAGCATGCAGCTCAGCTGCCGCTACTTACAGCAGCCCCTGTGCCCTACGGGCCATTTCCCCGCCCCCGCCCCCGCCGCCTCCGCCGCCAGCCACCACCATCAGGCGCTCTGCTGCGGACTCCGGCAGCACCAGGGGGACCCCTGCGGCCTCCTCCCCTCCGAAACCCTGACGTACAGGCACACGCGAAACAGAGGTACCGGCATACCGCCCGCCCTGCGGGGCCAGCTGCTGCTCCTGTTCCTGCTGCTGCTACAGGTGCTGCAGGGGCACCGCATGCACGTACCGGCCGTCCACGTACACCTCGCGGATGACACCGCCAGCACCAGCGGCAGCAAAGCGATCTGCGCCTCCAGCCCTGGCGATTCTCTCCTCGCCTGCACTTCCCAACGACAGCCCGCGCCCCGTGGGCAGTGTCGGCTGCCAGTTCCCAGCCTGCCCCGGGCCCCGAATGATCAGCTGCCTGCGGCCCCCACCGCCATGCACCACCAGCTGCAGCTTTTGCTGAGGACGGTGCCCCCGTGCCTCCTCCTGTGTCCCCAGCCCTGCCCTTGCCGCGTGCTGCTGCGCCTGATCATCCACGTTCCGCGCCAGTGACCCATGGGCCCTGAGCCCCTGGCACCAAGCAGCACACGCTGGGCTGGGGGGCCGCCGCCCCACGGCCGCTAACCCGCCCTCCATGGCAGCCGACGGCAATCTGTCGTACGGCTTGCCAGCAGCAGCCAGCGGTGACGGCCGATGGCCTTGCGGCTCATCGTGTTGCTGTTGTTGCTGCTGCCGCTGCTGGTGCCCGGGCAAGGGTGCAGGAGGCGGCGGCTCCTCCTTCAAGGCGCGGCAGCAGGTCCGAGATTACGCACAGGGGGCGGATGGGCGCCACGGCGCTCACCAGCCTGTGCGGCAAGGGGCACGCGCACGCAGGCGTATATGAGGCTGTGGATGCGTTACAACGCACAGAAGGTCGAGTCACGTACGTCGGGCACCCAAGCGCAAGTCTCCCAACGTTGCCGGCATACAGCAATGAAGTAAGAGGACCTCCGCAATTGCTGCGGCGCCAGGCATTGGCGGAAGGTACAGCTCAGGTCGCGCCCCAGCGTGAGCATCTGCCCGTGCAGGCTCGGATCAGACAGCATGGCGCTGTGCGGCTAGTCACCCGAGCCTGGACCACTCACTGCTGCAGCGCCCGTGCGGTATCGGTGTCCTCCTGGGGGCGGCCCCCCGCCTCCAGCAGCTGCTCCAGGGACAGGCCGCCGGGGTGCCGGAGGAGGGCCTGTGGGGGAGTTGGCATAAGGGGCGCACCGCGGTGAGCCGGGGACTTGAAGTCAACGGCGTGGGGCTGCTTGCATGCCGAGGGGCAGGATGGTACGAGGGCATGCAGTGGGACGTCAGTGACCTGCCAGAGCAGGTAGGAAAGGACTTTTTGGCGCCCATGCACAGAACCTCAAGTTACGCACCTGCAGCAGCTTGAGCAGCTTGCCCTCCTGCACCTGACCCGCAGGCAGCTGCTCCAGCCACCGAGGTAGCTGAGGCGCGCCTCGACCGTCCGCAACCCCCTCGGCCGCGGCCCCAACCCCGAGCCCTGGTGCCCGCCAGCGCCCAGACCCATCCAGCTCCACTCCCAGCTGCTCCTGCTGTTACTGCTGCTGTTGTTGCTGCTGGTGTTACTGCTGTTGTTGCTGCTGCATCAGCAACAGCGGCGGCGCCACCCCTGGGTGCCGAAGCCCGCACAGGTGCGGCCCAGGGGGGGGCCTAACGGTGGGGAGCCCTCTCAGCCCCTGGCACGGCGCCACTGCGATGGCGGCGGCGTTGGGGGGAGGCATCTGGCGGAGCCGCGCGTTGGGCTGTGTGGCGCTGTGATGCCACGGAGCGGCGGGGAGTGGCGGCGGTTGCGGCCAGCAGACCAGCGGCTCATGCCGCTGCGCAAGGGCAGGGCGTCGGCAGCGGTCAACCGGCAACGCATCCCACAAGTTATCATCCTTGTTGCTGTCGTGCACATGTCCATCTACACACACAGGTGACCGGAAAGAGCATGGGCTGTTGTGTTTCCTGCACAGGGCAGCGGCGTCGTACCTATGGGATGGCCTGGCGCTGCTCCACCATGATGGACAGGCCAGCAGTGTCCGCAGCTGTCTGCTGGGTTGGAAAGGCGCGTGGGGGGAGCGGTGGGTTGAGGAAGTGGCCGCGAGGCTTCATCCAATCCATCACGTCCTTCGCATGCGCCCCGGGGGCACATAACCGGACGTGCAGCAACATATGCGCCCCCGGCTGCTTGCCCTACGCTCCAACACATCCAACTCGCTTGGAACAACACGGGAAGAACTGCGCTGGCACCCACCATCAATGGCTGGCGGGGTGGCCAGTGGGGTTGGCAGCATTGGAACGGCCGGCCCCGCCCAAGACCGGCCCTTGGCACGTGGCGGGGCGGCAGGGCACCTGGGTAAGGGCACGGCCCGGCAACTGGAATTGTACCGCTCCGTTGAATACGAGCCATAACGGCATAGGCAACAAACGTCGAGCGTGACGACTGGACAAGCGGACGTAGCGCCGTGCTCTGGCAGGTGCACACCGGCTTAAGTGGCCTAAACGACATGAAGTGAGTGTCACCGAATATGACAGTGTAGCGTAATGTAATGACCCAGAGGTCGACCGGCAGCGTATGGAAGAACTGCTGAGCGCAGACCAGGCACGCCGTGATCCTGGTGGCAGGCAGCATGAATCCAGGTAGTTTACTTGTTAGGGTTTCGAGTATTGCGTCATTTGCATGTGTGCATCTTTAAGCGGGGGCTCAACCATCACGGCTCATGCGTGACTCACCGAAACTTCAAGCTACGCCAGAATAGTCATGTTGGAACCTTATGGAACGACTGAGCCGCTCAGAAATTGCTGGCGCTTCGTGTAGCAACCCCTGCTTTGAATACCGCGCAGGGCTGTCCCTGACAAACAGCACTCATTTTACTGCCTGCTCATTCGCAACGCAGGCCTCCAATGCAGTACATTTACCTTGGCTTTAGGTTTCAGAGGGGCCCGCCGCAGTTGGGCAAACCGTTTAGGGTCAGGTTGCCTGGGCCAGGCACACCTGCAACGAGAGCCCTCCCAGCCCTGCACGGTCGCCATTGTGCTCAACACGCCGCTGCATGCGGTCATCATTCCATATGACTGCTGCTGTTGGTGCCCTCCGGCCTGACCACGGAGGGAGCGACATTGAACCGCGCAAGCCAGGCTCGCCCCCGCCACCTGCTGGCTCCTCGCCGCCCGGCCCCGCTGCAGCCTCCCACCTGCTCCCACCACCATGGGGTAGGACCTCAAGCCAGGCAGCCCAGACGGCTTAAGCTGCGGTCGCGGACAAGGATTTACCTGCAGAGTTCCTCCATCGTGGTGCCCGCCGGGTCGTGCTCTGCCTATGCAGTGCCAACGTATGCATGCAAGCGGAACACCCCGCCGGGGTGAGGGTCGTGCTTGTGGTTGACGGACACGTGTCTTACCTTGCCACGTGCCGCGGTGCGCCGTGGCAGGGCACCGGTTCCCGGCTAGGGACCCAAGGCACGTTGGGCGCGTGCTATCCCGCCTCCACCCAGCGTGGTGGCCCTACATGCGGGCCCCATGTTGCCAACGCACAGCTTGCCCCTCAATGTGCCTATCACCGTGCCTTCCTGGCATCCCTCTGACGCTCTGAGAACCCTGCCTGCCTGCCATCGCCATACCGTACGGTACTGTTACTACCCTACCGCGGCGCCCCGTGCCGTATTGATACGGGTGTGCGCCACGCCGTACAGACTGGCCCCTTACCGCTCTGCCACGCAGTGCCGTACCGTACCGCCCCAACCCTCGCAGCGCGACAAGTTCACCCGGCACGGCGAGGCGCTGCTGCTGGTGGCCCGCGGCGCCTCCCCCCTGGAGCGCTGCCTGGGGGTGCTGTGACTGGCGCTGGGGATCATGGCGGACGTGCTGCGGCAGGGAGGGTGGGTGGGCAAAGAGGGAGGGTTGAAGGGTGCTGCCGTGGCCCTGAGGTGCACGTTATAGGTCGGGGAGGAGACCTGTTTACTTGTCGACGTGCAGCGTTGGGCCGGGTGGGTGTCCTCTGGGCATAGTGCGGGCAGGGAGGGCGCGGCGGTACTTCTCTGCACCAACGAGCTAGCAAGGGACAGGGGCAGGCAAGTGTGAAAGGGACCCAGCTGACACTCGTTCTTCTCTGGTCACACTGTAGAACAAAGGAGCGTGGTGCACTACACGTGCGCGCTTCACGACACCTTGTTCTCTTGGGCTCCGTCGGGCCCCTCCTAGGCGCCCCCGGGCTACCCTGCCACCTGTTGCTTGCCCGCTGTCCCCGGCTGTTGGAGCGTTAGCGTAGCGTTTGAGGGACGCTGACCCAGTGTCTGCTCCCCAAGACCACTAGTCTATCGGCAACTAGTAATCCCCGACTACAGGTCGGCATAGACGAAAATAGGGCGGCCACCCGAATCGGCTGGGTGCCGTACAGTGCAATGGTGTGGTCAACGTAAGGCGCCCCGGGCCTTACCACCAAATGCACAGCACCGGCCCCCAGGTCCTACCCCGACGACCGGCCCGTGTCGCTGCTGGGCCACCACCACATCACCGTGCGCTACATTGGTGAGACGCCCCGCCTGCAATAGCTGCATCGTTGGGCAGCCTGGTTGCGGGAGCCTTGAGCCGCAGAGGTGCTATCATGCGTGCAGAAACAGGGCGACCGACAGGTTCTGTGGCCTTGGCTGCGATGGACGCGCCTCAGCCCTCACAATACCGAGCTAGATTTTACAATATGTCAACTGCCCCAACTTGATATCTCCGCCCGCACCCGCCTCAGGCCAGTCCTCGACATCTTCCCCCAATCCACCCCGCCTGCCCCCGTGGCCTGCCCCCCAGCACCAACCCCAGCACCCAGCGCCTCCTCCACCACCCCTGCCGCACCCGCCGCCGCCGCCGCCACCGTCGCGCCTGCTCGACACGTGGCGGGCTCCTCCCTCCGACTCTGGCGCCCCGCCCGCCGGCCCACGGGTCCACGTGCAGGAGCTGGCGTCGTTCGATGCAAGGGATGGCCCCAAGGCGCTGCTGCCCCCGGGGGGCGAGAGCAACCCCCTCCTGACGCTGCCAGCTGCAGAACCCTCCTTCTCGACTTTTGTTGGTCCGGCCCATGTGGGTGGCGGGCAGCAGCAGCTGCAGACGTCAGGAGGGGCGGCGGAGCGGCAGTGGGTGCCGGGTCCGCAGCCGTTGGCAATTGGGCCGCGACGGTTGGCGATTGCACACTTCCGCGTCCAGCCGGACGTTGCTGTCAAGGCGAAGCGGCTGGGGAGGGACGTCAAGGTCAAGGTGCGGGCGGAAGGGAGCCGATGGAGCAAGCGCTTCTCAGGTGGTCGTCAACATGGTCGTCAACGGGGCCCATTTCTGGTCCTGCCGCCCCGTCATTCTTTTTACTCGAAGGAATGCCATGTACCCTGCACGACCGTTATGGCCCTCGGTTTCTTTCCTGCAGGTCCGGCTGGAGGGGGCGGCGAGGTGGTGCTGTTGCCGCCCCGCCCTCCACCCCGTCCGGCACCTACACGCTTGCAGCAGCTGCCGGAGTCCCCGCCCTGGCCAGCCCAGCCGCATGCAGCCCCGGCGTACGCAGTGCGGACGCACCGGCCGGTCAAGAGCCTGTTGGAGCGGCGGAGGCCCTCCGTGCCAGCACACAGCCGCACGGTGTGTACGGCGGCAGCGGCAGAAAATCAGACAGCGCAGCCGCCGCCCTGTCGTCAGCCGCGAGTGTAACCAGTACGGCGGCGACGGCGGGTGGCGGTACGGCAGCGCTGCCGCACGGCGTGCTGGGCAGCTTCTCTGGCAGCCTGCGGGAGGGCATCCGGATCGATGGTGTGCCCAGCGCTGGTTGGCGGGGGCAGGGGGCGGGAGCTTGCCGGACCCTGATCGAGGTGCTGCTGGTCGACACCGGCAAGGGAGCTGACCTTTGCCCTGCAAGCTCCGAGGCCTGGCAGGAAGCATACATACCTAGCCGCAGGAATGGGGGACGCATGGTGTCGCCTTACCGTGCGCGCATCTCGCCGCGGCGCGCAGTCAGGAACATTATTAGCCCGTGTATGGGGCTAACCATACTGTCACATGCATGCGGGGCGGACCGTGCGTGTCCGGAGGGGCAGCGATGCAGCGCGTGCGTGTTGCGGGGGTTGGCGCAGCTGGCTGCCGGCGAGTGATGCTGAGCCGTGTCCGGCTGTCCGGTGGGCCAGGCGGGTGCGTGGTGTCCTCAGGTGCTCCCAGGCCCGGCTTCACACTGCTGCACGTGCTGTAGCGTGACCATGCAAGAGTTGATGTTGGTGGAAATGGCCTGTACCCATGGTGTAGAAGCCAATGGCTGAGGAGCGGCTTTCGTTTCAACAGGCAGGTTGACGTGTAGCGTCGGGCGGTCAAGTGCTCGTGCAAAGGCCGTACGTGATACGCCTACCTCCTAACAAACGGCGGAACGAAGTAATGCAGTACCGTACGTCATGCGCCAGCATGCGCCCACCCTCTACCAAACAACGCAAGGGCCCAACTAGAGGCCTCTGGGCGCAACATCAGTGGAGCCCCAGCCCCAACGCGGAATCAGGCAGAACGGAAGCTGACAGAAGTCACGTAAGCCGTTGGGTCAGGATTAGAAGTTTAATACACACAAGATACCGGTAAGGGCGGACCCTGGGCGGACCGGCCGCACGTTATCACACAAATAAAGCTGCACATACACCCCATTGCTCTGCAAAGCAGATGCCCACTGCACTCAGCCTCACAGATGACGAGTACACGTGCCAATATCGCACGCTGCACATGCAGGCTTAGCTCACGCTTGCCACCTTACTTGCATGTACATGCTTTCCACATTCACTCAGTCCATCGAAACGCAGTTGCCTTGCATACTCGGAACTCCGCAATGCTCACGTAGTCCAGCCACGTGCACACGCAACGCCTGGTCGCTCGGCACGTGTGATGGGAAACTCGCCAGGTGCGTCGGTGCGTTCCATCAGCAGCTCGGCCGCAGCGGCAAAAGGTGCCTTGGCGCCACATCACGCGCATCGCAGCAGCATGCCGCTCCCCCATTACCACCCGCCGCTGTGCCACAAGGTCGCCTCAAGGTGGTTCTCGCGCAGGTTGTAGCAGTGGGTGTGTTAGATATTGATGATGGTGTTGAAGGTGGTGTACACGTTGCCGGATCCGCGGGGTGTCTTGGAGAGCACGCCTGCGGCCTCGGTCTTGCCCTTGGCGGCGGCGGCGGGCTCAGGCTCGGGCGCAGCGACGGGCACGGCAGCCTGTGGGCACGCAGGCGGCAGGGCGGGAAGGGGCAGGGCAAGTGTCCGTAAGCACGAGCAGGTGGGTTGTTGGATGGTCGCCGCAGTACACTTGCAGGCCCTTGCATACGGACGGAGTCACACAAGCGGGGCATGGGCACCAGCAGAGCGCACGTTTGCAGCAGTGCTTGGCGTAACCGCACCGCCACCCACCCGTCACACTGCCACTGCTGGCATGACAGGATGCTACGGTGCCGCGACGCAGCCTGTCGACCTGCTCACCTGCTTGGACTTTTGCCGCTTCCCCTGCACTTTGCCGCTGTCCGGCCGAGGGCCGGCAGCGGGCGCCGCAGCCTGGGGCGAAGGGGCAGAGCAGGTGTCCGTAAGCCCGAGCACGTGGGCTCAGCGGTGGTCGCCGCAGCACAGTAGCACGCCCTTGCATGCTGAGTCACACACACGGCGGAAGGGTACTACGTAGCAAAGCACACCTGCCTTGCAGTGCTGGGCAGAACCCCAGCGGACCGCGCACCGCAAAAAAAAACGCGACTGGCATGCATGCTACCACACCACGACGCCGCCTGTCGCCCCAGGTCGCCCTGCTCACCTTCTTGGCCACCTGCCGCTTCTTCTGCGCCCCTTCCTCCTTGCCGCCAGCCGGCGGCTGGGCGGCAGCGGGCGCCGCGTTCTGCTGCGGAAAGGTGGAGGGGCGGCGGCAAGGGGGTAGGGCAGACGCACGTCAGCAACCAGGGCAGCTTGAAGCAGAATACCTGACACCAACAGTTTATGCAAGCGAGAAGCAACAATCTGCCATGAGGAATCACCCCTGCCCAACTATGCCCCCAGTTGACCTAACACACGATTTACGTGCCACGCTGGTCAGGGGCATCCCGGCGTCGTGTCAGCATGCTCACTATTATCATGGGCAGCACGCAGCGCGCCCTCATCAGCACCCTCAGCACTGACCCGCAGGTAGATGGTGCTGTTGCCGACATTGAGGTTCCCCTTCAGGGTTACGTCGACAGCGTGATCCTGAGGGCACGTGACGGCACGTGGTGGTGGGGGGCGGGAGAGCACAGGCTCGGCAGTTGCGCATTACCAGCAGCGCGGGCAGGCACAGTGTGCCCTGCTGCGAATCAGATGTGTTCATCAACTCCTTTGGCGGCAGCGGCACACTGCGCCAGGCGGCACTAGATGTCAATTGTGGCATCGTCCAATTACAGTACCATTGTGGCACCAGCAACGCCACGACACTGCCACACAGACGTCGCCGCCAGGTCAGGGCCTCACGGCCTCCATATGACTATCAATAGCAGGGTGCTTTCCCCTTATCCCTCACCATGTAGACGGTGCTGCCCTTGATCTCCGTGTTGCCTCCCACGGTGATGGTGGTGCGCGGGCCGGGCATCTCCTTGAAGCTCTCGGTGGAGCCGGTGGCAGCCGACGGGACGGCGGTGGCGGCGACGGCGGCGGCGGCCTTGGGGGCCTGGGGGCAGATGGAGGGGTGGGCGGGGGCCGGGGCAGGCCGGAAGCACTTCAGTAACAAGGAGCAGCAAGTAAGGAGCGCCCGATGATAGCCGGTGCCCCCATCCCCAACCAAACAACATACTGCACTGCATACTGCACTGCACTGGTACATGTACTCCGCTGCATGCACTACGCGGCGCCGTGGCCTCACCCACCTCCTCGGCCATCTCGTGCACCTGCTCGGGCGCTGCTGGCGGCCGCGGCGGGGTGGCAGCGGCGGCCCCCAGGCCCTGCACCCCCGGGTCCACGCGCCGCAGCCCCACCCGCAGGATGCGGCCTCCCTCTTCGCGCTCCACCACCAGCATCACCGACTCGTACTCCTCCACGCCCATGTCCGCCAGGGCCTCCGTCAGCCCCACCATCGTGAACGCGGCGTAGGGCGTGCCGCTGCAGGTGTCGGTGCGGACCCTGCCCACGATCCTTGCGCCCTCCACCGGGCACCAGCAGCCGCCGATGAAGGCAAAGACCGGAATGCGGACCACTGCCTCCGTCATATCCTTGCTGAAGGAGAAGTAGTGAGGGCAGCCGGTCTTCACGAAGCGGCCGTCGGCAAGCTCCCAGTCGAGCCCCAGCCAACGGAGGAACTGGGCAACGGACAGATCTCCATAACACAGGGCGCTGGGAGGGATTCTGGCAGGAAATGTAGGATTGCCGTTAGCTGCAGCGCCGCAGAAGGGTTCCTTCCCATCGGTTGTCGTGTCACCGGCGGAAGGCGAACGGCCAACGGCAGAGCGCGACAGCGAAGCCCGGCCCCGGAGAGGAATGGAGCTGAAGATACTCGTGGAGGCATATGAGCCGCCCTGACCGCGTAGGGGCGCTGCCATGACACGGGGGACGGCGCGCGACGCAGTAGTGCCGAGGCCAGCGCTGGCGATGGGGCGAGACAGTGTACGGCTCATTGCTGCTTACTTGTTGTTCTGGAGAACGGAGTTTGTGAAAATAAATACATCTGTGCGCCTCGTTGCCGGGCTCTTATACGCAGGGCGGTTCAGGTGACGGTCACGTCGCGCTGATTCTGACAAAGATTTGTGACGCGACAGCTTCAACTGACTCAATGTGGCTGCTTTGCTGCGGGAATCGGCGGAGCTGGCGATTGTCTTGCGGGCCGGGTCGGCCGGCGCTGCTGCAGCAGCGTTCCTGTCTCCTGAGCTCCCTTGGGCTTGGCTTACCAGGGGCTCGCACCCCAGTGCTGTGCCGGGCCGGCCACAGTAAAAAGCCATGATGCGATACATCCTGAGTGCTGCTTGTTTATGGCCAACCAAGGTGCTTCAGAGCCGTGAACGCGGAGCAACAACATCAGAACGGCGGGGTCTGGGGCATACGGACGGTCAGACGCGTTCAACGGAAAGGAGATGATGGCTGTCAGCAAGGTATCAGAAGCGGAATACAGCAGTCTAGCATGTGTGCGTGCTACAGGGGTATGCAGTCCGTCCCTCTGTGACCGCCCTCTCTACTTCCCAGGCGTCGTTTAAACTTCACTCCGTGCCCTCCTTCATACCGGCCCGCCCGCCCCTCGGGTCTCGGGTCGGCACTTTGATAGTTTCCATGAGGCAAGAGTTACTTGGTCTGCAAGCGGTCGCAAGACTCCCGTCCTCTTGGCCACCATGCTGATTACTCTCCGCCACCTGCCACAACGGTTGCTTAGGTACTCCTGAAAAGCGCTCTACCTTTCTGTACCAGCGCGCTCCCTTGGCTTTGGCTGACAAGGTCTAGCGTAGTCCGTGGTTTCTGAGGAGGGGAATGAGAGGCAGGCCAGCGGCCGAGGCATGGCAGGGCAGGGCAGGTGACGGGCAGCCGTAGCAACGGCAGGGGCGGGGGCAGGGGAGTCTCCCCAGGTCTCTCCGAGTTGAACAAGGGCACAGGGCCGCACCAGATGGGTGCTGCGCTGACCCGCACCATGGTACACGCCAGGATCCGGGCTGTCACAGGCGAAGGCATGTAGAATTGTAGGGTGCTCCCATCTATTGCATGCCGGTGCGGCAAACCGGCAATCTGTCTGTCGGGGCGGCGGGATGGCTGCCGCCTGCCGGCCCTGCACCCATGCCGAGTTGCCGACCACGTATCCACGCCGGCCAACCAACAACCAATCACCATCCACCACGGCATAGCGCGGTGGAAAGCTGCGTCCGCTACGTGCTGCACGGCAATAGTATGCGCCGTACGGACGGACCGGGCGGTCGGGGCAGGGGAGCCCCTGGTGCTGGGGGCAGCAGCGTATGCCACCACCGGTACTGCCGTGGTGCTGGGTGCGTTTGTGCTGAGGCTGCTGACGACGCAATAATACTGGTCTTGCATGGTGTCGTGCGGTGTTGTGCGAGAGCCGTCGACTGCTGTTGGAATGGGGAGCTCCCCCGGTGCTGTATGTCGGCATGAGAGCTGATGCCTGCCCTCGCGTAGGCCACCTGATTTGGTCTTGATGTTGCGCGCTGAACCTATGTAACTGACTCGGCCCTTGCTTCAGTATCACAGAGGAGTAGAACCACGTTGCAAAACCAACTGCCCATGTCAGTCAGTTGTTACATGTGGGTGTAACTTCCCACACGAGCCGTAGGGCAACGGTCCCTGCCCGGTCCTACGACTACACTTTTGTTTCAAGCGCTCGGAGCAGTCAGCTCCTCATGGCGCTCGGGGCTCGGCTGCATGCCATGCCGGAGGTCGCCCTCGTTTGACACACTGCCACGTTGACCTTGGAGCTAGGCCCATCGCACTGCATGGGACGCAGCGCAGGCAACTGGCACTGAGCCACACCTGGCCATGCTTGTCCATCTCCAGCTAGCGACGCCGTACCGACCACGATGCAAGAATTCCGATATTCCCATCACCACATAGCAAAAAAAAACCTACATGCATTTCTGAAGACACTGTCACTTGCGCGTTACCTCGCATGCCCATCTCAGCCTTTCCTTTGCCCCCACACCTGCTTATCGAGCGTGCGCCCTGGCACGGCTCACCAACAACAGCACACGGCAACGGAACATCAGGGGTCGGGATGCGTGCCGCAGCAGCACGTCTGCGCCCCAATCCGGTACATACAAAGACTCAACTAAGCCTCGCCTCATCATGCGCTTGTGCTGCCAGTGCCTGTCCCACCCGCGTCCTCTCACTCCCACACCCTGACCACCCACGCTGCACGCTTTGCCACAACCACTCTGCACGACAAACCCCGCAATCTGCAAGTCAGCCTTCGAATGTATAAACGCAAAAGCGCTGCCATTGCAACTCATTGCATACGCCCTTCGCGCAGTGCTACACCGAACCATCCGAACCCCATGTTGCTAGCACGTTTGCAACAGCATCAAGCATGCCTCACAAATCTGTGGGCATTGCCGTTGAAGATGTTGAGCAGTCCACAGCCGCAGATAGAGGCCCCTTCCGCAATACGTGCTAAAACTGGGCCGCTGTGCAGGGCGTGCCCACAGGGGCCCTATGATAGCGGTACTTTGCGCCCTGTCAGCCCCGCCCTTGCGTACGTGCCACACAACAGGTACCAACAGCATCAGGACCTACGAGCCCCCTCCACAAACGGAGCCCCATCCAAGCGCCTTAGCAACGAAGCGAAATAACTGCCAAGGCCCTAGCAGGTGGTCATGTTCTCCGGTACGCAGCAGGCGCTGTTAGTTCCGACCACCTAGCAACACTTTCACGTACACGTTGGCGCCACCCAAGGCCCTGCAGCCGCACAGGCTCACGCGCTCAGCCGGATGTACGAACGCACCAGAAGGCGCGTGGCAATACAAATGCCATTAGAGGCTTATTGAGGATACGTGTTTCACTACGAAGTTCGTCCCAAACGACCATCCCCGCGACCACGGCAATCCCACCGTGCAGCTACAGGGCACACCTCTCCCTCAGGTACGGGAGCCGCAGCAACCTTGGTAAATGCATCCATCCGTTGTTTCACATGCACAGTTGCTTGCTCAGACCGAATCACATTGCAAGCTGGCACATTCGGCGCACCGGTGCCCCTACAGCGCACAAGCCCCTTGCCACCCCAGTTCCCTTGGCTATCTCGTGGCGGGTGTATCGATCCTGCGGTCATCGCTCGTCTGCTCGCGCACCCACGAGTCACGCCACTCTCCTACGGCCCCTGCCTACAAGCGCTGCCGCACGGTTGGCGGTTCCATGCCCCCGTCATGCAGCTCAGCTGCCGCGACCCGCTTCGCCAGTATGTACCTCCCCGGACCTGCATGCCTCACATCCACCCCATCCATCCGCCCCTGTGCCGTACATGCGTTCGCTACCCCGCCGCCGCCGCCGCCAGCCACCACCACCAGGCGCTCTGCTGCGGACCCCGGCAGCACCAGTGCACCGCCTGCCCCTTCCTCCCCTCCAAAACCCTGCCATACAGGCACACGCGCAACAGAGGCACCGGCATTCCGCCCCCCGTGCGGCGCCAGCTGCTGCTCCTGGTCCTGCTGCTGCTGCTGCCGCAGGGGCAGCGCCAGCACGTACCGGCCGTCCCGGTCCACGTACACTTCGCGGATGACACCGCCAGCACCGGCGGCAGCAAAGCGATCCGCGCCCCCAGCCCTGGCGATTCTCTCCTCGCCCGCACTTCCCAACGACAGCCCGCGCCCCGTGGGCTGTGTCGGCTGCCAGTTCCCAGCCTGCCCCGGGCCCAGAATGATCAGCTGCCTGCGTCCCGCCGCATCCTCCACTCCACGCTGCGCATCTGCCGCTGTGCCACCGCCATGCACCACCAGCTGCAGCTTCTGCTGAGGACGGTGCCCCCGTGCCTCCTCCTGTGTCCCCAGCCCTGCCCTTGCCGCGTGCTGCTGCGCCTGATCATCCACGTTCCGCGCCAGTGACCCATGGGCCACCACCCCAGGCCCCGAGCCCCTGGCACCAAGCAGCATAACGCCCGAATGGGGGCCCGCCGCCCCTGCGCCCGCACCCGTTGGCCCGCCCTCCATGGCGGCCGACCGCCTGTCGTACGGCCTGCCAGCAGCCGCCAGCGGTGACGACGGCCGACGGTTGTATGGGTCATCGTGCTGCTGTTGTTGCTGTTGCTGCTGCTGCTGGAACCTGGTCAAGGGTGCAGGAGGAGGCGGCTCCTCCCCGGCGCGGGGCAGCAGGTCTGGGTTGAGGGCGTACAGCGGCCCCCCGATGGCACCCCCGCCGTCGCGGCGCACCCGCTGCATGCACACCAGGGCGCGCTCGTCCACCAGCCTGTACCGCAGCGGGCGCAGGCACGCACGCGTCGGAGCGACTAGCGATGCGGTACAGCGCACAATATCATAAGGCACCCGCCCCAGCACAATGTTTAGCAAGGTCAACATGATACAGCAGCAAAGTGCCAGGGCCTTCAGAAGTCTACTGAGGCGCCAGGCATTGGCGGACGGTACTGCTCAGATCGCGCCCCAGAGTGAGCATGCGGCGTGCAGGCTCGGATCAGACAGCATGGCGATGTGCGGCTAGTCACCCGAGTCTGGACCACTCACCGCTGCAGCGCCCGTGCGGTGTCGGTGTCCTCCTGGGGCGGCCCCCGCCTCCAGCAGCTGCTCCAGGGACAGGCCGCCGGGGTGCCGGAGGAGGGCCTGGGGGGGCGTGGGCACAGGGAGCGGTGCGATAGGGACTGTACGACAAGCGGCGTGCATGGAAGCAGGACTGCCTGTGTACCAAGGATGGCAAAAGACGGTCAGCGACGTGCCAGAGTAAGCAACACACATGTAAGAGAACATATGCTGGTGTCAGCGAGATATGCTCGTGTTACGCACCTGCAGCAGCTTGAGCAGCTTGCCCTCGTGCACCTGACCCGCTGGCTGGTGCTCCCGCCACCGGTCAGCAAGGGGCAGCTGAGGCGCGCCTCGACCGCCCGCAGCCCCCTCGGCCCCGGCCCCACCCCCGAGTAGTCCTGTTGTCCCCCGGCGCCCAGGCCCACCCAGTTCCATGCCCAGCTGCTCCTGCTGCCGCTGCTGCTGCTGCCGGTGGTGTTGCTGGTGGGGTTGCTGCAACACCAGCAGCTGTGGCGCAACCCCTGGGTGACTCATACCGCCCAGCTCCTGCCGCTCCCCTTGGACCAGGGAAGTCCGCGGACCCTGCTGCAGCAACAGCACACAGCCGTCGCCACTGCCCCGTGCCGTCTCCCCTGCCCGCCCAGAGGCAGAAACGGTTGACACGGACTGCCGCCCTTGCTGCTCCTGTCGCTCTTCCTGCAGCAGCAGCTGCTGCTGCCGCTCCTGTGGCTCCCGCTGCCACCGCCCCTGTTGCTGCCACTCCTGCCGCTGCTGTTGCTGCTGCTGCAGCTGCTGCTGCGCGCGTCCCAGCGCAATGGAGGAGGTCCCCTGCACACAAACCGCCTGTCCCACCATGTCCAGCGGCCCGACACCCTGCTCCGGAGCGTGCACCTGCACCGCGCCCGCCAGCGGCAACCGCACCCCGCCCATCGGCGCCGCCACCCGGCTGGGGCCCGTCGCGCACGGTTGCGGCCGGAGGACCGGCAGCGGCGGCGGGGGGGAGGCCCTCAAGCGCGGGGAGCCCTCTTGGCCGCTGACACGGGGCCACAGCGGAGGGCTACCGCTGTGCTCGTCGCTGCCCCTCGCAGGGCTCACGTCAGGGCCTGGGCCAGGGGCAGGGACGGCGGGACGACCGCGGTGGTTTGCCTCCCGGCATGCCGCCCCAATGACGCCAACCCGACGGCTCCTGTCCGGGCCTGGCCCTAGCGCAGGCTGGGAGGTGCTCAGGGGATCATGGAGGGGAGGCGGCGCATCGGGGCCGTTGCTGCTGCTAGCTCGCCGGAGAGCTGCTGGGCTCGGCACGGAATGCACGGGCAGGGGCAGGGGCGGTGCACTGGCGGGAAGGGCAAAATCGCCTGCAGCATCAGCGGCTGCGAGGGCTGCGGCAATGGCAGCGGCGTTGGCGGTGTTGGGGGGAGGGTTGGCGCTGGCGGAGGCGTGCACGGGACTCGGTGGCTGCGACGTGGAGGTCGTCGAGGGGGTGGCGGCGGCAAGTAGCCCGGTGGCGGGGATGAAGGCCTCACGTCCCTGCATCGGGGCGCCGGCGCCAGCCAGGGGTCAAGGGACGAGGCAATCTGGCGTACGGTTTCTCGTTACGGTCGCTGTATGCATTTCATGTGCGTTTGAACAGGGCTAGATAGGGTTCCTGTGGTGCCTTGAACGACAAGAGCGGTATGCCATGCGCCGTGCGTACCTGGAGAACGGCCTGGCAGTGCTCCAGCGCGTTTATGAGGTCAGCGGTTCCGGCAAACACCTGTGCAGCAAGAAAGAGTGATGAACTTTGGCCTCGGTGAGCTAGGATCTGGCAGCCTCCGTCAAGTGTCGGGGGAGCCGCACCGCACGTTTGCAGCACACCCTAGGATGCAACACGTGCAAGCAAGCCGCGCCATGCGCATGCCGACTTGCCCACGGCACCTCGCCTCGCTGTACGCCAATCACACACGCGACAATTGGTCAAGTAAGCACGTTGCGCACGGTACAGTGCACCAAGAAGGCTCGAGCAGGGAACGCACCTGGAGAAGCAAGAGGCGGAAGTGGCGGCGCCGAGCCGCCTGCGCCCTCGCCAGCTGCATTTGCTTCTGCACGTACCAGTAACAACACAGCCAGCAGTGAGTTAGCATGCATGCTGAGGGCCTGCCCTTACACAGTACCACGGCTGTTAAGTTGCTCGTCCACCTTTCACTGCATGCTGCGACTACCGCGTAGCGTGTTGGGTCTATATCTTCGTTCTTGCCGCATGCATGCGCTGCACAGCACAGGTCCAGGCCCCTTCAAACGACGCAGGCGGCTTATCCCCGCACCTCAATACACATGCCAGCATCGCCAGGAACCCGTGCTGGAAACACCTGTTTGTGTGCTCCGTGCGTGCGCTGAGGGCGCGGAGACACCCTGCAGATATATACCGGCGGCTTGTCGCCTCGACCGCTGATGCTTGTACCGCGCGCCCCATACACCTACCGGCAGCTTCAAGCAGCGCCCTGCTGCTCTACTCCGTAGCATTGACCTTACTTGTCTGCAGCGCCCTGTGTCTCGAACCTCGCTGCGCACCTGCAGCTCCTCCGGCGACGGCAGAGGCGGTTCAGGCAGCGGCAGCAGCTGCTCCAGCAGGTCATCCGCCAGCACCAGCCGGTCCAAGGACGCCCTAGGACCACTACCACCACCATTGCCACCGGGCGCAGCGCCAGCTGGGGGGCAGCTGCCGCTGCTGCTGCCGGGCAGTCCGAGCTCCGCCTCCTGCAGCGCCTGCCGCAGCCGGTCGCAACGCTCGCGGTCCTGCCCGCGTGCGCCCTCCAGCGGGCCAGCGTCTGCACGTCCAGGGCACATGCACGGAGTGAATGGCGGCTGTTCACACGTGCAGCGAGCAACCACAGCGTCACGTGCATGGCCCGATAAACCGTAGAGCGGACACCGAAGTGAACTATCATTATCAACAACAATCCCTGACGGCATATCCTAACAGCCCCCACCTGCACTTCCTCCTGCTCATGGGCTGCCAGCGCCTCCGCCAGAGCTCGGATGCGGTCCTTGGGCAGCTCAGGGCATGCGTCTGGCCTGAACCGCACCGCCAGCGCTGGCTGCAGCTGCTGCTGCCGCTGTGCGCCATGCGGCCGCCAGACCCCATCGCCGAAACGCCCCGCAGGCCGCCCAACTCCACCGCCATTGGCCGCACCCCCGGTCACGGCAGCTGTGTCTGGCTTTACGGCCCCCTCACAGCCCAGCTGCTCCAGCTCTCCGCGGCCTTCTGCCCGATTACCGCTCCGCCCCACGCCCTGCTCATGGCCTCCCGCTTCGTGAGTCCTGCCCCCCGCGCCCGCCGCCTGAGACCCACGAGCACCCTCCATTTCCTCTACCATCGCACCCGCAGGCTGCCGACCCGAAGGCCACCGACTTGCACCGGCAAAGCCCAGCGGCGAGGTCCCCACCGGGTCGTGACCTTTCTTTCGGATGTCCCCCGCCTGCGCTGCGGGGTGCGCTTGATCTGATGCTGTCACAACCGCACCACGGATCGGTCCCGATAGGACAGGGCCTAGGGCCCGAGTGCAGCCTGGATCCGTGTCGGCGTTCGGTTCCGGCTTCGGCATCAGCAGGGGCCGACTACCGCCGGCTGGCTCGGGCGGCTGTGTGCTGGATGCCCGAGAGCCCTGCGGGTACCCCCCGCTGAGCGCTCGCGAACAGGGGTGGCCCGGGAGGCCCGCGGACCCGGGGCCGCCTGCAGACAGGCCCGAGCTGCTGCGCCGTGCACCTCCATCCCACGGCTCACCGTGGGCCGCGGAGGCCACACTGTTCCCAGGTGTGGTGGCACCACCACTGGCACGAGCAGCGGCACCAACACCCGGGCCTAGGTCGCCACTGGGCTGCCTACAGCTAGCTGGGCCGTTGGCGAGCCCGGCATCTGGCGGGCAGGTTACACCCTCTGACGGTCGGCCCTGGAGGCCTGCACCAGCGATTCCGGGATGCTGGGCGCCTGGCTCCTGGGCGTCATCCCGACTGCCAGCACCACAGGGCCCTGCGGGCTGCTGCTGGATGAGCCGCAGCTTGCCGCTGGCACTGCCGTGCAGTTGGCGGCATGGCGTCGACGTCAACGCTGTCGCGGAGGCGGCACGGCTGTCGACCGCTGTCGTTCCCTTTGCTTCCGCTGGCTGCCACGCTGCCTGGCACGCTGCTGCTGCGTCCGCTGTTGGCCGCTGGAGAGGGTGCAAGCCGTGCACTCGGTGCGGACCATTGCCCTGTGATGGACCACTCAGCTGCTGGCGTTCGGCGGTGCAACTGTCGTACTGCTGCGCCCGACTGTCCCTTCCAAGCTGTTGGTGCTCCTGATGCTGCAGTTGCCGCTGACATGTGTGCCGGCACACCTCGTGATGCAATCGCTGGCGCATTTGCTCCTGCTGGGGGTGCTGGACCAGGTCGCAAGAGATTTGCTCTGGGCACTGGGCGGTCAAGTGCCGAGTGCTCAACTGGTCAGTATGTACACGGTTAGACTGTTCTTGCTGCTGCTGCTGCTGCTGTTGCTGCAGCTGGCGCGGTGACGAGGGTGAACCAGCAGCTTGGAGGTTGGGCTGTTCCAAACCCTGCGGCGGGCGCTCCGCCCGCTGAGGCTGTAAGGACTTTGCTACATTGTGATGCTGTATGTGATCCTTGCTGATGACTGCAAGCCTAGCAGGCTCGTCCAGAGGTTGCACGCCGTTGTGGTCGGGTGCGATGCCTGCTGAAACGGGCCACGGCCGTTCTTGTTCGATGCCACGTCCCGGCGCAGGCCGATCTGCGCTGCAATTGAACTCATGGGCATGGCTCCGCGGTGGACCAACGTCATGTAAGACATCCATTCCAGCTGCAGAAGCGTTGACGAGCATCGTCCCTTTCTCGGCCATCTCCGAGGCCGGCGAGCACGCCAGAGCAACGCGTTCCGGCTCGGAAGCCTGCAGCAGGCAAAGGCGCAGAGTTGCATTGTCTTGTAGTGGGAGTTTTACGTCCCATTTGCGGCGTAGCCGAAAGCCATAGTTGCGCCCGTGTCCCTCCGCTACGTTCTAGCGCCCCACCATGTCGGCAATCAAGTGCAAAATGTTGCAAGTTGCCAGGTCGTCGCTGCATCCAAGGCGCGCTGTGTGAAGTCACACAGGGAGGCGTTGGTCCCGAAAAGCTTGCAGTATGCCCGCATTTCTAGGCAGGTGTCTGCTGTTTGAAGTGCAGCGCACACGGTGTATCTGAAGTAAAGTTTGAACCCGCTCAATCAGCAATATATCGACGACCGTGTCTGACACTAAATACAGCTGCTGGGTGCACGCTGGGTTCCTGCTTGAAATTGCTACTGCTTGAGCCACGGTCAATGGTGCAAGTGCAAATACGCAAGCCTCACTGAGAATTGTGTTGCAGCCATCGTGGAGGTGCCATGGCGCTTCAGTGTCAGACGACAGTACAAATTCCGAGTCGGACTCGATTTGATCCCACCAGCCCTTCACCTGTACTTGCAACCGTGCACCAGCTCACAGGAACTTCACTGTTTGCCGTCAGGGCCACAATGCAAGATGTCGTTTGCTGAAGTACAATCGTTGGTTTTGTCGCGAACTATATTCGTCCACCCTTTGGCGAGGACTTTAACAGGCGTACGTGGAGATTCCAGAAAAAAACAGAAGCCTGTCTTTGGTATGATGGCTAACACAACAGACAGTTGTACTGTCCTCGCCAGCACCGGCGGCCCAAGTGCTCAAGACCAGTCAAGGCACGGTTGAAACCAATATTCCAGGTCGACATGCGGCCCTGAGGACCCGCTTGCTTGAACACTTCCATGCAAACTTTGCCTGCAACGAAGTGTCCAACGAGTTGCTGCCCCCCACTGCCCAACACTAGCGCACGTGCACTCAGCCGCGCCGTGCTGCAGGCTGCGTCGGGACACCAACTAACAGATCGAGTACTGACAGAGGACGAGGTCATACATGCGTCCCCAGCGCTCCAAGAGATAATCCAGCTGCTGTACCTTGTAAGGCAAGTCAAAAGCGTGATGTTCTCAAGAGAAACTCTCGGCAGGCCTCGCACCGCCAACGCTCAGCCGACTGCAGCACCAACACAAGTACCTTGCGCACGCCCTGGCACTCCCCTTGACCCCCATCAACCCACGCCCGACCCACTCTGCTCTCTCATCTCCTGTACGATGACCCATAAGTCACACTCCACCACAGCGAACGCAGCCTACCCCGCCTCCGCCTTGACCCGCATGTCCCCCCCCCCCCAGCCTCTCCCGCTGCCGTGCGCCGCCTGCTCCCGGCCCGGCCCCTGGCTCCACCCCTCGTCCCCCTCAAACACCAGGTGCGCCGCCAGGTACTGGTTGACCTGCTGCTCCAGCTTGTTGGCCAGCTTGAAGTAGATGGTGTCGGGCGCATTGTAGAAGCGGCAGTTCTCGAAGACGCGGCGCAGGTCGGCGTTGAAGATGTCCAGCGCGACGTAGAAGTTGGCTGAGGCCATGCGCTGCTCCATGATGTCCAGCGACATGGGGTCCTTGACGATGTCTGGGCCGGGGGAGGCGGCAGGAGGAGGAGGCCTCAGCGCTGGAATGGCATATTTGGGCAAGCCCGTCCTGTGCGACATGTGCACGCTGTGGTGAGCGCGCTGACACAGACTAGCGTGAAAGCGGAGGTATTGACGTTTGGGAGCATTGACCCTTGAGCTTAAAAAGGAAACAGCGCAGCTTTACGGAACGCACAAGTGCATGCACTGCAATTGCAGGAACTCTTGCCTCCACCTGGTACTGTACACCGCACTGCCTGCCAGACCAAAAGCGGGGCACCTCCCAAAACCCCTGTCAGATTGTAAGCATGCAGCCCCTGCCCTTCCCCCGGCTGCCGGCGTGCTTTGCTGTCTGCATTAGGGCCCCCGCTGCAGCCTGCAACGCCGTGCAGGTGGGATGGGGCATGGCCAGTGTGCACCCACCGTAGTAGTCCGGCGCGTCTTGTATGGACACCGCCTCCCTGAAGGGCCATGACTCCTCCAGCCCCTTGACGTACTCCAGCATCGCTCCCAGGAATGCCTGCCGGAAAAGGTGTTGCAGTCGGAAACCGCACGTGGGGCGGGGCCACCAAGTCGGCGGCATGTGGGCGGACGGCTACCATGATGGCAAGACGGGCCAGCAGAGCCCCAGAAGCGCGGCGTCCTGGGTAACGCCGAACGGGTTGAGGGCGTGATCGCTAATAAGGCGCAGGAGCAGCGCGCACATGTCACCGCCGCACATCACCCTCTGACGGTGTCTGGAGGATGGTGGCTAAGCCGAATGCACATCAAATGCAGGGCGCTGAGCGCCACAGCCACGCGGCCTCACGGCCGCCCAAGGTGAACCAGAAGCAGCCTGCCCTACGCCCAACAGTGCCTACGTGCAGGTTCTCCGGCGTGGGGTCCTTTGGCGGCGCCCCCCGCTCCACCAGCAGCTTGTACTTGATGCCCTGCAGCTGCATCTCCGGGGTCCAGCCCGCCTCGCGCACCCCCGGGATGTCCCCTATGGGGATCTGCGTCCCGGGGCTGCGCGCAAAGTGCGTGAGCCCCGGGTGGATGAGGTGCGAGTTGGACACCCGCTGTATCCGCTCGTCCAACGCCTTCCGCTGCCTCCGGAACATGTCTGGGAGGCACGTGTAGCTGATCTTGGGGTGCAGGAGGCACTCCATGAGCGTGCCTCCATCGTAGTCCTTGATGTACCCCGACCACCGCTCCCGCTCCTGCGTGATCTCCCGCGTGAAGCCCTGCTTCTCAAAGTACCCCACTGCGTTGTTGTCCGCGTAGGTGAGGAAGAAGGCAAGGCCGTCCTGCACGCGCGCAAACTCCTTGGTCTGGTTCATCAGCCGAGTGCCGTACCCTTTGACCTGCTCGTTGGACGTGACGGCGCAGAACGCGATCTCGCCAAAGCCTTGCGCGTGGAAGGCTCTGTACGTGATTCCGCCTATTACGGTGCCGTTGCGCTTGACGAGCGCGACAGAGCGGTGCCGCCGGTCCATGACCAGGCGCACGATGTACTCCTTGGGCATGTTGGGCAGCTGCTTTGAGAAGATGTTCTTCAACCCCACGAGATATATGAGGTTCCGCGGCGTGTCGTCGTTCAGCACGTATTTGAAGGCAATGTCGCCGTCCTGCTCCCGCTTTATGAGGGCCTCCTCACGCTGGGAGTACGCTCCTGGGGCCAGGCGCTGGGCCTCCCGCAGGGAGGACGGGCCTGGCCCCGCGGCTTCACCCGCCGTCCCGTTCATGCCCCCGATAGCCCCATTGGGTGGGGCCGCCACGGTACCGGTGGCCACCGTCAGCGCAGCAGTAGGGGAAAGCCTTCCCGCGCGAGGCCTGGAGGGCCACTGAAGCTGTCTCTGGCGCGGTGCTGCTTGATTGACAAGATGATACCGGTTATTTATGTTTCAAAGTTTTGACTGGTTGCGTGTAACCCTTGAAGCAGAGCGCTTCTTAGCTAGGAAAAGCGGTCAAAAGCAGGAGAGATTGCGCAACTTGGTTTCGAAAGGAGACTGTCTTAGAAGCTTAGTACGTAATCTTAAAGTAATAGCAAACGGTGGAAAGCATGGTACCTGGCTCAGGCACAGTTAACGCTGTTAGTGTACGGCGATATATACAGGACGCCCCCAAGCAAGCGGAGTTACACTTGGGCACCCGTAGAACTCGTTTCACTGTACATCATAACTGTCAACATGGCACTCATGCAGAGGACCGTCGTGGCCCCGCCCGGTATCGCGCTCGTCGCTTGTGTGCCGCGCCTCTGCCGAGCGGTCTTCCCGGCGTGCTATGCTGGGTATGGCGCTAATCCCTGCCGTCCTGTACGCGCCCAAGGCCCTGGCCCTGATCCCCGGTAGGCGGGGTGTGTCGACGCAAGGGACATGCTCACCGGGGGCTGCGCCACCTGCTCATGGCTTGAGACGACATGTTTGTATTGTATGGTCGCTGACAAGATGCTGGCTGGCTTGCCACCTCCCGAATCGCTTTCATCGACTCGTTCTGACGTGTGGTCGTGCCCAGCTTGCAATGCCCAACGCCGACCTTGACACCGCACGATCTGACCCACGCTGGTACCGCATGCCCAAATTCAGATGAGGAGGATGAGGAGCTTGTGGAGAAGGCTAAGGCCAACCGCCGCGCGCGCCTGGCGCAGCAGCGCGGTGTGACCCGCGAGTTCATGTCCAGCGAGAACCTGAAGGACGCTCGCCTGGAGAAGGAGCTTGTCCCTCTGCAGAAGGGCATCTACAAGCTGGCTAAGTCTGGCAGCCAGCTGGAGGCTGGCGACCTGAAGGGCGCTGCCAGCACCCTGGCTGAGTCCTGGGTGGCGGACTTCACTTCTACCGCTACCACTATCTCGGGGTCCGACGCTGACAAGCTGGCTGCTGGCATCAAGGGCGTGCAGTCTGCTGCTGCCTCTGGCGATGCCACGGGCAGCAAGCGTGCCTTTGTGACGCTGGTTTCGGATGTGAAGAGCTGGGCCTCGGAGACTGGCCTTGCTAGCAGCCTTAAGGGACTGTAAGCTGGGACGAGTGTGCAGTCCAAGGGGTGCGACACGGCCTAGAGGTTTTTGAAAGGAAGAAAGGGCGGCGGAGTAGGGAGCAAGCGGAGGCCACGGCCTTTTGGAGCAGCACCTGACCCTATGCCCCTGGTGTGGCGGACTGGAGCGTGGCAGTTGGGTCGTGCTGGTAGGCATGTTCCTGCACAGAGTGTGGCATAGACAGGCACTGACGGTGTGTTTCGAGGAGCTGCCGTCAGCTGTGAACTGTAGTGTTGGAGAGGATGTACCTGTGATATCTGGCCGGTAGCTACCCAGCCAGGGGTGTTCGGCATGCCAACGGGGAACGTGTGCTTCACGGTTGTCGAGCTTGTGCATTTGTTGGCGTGTTGCGGTGTAATGATTCGGTGTTGGCTTGTGTTCCTGCAGTACGATAGTGCACACGGGGCGCACGCTCACAGAGCAAGCCCGAGCTGTGTTCGAGCTACAACTAAAGCGTTTTGGCTGTGGCCTCAATTTTGACGGCATGCAGGTGCCTCAGGCTCTGTAACTTGAACCTGTAATTGGTCGGGCGCATGATGAGTGTGGCTTGCTGCAGGCCCAAATCACGGCCCTCACAGGTACAGCTGCTCTGCCTGGTTCAGTTGTTTGAAAGTCGACACTGTACAACGTAATGGTGCGGATCATATAGAATCTAACCCACCATAGCGTCCACCCTATGTGGCCTGGAAATGGGTCAAGCGAAGGGCGGCAGTACATAAGCAAGGCGTCAAAGGGGTTATTTCTGCTCCTCCGGCCCTCCATCTTTGTTGCCAACCGCGCACGCAGCAAAACACCGCCTAAGTGCCGTAGGCTAGCTGTCAGCACTTGACACGGCACTGAACCACCCCTGCGCTGCACTCTGTCCAGGAGCTTTTCTTGCCGCTGGAGGGCACGGTGTTTGCTGCTGAGCGCAGCGGCCTCCTGGACCGAGCTACAGGCTACCGGTGGGGAACCGGGAAAGAAGAGGGTCACTCATCGGACCAGAGGACTGGGGCCAGCAACCCAGGCAGCACCATTTCTGGGACTGCCCGGTGGCGCGAAAAGTGGTGGGGAGCGTGGAGGATGGGTGGCCAGCGGGGGGCATACGGAGGGAGCACGTGTGGCTGGCTACTGCGCCGTCGGGGGTACAGCAGTGTGTCACGGTCCAGCGTGGCCGGGTGGTCCAGTCCTGCCGGCACGTGTCATTGTGGTAGATGAAGCGCACTAAGCGCCTGCGTACCCGTGCGGAGCATGTGTTAGAGGTAGATAATAAGTCGTTGTTTTATGCATAGGTGTGTATTAACAGTTGGTGTTCGGCCCACCTTCTTGCCACCTGGCTGGGGGTCGAGTATGAGGCTGTGCGTGTCGGCACTCGTGCCTCTTATTGCAGTCAATAGAGCATTCGTTGTACTATATTGTTGTAGCTGAACGCCTAGTTGAGAGGCGAGGTTACGTGAAGATTCGTAGATGGGGGATGAACCCTCGTACGTGTGCCTGTGTTATAAGCAGCGGGCCACGCAGTGTCCGCTGCTCTCCTTGCTCATACGGTAACTATCGCACATGGTAACGTAGCTGTGCTATATACACGAGTGTAATAGTTACGCTGCAGGATATTGGAGCCCGCCGCGGTCTGTTTGCCAATAGGTAAGCCACCCCGGTCAGCTAACGAATCGTTCTTCCCTGATCCATCGAACTGGTGAACGGTTTGGCCAACCCTAACCAGTTCTCGTCTCTGCAGCAGCAGCGCTAGCGAGGCGTTGGGTATTCGTGTCGGGCCTGGGTTGAGGCGGCACGATCGCTCACGCTTGTGCCTTCCCTGTCTCTGCAGAAGTCAAAGGCGCCCTTAGCGCTTACATATTCGCCCTTTACCAAGCAGCTGCGGCGCCTGTGCGCTCGGCCCCTGCGCACCCACCAGCAAGCAAGGAGAGCCCCAGTCATGTACGATATCCTGATCGGCAACCAGCAGATGCACCTGGTGGCCGACTCGCTCAGCTCGTACCCACGCCTACTCTCACGTACCGCCCTAACTACATCACTCACCCCGACCTCGTTGTGCCCATTCCCATGCACTCAGAGCTGCCGTCGCCATCTCGGGCGCACGCCTGCGCCACGTTCCTGGCGACCGAGCTGGAGCCGTGCCCGCGGCGAGCCCGCGGTGCCGTACTGCGCTCCCCTGTCCAACCTGCCGGACATCATCTACCCCGCGGACCCCTGCTCCGACAGCCACGCGGCTCTGCCCCAACGGCCTCACCACTCGACCCCTCCTCCGGTACGCTCGAGTGTGGGGGGGATACGACAGCCGTGAAGCAGCCTTGCGAGGCCAGGGACCGCATGCATGAAAGCGGGGGGGACAGCACAACTGTCAAAGAGCCCGACAAGGCTAGGGAACCCATGCACCTTACGGCCTTACACCACGTGCTGATGGCACTGTTGCTACCAATCATGTTGGGCGGGTCTGCTACTGTGCTGCTCGCCGCGCCAGCCATTCCGTTCATGCGCTACCTGTGTGCGTTCATGCCGTACGCCATCCGCATGCTCGAGTGCGTGCTGTGGCCCACTATGCGCAGGGCTAAGCGTGCGCTCATCAAGGTCGCCAACCTGGTACTGCGGGGGTACTTTTCGCTCCCAAAACGTATACGTGCCTACTCGTGCAAGCTCTTCCCATACTGCTACCTATACCCTCGGCACTCCTGTCGCTGGGAGCCTCTGTCCTTTTTCTGTTCACGTCACCTCTGCTCTTGATCGCTTGGCTTTCAACATCGTTTCTGCCCTTTGCCCTCCATGTACTCGAGTCCTGCTCCGTACGGTGTTCATATGGGCTACACGGCTCCTAACCTGGCACGTCGCCATGCTGGAGATCTACCCTCCGTCTAAACGGGTACGCGCCGTCTCCCACTTGCGCACTGGTAAGCGCAAGCGTTCTAGTACGCGGGTTCTACGTGCATGTACCCTGTGGGCGTTCTGTTACCGGCACCTTAGCCGTGTTGTTGATCTTCCTGTTTCTCTTCTCCTTTGCCGCCGCTGTTGGCGCCACGTCCGGTGAGCAAACCGACCACTCTACCCTCAACCACACTTTGGGCAACCTCACGTTAGCGGGCGGGTTCGTAGCCCCGTACCTGCTGCGCACAGCCAACGTGCGCCACCACGCCTTCGCCAACGTCTCGCACTTCACACCCGAAGGTGCGCCTATCATTGCCGACCACACTCGGTATAGAAGGACACCGACGGTGGGTGGGTGTGGGGCAACAGCGTGCACCTCGGGGACTATGCTGTTGCGCTCCAAGACGCCGTGCGTGCTCGCAAAGCCACTGCCTTCGCGTACAGCATCGATGATCTGCCTGGCTACCATGGTGATGATGGGCCGTTCACGCTCTCTCTCAACTCCACTAAGCCAATTATATCCTCCCCCAGGCGCTACTCACCGGGTGACATGGCGGCCATACACGCCAAGACTGCCGAATTGGAGAAACCGGGTATAGTGGTAAATGTGCCCAGCACGACACCCACGCAAGCAGCTTCCTGCCCTGTTGTTGTAGCCAAGAAAGATGCAGTCACGGGTCAACGCACAGACCACCGCATGGCTATCGACTATCGTGCTGTCAACCGGCATACGCAGCAGGATCACTATGGGTTGCACCGCCCTGAAGATATATTTCAGCGCATTGGCAAGGCCGCATCTTTTCAAACTCGATTTACGCCAAGGTTTTCTGCAGATCGGCATTGCGCCCGAGGATCAGCCCAAGACGGCCTACTGGTGTGAGAACCAGCTCAAGATGTACACCCGTATGCCCTACGGCCTCAAGAACGCCCCGGCCAAGTTCAACGTGTCATGGACTACGAGATAGCCAGGCCAACCTCACCAGCTGCGCCATCAGCTTCATCGACGACGTGCTCATCTGGAGCGATTCACTGAGCAACACGTTCATTTTGTTTGTTTGTTTCTTACATGATAGGCTCCGGAACCCAGCATGTAAGGTCATGTATGCATGCGCACGCCTAATGCTGTTATCATATCACTACATTACGTTGTTATGAATTTGCATCGCTGCCAGTACCGCAGCTGGCCTGGGTTACGTACCGCACCAATGCGCCATGGGACCCAGGGCCGTGCCCGAGGCCAAAAGCCTGTGGTACGCTGGCTTGTAGCAAATGCACCCATACGTTTTCAGCAGCCCTCTTAGTGCACGATGATTAGAACGGGAGAAAGCCGTTTCAGGCCATGCATCGCAGTGGCATGTGCCCTCCAGCGACAGGGGACTGCGCGCTGAAGCCGTTCTGTTGCGTCCTGTTGCGTCCTGCGACGCCCTATTTGATGCCGTACCTAGTCTTTAGGCCTGCGACAGGCTAGTAATAGTACAGCTGAAGCCTACAGCTTGCCTCATGGCAGGGGTGCGGACGAGAGCTGGGGCCAGCAGCCACGAAGGGCGTTACGCGGAGGCAGGCGCTCCAGCAGGGCCTGGCTGGGAGCAGGGGGACACACGCGCGCGACCCACTGGCACGGCCGGGGGCAGCGTGAGGAGGCCCGGCACCGAGTGCCGTGCGGCTGCCTCCGTGAACACCAGCCGGATGCCGCCTCGCCTGCTGCTGCTGTTGCTGCTGGCGGTGGCACTGTGCTGCGCGGTGAGTCAGGAAAGCTGGGGACAGGCCTGGCCGGGGGCCGTTGCTGCAAGACATGACCGTGTCAGCGCGGCGCATTGATGCCTTTTGCACGTCGCCAAGGTTCCCCGAGGACAGCCAGGTTGGGCGGTGTGTGCGTTGTGCCCCTGCACCCGCAGCTGCTGGTCCAGGCTACGTGCACCGTGACCCACGGCGGCGGCGGTCCCCGGCTGTGCTGGGGCCTGGGGTGGTGGTGGCGGCTGGGATGGCGGGCGCCCCCTCCCACGACCGCAACGACGCTGACAGTGACACGTGGCGGCCTGCACGACGCGTCGGTCAGCGCATGGTGGCAGCGGGTTGCTCGGCAAGGTGCAGCAGGAGGAGCCGCATCAGGCGCACATCCCCCGCCCACGTTCACCGGACAGAAGGACCCATGGCCTGGCGGGGAAGAGGCAAGCGGCCGTCACGCGCAGTCTGCGGCAACCGCTGGCGCTGGGGCCTTGCATGCCGTACACACGACGACAGCAGGACACGTGGCAGGGCAGGGGCAGGGGCGGGGTGGACCCGCCTGCCTTCATGTACTCAGCCCATGTACGGCCCGCCCCCAGGCCTTTACGCCAGGCGGAAGGCCTCCAGCGTAAGCGGCACAGAAGCTGAGGGGCAGGCGCATGGTTCAGGTGCAAAGCGGTCTGGCGAGGGGCAGGTCCGGGGCGCGGGTCTGGGAGGCGTGCTACCGCAGTCCCGAGATCAGCCCTCGGCACACCCCTACATCGGCACCGTGCCAGACCCCGACATGTCAGCCGCCAGGTGCGTTGACAGCTGGTGCCGGGGGCGCACATGCAGAAGCCAAGGGGCCAGCGGTGGCCCGGTGCCCCGTCAAAGGTCGTCCAGGATAGCACTCTTCCTGCACCAGGCGCGGTCCGCCTTCCCGTACTTTGCGGTCACCATGACGCTCTGCCGGTCGGCTTTGATCCTCTTTTCTCCCTAAGACGTCCTTCACCCTTTCGTCCGCCTTTACCTCACGCCGCGGCGTCTCCCAATCCTGGCCTCCACCCCTTCTGCAACCCGCGTGAAACCCTTGGCATATGACTACCGGTATACTTTTCCTTCTCTCCCGGCCCATTACCGTATTGAGTTGCACCCCCAGGAGGGGTGTGAGGGCACATCATCTTGTGCACCTCTGCATGGCCCCGCGCACCCGCACCCGCACCTGCCACACCCTCACCCTCACCCTCTGTCTTGCGGCGTATACCCATCTGACCTGACACTCAACCCCATCCCACCGGCGTCCCCCCCTTTCCTCCCTACCCAACCGCCCCATCCTTAACCCATGGCCACCTCGCCCCTCCCCCGCCCACTCACCGCCCCCTACCCCCCAGGCTTGGCGTTGAGGCGCACCTGGCCTCACCCGCCTTCAGGGCCCGGGCGGCGCAGCTGGCGGCGGCGGGCGGCGCGGGCATCCTGGTGCCGGCGGGGGGCCCACGGCTGCTTACAAACCTCCTCGTGCTGCTGAAGGTACGTGCGGGGGGGTGGGCAGGTGGTCAGGCAACTAAGCAGCATGTCACAGGTGGAGCGAGATTACGCAACGCATATTACGCAACCGCAGGTGAACAGGCACCTGCTTGCCTGCAAGTTTTGGCGGCATGCTGCTGGGCGTGTGGTACCGTGCGCCTGGCCCTGCTTGCTGCTTCACGCTGTTGGCGGTGCGCTGCTGCCCTTCCTGCCTTCAGAACGTCACCTGTCTGTGGGACCCTCTCTGCAGGTGCTGCGACACACGCTAAACTGCACGCTGCCTGTGGAGGTGGCGTGGGCGGGGCCGCACGAGGTGCGTGAGACGGACCCCGTGGGCGTTAATACACAGGGCCGCAGGAGCAGCGCAGCGGGCGGGCTGCTCGTCCCGGTTCATCGCGTCGCTTCGCGCCGCCGGGCTGGGCCCCGTGTACGGCATCGACCTCAGCCGGGCGCCGTACCCGCAACACCACAGGAGGTGCGCCGGGCAGGGAGAGGCGTTGGTATGCCGTCATCGCCTGCTACGTCATGTTACGCCATGGGGAAGTCCAACCTAGGGGTGCGTAAGTCTGTGGAAGTACGGCAAGTGGCGAGCTGGCGGGCGGAGGTGTTGCATGCTCGCGGCGAAACCCTGGTCCAGAGCCTGGCCTCTGATGCATGCAATATAACGCCCTCGTTGTCAAGGTGTTGACGGATGGCAGGGCGCTGGTATGCTGCCTTGCATTTGGTAAATGAGGTAAATGACGGGGATATCCCTTCCCCTGGCGCCAATGGAATTGGGGGAATACGATCCTTACTGGTCCACCACCCAATCCATGGTTGTGAATCTGAAAGACAGTGCGGATGCGCAAGCGCAAGACCGCTTCATAACACACTCCACTCCCCAATAGAGGAGCAGAGGGGCGAGCCAGCCGCCATTTGACTTGACCCGAGCGCCTAGGGTGCGCCACGCAGTGCCGCGCCTACCGCCTGAGGGTATCCAGCTGGGGCACCACGCCAGCCCCCAGCGTGCCTGTGAACCCGCCAGGCACCCCCGCCACGGGGACCTTTATCGGCAATCAAACTTATAACCAAGTCTTTGATGGATTCTTTGATGGAACAACTACCGCACTTCCTGCAGGCCGCCCCAGCCGCTGGGCCACTGGTCCGCCAAGGTGTTTGCGCTGCTGGCCGCCTCCCGCTGGCGCCACGTGCTGCTGCTGGACGCAGACAGCACGCCGCTGGCCGACCCGCGGGTCGCCATGCTGCCGCTGCTGACGGAGACTGCGGCAGGCGGCAACAGCGGAGGCGGAGGGAGCGGCGGCGGCGGCCGCGATCGCGGGGCCAGCGCCGGCAGCGCCGACGGGCCCAGGGGCGTACTGCTGTGGTCTGACGCGTGGCGCGGCTGGGTGGGGGACGGCGCGTGGGCGGAGCTGGGGCTGGACAGGCAGGCGGCGCAGGTGGGCATGGTGGAGGATTTCAGGAGGATGCCGCGGCTCAGGAGGTGCTCGTACGTCGCATGGTGATACGGCACCTGGGCTGCGGGCTGTGGTGGTGTGGGTGTGCGGCCCGGGCCGCCCAGCTGCGATTACTGCTCCTTTCAGCCACCGCCCTATCTTCCATTGCCCACCGCCGGCCGCAGGAGGCCCTGTCACGGAACTACCGGGTTGCCGCCAAGGAGGGCCCCTGGACCCTCGGCAGGGCGCCCTCCCAAGCCCCACCGCCACTCCGCGACGCCGAGAGCGGCGCCGTGCTGCTGGACCTGGCGGCACACGCCGACGTGGTGGAGTACCTGTGGTGCGGCGCGGGGGTGGTTGGGCCTAGGGCGCGGGGAGGGTGGGGGCAGGAGCAAGAACTGCAGCAGGTGCACGTGTGCTGCTGACGGCGTGCTTGTGAGTAGGCTGAAGCCGGCCGTGTTGCAACGTCGAATCCGCCACAGCCAACGGTGCCGCACTGTGAGGAGGACTCGGCTGCCCCTGCCGCTGCTCTCACCACCCGCCACCCCCGCCCCGCCCTTCCCGTCAGCAGGTGGATCAACTCCTTCTCCGACCGGCTGTACTACCGCCACCTGCACGGCGACAAGGACACCTTCCCGCTGGCCTTCGCGGCGGCGGGCAAGGCGCACTGCTACAGCCAGGTGCACACGCCGCCGGGTGAGCGGTGGTCCGGTGGTCCAGTGGGGTGGGGGGGCACGAGGTGAAGGCTCCGGGGGCGCGACCGGGTCCTGCCCCTGGAGGGTGCGCAGCGGCGGAAGTTGGGCTACGTGTGGGTCCCCTCCCGCACACAGGGCACGCATGGACAAGCCAAGCATTCAGGTGTATTGATGGATCAGGGCTTCCCCTCAGAGCGTGCCGCGCCCCTTCAGCTGGTGATGGTGAGCCGGCCCGCATGTCCCCCAACCCTCTGCTGACCCCCAGGCGGCGTGTTCCAGTGGGGCCAGGGGGCCCTGGAGGTCAAGGCCCCGCCCGCTCCGCCGCCCTCAACCCCACAGTCCCAAGATGCTACACTAGCACCCACAGCTTCAGATGCAGCAGCACCGTCAGGTGGAGCCGACAGTGAGGCTGAGGACGCATCACAGGCGCAGGCACAGGCCCCGGCGCCCGCCCCCAGCCCCGGCCGCGCGGACGGGTGGCAGCTGCTGGGCTTCACGCAGCACCACCCGCACACCGCCCAGCCCGTGCTGCTGCACCGCACCATGAACAAGTGGACCGCGCTCAGGCTGGCCCGGCGGCAGCAGCCACAGCCGCACCAGCCGGAGCAAGAGGAGCAGGGCCAGCGAGCCGCTGACTCTGCGGCCCGCGCCGACCTGTCGCTGGCTGCAACGGAACGCAACTGGCCGGTGCAGCTGGTCTGGGGCCGCTGCCTACCAGGTGAGGCAGCGGCCAAGAGGGGCGGGGTGGCGTGTGAAGGGCCAGGGAGACAGCGCAAGGCGTCAGCTTTGGTCAGGTCAAATGGAATCCTGCGCTGGCCCCACATAGGCCTGCAGCGGCGTGTGTACCTGTTAAGGGTAGAAACCCCTTGCCGCCCCCGCGTGTTGCTGTCCGCACCCTTCCTGCAGCTGGTGCCAGTACTACCTGGCGCACGATACCGTGGGTCCAACCAAGGTACGTGCACGCCGGGTAGTCCCGCACCGCGCAGCTTTGCATGTGTCCTGGCGATGACACCCGGCACTGTGCCCTGGCAACCGCAGCAACTTGGCTGCGCCGCCAGCAACACCAGGGCTCGTCAGTCTTGTCAAGCCCACTCCTGCTTTGGCCCGCTGTGCCCATCCTCTGCGCTTCACGTGTACCCTGTGCTGCCCCTCCCACCCCCTCCATCAGGGCGTGTGGTGGGAGCACGTGGTCCCCGCCGCCGCCATCGCCCCCGTGCCACACCCGGCCCTTGCCGCAGAGGCGCGAAGGCGCCACCAGCTGCAGCAACAGCATCAGCAACAGGTGCAAGACCCCCAGAAGCCGAACCACCTAGCGCCCCAGCAGCAAGGAGGCACCCACTGCACCGCCGCCGCTTACGCGCTGCAGCTGCGCGCCGCCGCCGCCGGCCTGCCCACCGCCCGCAGCGCCGCCGCCGCCACCCTGCACGACACGTATCTTGACACGCTTTGCCAGGCCGTGGCTGCTGCGGCTTCTGTTGCTGCCGCCTCAGACACGGCGGTGCAGGCAGCCAGCCAAAGACATCTGAGAGCCCAGCATGGACATGGGAAAGAACAAGGGGCCACCGTCCATGGGCGCATGTTCAGGTTCTGGGGCCAGGACGCGGGTGCGTTGGCGCGGCAGGACTCGACAGCGGTGGCGGTTGCGGCGCTGACCGGGGTGCTGGCCAGGCAGCCGTGGGGCCTGGGGCGGCCGCTGGCACACGCCGTGGCGCGGTGGGCTGTGGCAGCCTGCCTCCACGGCCTAGGCGGCGGCGGTGTAGGCGGGGCGGGTGCTGTCAGCGGAGGGAACACTGGCAGCAATGGGAGCACGAGCAGCCTCAGCAGCAGCAACAGTCACACCGACAGCTGGAGGCAGCTGCACGGGGTCCTTTTCCGCACCTTCCAGCAGTCCGAGTGGCTAGAGGCGTCGTACAACGCGAGCGCGGTGCACCCCGCAACCTCCCTGCATTGGGGGCAGCACCAGTCTGCTGCGTCGGGCTTCCCACCGCCTCCACCTCCTCTACCGGGCCTGGCTGTGTGCCTGCAGCCCCTGGCCGGCGGGCCCGCAGGTCCATGGAAACGGGAAACGAGCGCTGCTTCTGTTGTGGCAGAGGACGGTCGTGCTGCTGCAGGCGGGGCCAGGGAGTCGTGTGGGCACGGCGGCGGCGGGTGCTGCTCCGGGATGCGGGGTGAGCCCAAGGGGTGGAGGGCGCAGCTCGGGCTGGAGGGCTGGGGGGCAGTGGGCCCGGAGGCTTGGGAGGCTGGGGCGGCGGCTGGGGCGGCGGCTGGGGCACGTGAGGATGGGCATGTGGGGGCTGGGGCTGAGTTTGGCGGCGAGGGCGCTGCTGGTGGGATGGGAGCCGGCAGGGCAGCGGCGGCACTGATTGCGGCGGATGACGGGCTGTTGCGGGTGGTGGCCGCGGCCTACGCGGCGCACGAGGCGGTGCTGAGGGAGGTGGCGGAGGGCAGGTGGCCCGCGCTGGTGGACGCCGGGGGCTGAAGGCTGGGGTCGGGCCCATGGCGCAGCGCTGTGATGCCAGGGGGCAGGGGAGCGCGTTAGCGAGCTGCCCTGAGCTGCAACGTTTCGGGTACATTTCGTGCCATTGAGGCTAGCGACCCAGGGTAATATCCTGTAAAGCTCAGGTGCAACGGTATAGGTGGCTGACTTCCTGAGACCAGGTGTGCACCGGCACCAGTACCGCATGCAGACCCGCACCGTACGAGTGTTGGGGGATACGCACGAACAAACGCACCGTCCCTTTACAGCTTGGCTACCTGGCCCAGCGCATCTGTGCAGCACTTGGCACAACGCAACAGTGCTCCTCGTGCCACACACGCACAGCTACCTGAGCCGCAGGGCAGCCCCTTGACGCCAACCCTGGTGCAGCTACCTGTTTGCCGCAGGCCGGCCGACATACAGCAGCCATGCCCGGCCATAGCAACAGCCTACACCGTACCTTGCACTCTCGATGGTATCTCTACCAGCAGCGCAAGACCGCTCACATCACGCGACTCACATGAACGAGCGACTGCACTTCCGTTGGGCCCCGCGACACGTACCATGCCAAACGGTAGGCCACCGTCAGGAGGCCCCCCAACCCGCAAAATTAGGGCTACAGGTCCAAAGCAACACTGCAGATATAGCTCGTCACTAACGTATTTTGTGGGGCTTTCCCATGCACATGCCATGCCCCTTGAACCACACTTCCCAACAAATCGTACGGCCCATGGTCGTGGGTTGCCACCATCACCGCAGCCCCAACCTGGTGCCCCTGATGGGCTTCCGGCGCCTGCTGCCGCTGCCGGCGCACGCTCAACACCTGCACACTGCCCCTACATGCCCTACATGCATGCGCTCATTCGTTGCATTGCAACCTACACCTGCTGGCACCCGGCCCTAGGGGCCTTGCAACCCCTGGCAAGGCGCCCAAGCCGCGCCACTCACCATCACTCACGGCATTGTCACTCCTGAAAAGCCTCGTCTGCAACGCTTGCCCCGCGGCCAACCTCAGCTGTCAGCTCCTACCCTGCCCGCTCGCGTGACGTGCGGCCCCCGCTTCCCAAACCCCCCGGCCCCCCCGGCTACCCTGCTGCCACCCGCCGCCTAGATCATCATGTCCAGCTCGTGCCGCGCGTATGTGTTGTTGGTGGCGGGGTCGTCCGCCATGGCCGGGTAGCACGCCACCAGCGCGTCCTGCGCGCCGATGTACAGGTTGTTGTACAGCTTCCAGTACACCTGCCGCACCTGCAGGGTCACACGGTACGCGGGGAGCGGATAGGCGTCAGACGAGGCGGTGGCCACACAGCAACTGGCTTTGCAAGGCTGTTGCGAGCAAGGAACAAGCTAGAGCCAGAAGGTTTGCTCGACATGACCGACACAGGCATGGATGCTTCTACACCGTAAGTGATAGCTGGCAGCGATACGCGGTTGCAACAGCCAAAGCTCATGAAGCATGAAGCAGAGCAGCCAGCAGCCCCTCACCCGGCCCTAGGGCATTGCGGGCAGCAGCAGCAGCAGCGACAGAAACCGGCAGCTACAACAGCCCTGATGCTTCAGGGCTTCACCAGCAGCACCCCGGCTGCGCCCCACCTTTCTGGCGGGGTGCCACAGGCCCTGCAGCACGTAGTGCAGCACCAGGCAGGGGCCCAGCGCCACGCGGCAGCCGTCCACCGCGAAGCCCACCGCCTGGGGCAGCGAGGAGGCGCGAGGGAGGGAGGGAGAGGCGGCGTGAGCCAGGGATATGGAAAGTGAAGACGGTTTGCAGGAGCGCTGGTGTGGATTGCGCGGGTGTCCGTCGATTTCACCATGATGTGGGGAAGCATTAACCATAACCAGACGACCCGCCACTCCTTGCCTTCGTGGCCACCCAGCTTGCTTGCCAGGAGACATCCCCACACCATCTACCATGCAACCCGGCCCCCACTCCTGCGCCACGCCCCTGCCCCTCCCCGGCCCCGCAGACCGTTACTTCAATGGGTCATTCTTACTGCTTCCCAGGGATCACTTCTTGCCGTACTGCCTAGCACTTCTACTTCACCGCGACACTATACCCCTCTTCCCCTCATCACCCCCTTCCCGCCCCACCTGCACCACGTGCGGCGACACCTCGAAGATGTTGGGCCACACGTAGTTGAGCAGGTGCGTCAGCGCCGGCTCGCAGCCCAGCCCCGCCACGCCCAGCGCCATGTGTCCCACCACGGAGGCGGCGGTCTGGCGGTGCACCAGGTCGCGGTCCATCAGCGCGTCCTCCAGCAGCGGAGTCACCGCGTGGATGTAGTCGCGGCCCATCTCGCCAATGTACTCGAACATGAACGACAGGGCCTGCGGGTGCGGAATGGGGAGCAGAGGGGCCAAGGACAGAGAGGCACGTCACTCCAGGGTGACAAGCTAGGAACAATGAGGGCAATGACCTGCTGGATGGGGGATCCTTCATATCGTGCACGCATCCCGGGGCCAGCAAAACAATGTCCGATGCATATGGCCACAGTCGCCGTCAGCGTTCGCCGCTTGGGCCCCAGCCTCTCCCGCCCTCCCCCCACCCGCCGCCCCTAGCCACCCGCGCACTCAATGAAGGCCGCACCTTGAGCACTCCGTTCTGCACGTTGAGCTCCGGCGTGCGGTACTCGTTCATGAGCGCGGGCAGCACCGTGAAGGGCTGGCAGGACTCGGCCACGATGGCGATGGCCACCGTGGTGCACACGCGGTTCTGGCGCTCCTGCACCTTGAGGTTGTTCAGCAGCGTCACCAGCACGTCCTGCGGGGGGAGGAGGCAACCGAGAAAGGGCAGGCGGCGTTGGCGGCAGCGGGAAGGGCCAAAACGGGCGGCGAAGTTCCTGCAGTTCAGTACACTGGTGTTCTCCGCACAGAGCTCCACTGTCACCTCCCCACGATCTCCGGATCTCCCGCGCACCTGCGGCCCGATTGCCTTGGCGATGTACCCGAACGTGTTGACGGTGGCTCTGCGGATGGCCTTCTTGTGCGCCTTGAGCATGTCCAGCAGCTCGAAGCAGATGCGCATCCACTCACGCGCGGGCACGTACTCGTGGCCGCGGTCCGCGATGCGCCCCACCAGGTCGATCACGTTCTCCTGCACCTGCGGGCGAGGGAGGGAGGGGCGCAAGCGTAGGCAAGGCGTGAGGATCTGTGCATGGCGAACACACCAGCATTCGTTGGATTGATCAAGACCTGTGGCAGTTGGGCCCACGGACGCAGGCGCGGGTTCTTTCGCGCATGGCTGGAAGCCGGTGACACCATGCAGGAGCCCTGTGTCCGTGCCACGTGTCTGCCCTGAGCCGCGGGCATGTCCCCTTCCACTCGTAAGACTCCGCCCCACGGCCCCTGCAACACGCGCCCTTCATGCTGGCGGCAGCCGCGGGCCCAGACCCTCGCCCCCGTCTCCGGCCCCGCCCCGCCCCCACGCTCATCGTCCGCTAGGTTCCACCTCGCTGCCTCATCTGGCCCCCTTCCGCCCCCACCCCCGGACCTCCCAAGCCCCGCCCCCTTACCTTTTCGTGCCTGTTCTTGAGGATGGGCGTGAGGCGCGGCAGCAGCTCCTTGATGGGCGGCGTCATGCGCGTCATGCCAATCACGTTGACGATGGCCTTGAGCGCGCCCAGGATGGAGCCCAGCACCTCGGGGTACTCCTCGCCCAGGTACTCGTACAGCACCACGCCTGGGGGCAGGGGCCAGGGGCCAGGGCAGGGCAGGGGGCAGCACGGTCAGCGTGGGCGACGGACAGTCAGGAGGCGGGCAAGTAGGCAGGCAGGGCTTTCAGGCGGCGCTGCAGCGCAGCGCAATAGCTTTGCATCCCATGATACCGCTGCTGCCGCTGCCGCGAGGGCACAGGCAGTGACCCGCCGCGCACCCTCGCTTCTGACACCGCCCCGCTACCCAGTCCCCACCCACCCAGGTGGCCCAGCAGCCCCTCCTCGTCGCACGCCTTCATGACGGGGGCGATGCGCGCAATCAGGTCGGCCGCCTGCTGCCGGATCTTGGCGCTCTTGTTGTTGAGGCGCCACTTGATGGTGCCGCAGATCTGCGGCAGGTACGGCCGAGAGCGCTTGCCCAGGCCGTTGACCACTGTGCCGAAGCCGTTAAGCATGACGGGGGAGTCGTCGGCCACCTGCAGAGGGGGAGGGGGAAGAGGAGGGGGAGTGGGTAGCCAGTTACGGTGCCGAGGCGGGGTGTAAGCTTGCTGGCTCCGGATGCGGGTCTGCGAGTGCCGCGCGATCTCGCCGGCAAGTAGCCAAGCAACGGGGAGGAAGGCAGGGCATGCGGCTGGAGGTGCAGTGCGTGCAGGCAGGCAGCCTGGCCCCGGAAGGCCCCCAGTCGCACAGTTACACCTATGCTAATAAGGGTGTCGTGCCTCCCTCCACGCCCACCTGCTCCTGGAAGGCGTACAGGATGCCGTCGATGAGCAACTCCTCCAGCCGCGCGTCGATGTCCGCCGCGCCCAGCTCGCTGATGACCTTGTCCACCGTCTCCATGACCATGCGGCGGTACGGCTCGCTCTCGTCCTTGAGGTCCTCCACCACACGGGACACAATGTCCGAGCAGCCGACCTGCGACGCGACGCATACGGTAGAGGCGACAAGGCTCAAGCAGCAAGGCGTGATGCGTTATGTGGTGGTGGCCGCATGTACGGTACAAGAGGGCGTTCTTTCAAGTCCAGGAAGGCATGCTCGTGTGGGCAGGACATGTTGCGCACATGCCAGGCTGCCTCGTCGCCACATGCAGCACACCCTCCCCACCCCTTCCCCACCCTTCCTTTCCCTGCCCCACCTTGTTCCCCAGCTCTACGGTGGTCTCCACCAGCGCCTTGTAGTTGCGGCGGTCCAGCGCCATGCGCCGGTTCCAGAACGCCTGGCGGGAGGGAAAGACAGCGGGCATTGGGTCAGCGCAGGGTCAACATACGTTCGCTCCCAATCCTTAGACCCTTGTGCCAGGGAGCCTGCGGACGGAGGAACCGCGCCAGCTGCCGGGCCCTCATACACCATGCGCAGTCCCTCCCAACCGGCTACAGCGTCCTGCCGCAACCCCCAGGCCCCGGCATCCGCGCCCCTGCGCCCCGCCGCCATCCCACCTTGAAGAAGTCCGGCAGGATCTCCGCCCGGATGTAGTCCGGCTCCACGCCCTCGGTGCCAACGCACTGCTTGACCACCTTGAGCACGATCTTCTTCATCTCCTCGTCCGGCGTGCCGAACTCGCGGCGCAGCACCACCATGACCTCCTTGGTGTAGTAGAAGGCGTGTTCGGCGTCCATGAGCGGAATGATGTGGCCGATGGCTTTGAGGAACGCGGCGAGCACCTGCACGCCAGCAGGAGGACAGATAGAGCAGTTCATGACGGCGGTGTTCCGGAAGGCATGGCAAGCCGCCTGGAGGCAGATTAACAGCTGCTTGTCTGCGGAGTGCGCACCATGAGTTGGACCGGCTGCCTGTACTTGTTCGCCCATCGCTACCAGCAACGCAGTGCCAGCACGCCATGCGCCCCCGCACCTTGCCCCTCAGCTGCCTGATGCCGCGCCACAGCGGCTCCAGCACGTCGTCGAAGGACTCGATGCCGTACGGCGTGGCCGCCTCCGCCAGCGCCGCCAGGCACAGCGCGGTGATGGTCTTGACCTTCTGGTTCTCGTCCTGGCAGGGAAACGCAGCGTGAGAGGGATGGGGAGGTGGTTATAACTAGTGTGTCAGCACCTTCAGAAACTCGCGACACGCGGCGGCGCCTTGATGCTCACGCGGGCCTGGCCTGCGGTACCCCCGGACCCGTTACCCCCGATTCCCTGTCCCGCCCCCCTACCTTGAGCCCGTGCTTAACGATGTCCACCATGGCCCGCAGGTGCGGCAGCACGGCGCAGCCCATGAGGATGGCGATCTGCTGCACGATCTTGATGCCCGTGTGCCGCGCCTGCCAGCTCTTCTTGGACAGGCACACGGCCTGGGGCAGGGGCATGAGGAGGGGGCAGGCAAGGGAAAGGTTGAGGGACGGAACGGACAGGATGCACGGCAGCCATGGCGGCGCCACCACCACCACCACGTCGGGCTCCAAGCAGCACACGCACGCTATAGGCGTTGTCGAGCTGGGTGTGGGGATGCGGGTGCAGCCTTGTGCCCTGCCGTCAAGGCAGCACGCCCCGTCAGGCGACTGCGACTGCGACGGTGGCAGGCGTGCAAGCTTGGCACCAGGCCAACTGGACGCCCTTCCCCCCCCCACCTTGAGGAAGGGCAGCAGCGCGGGGATGCCCAGCGCGGACGCCACCACGCTGAACGCGCGCGCCGTGGTGTTACGCACGTACTCGTCAATGTTGTCGATGTCGGGCCGCATGGCGGCAATCATCTGCGCCAGGCCCGCCGCCTTGGCCAGGTTGGCGATGATCTCGCGCCCCTCCACGCGCGCGTAGTAGTCCTCGTCGATCAGCAGCGGCTCAATGACCACCAGGATCTTGTGCACGTACGGCCGCACCAGCTCGTCCAGCTTGAACAGGATCCTGCGGGTGAGGGGTGGCACATTGCGTGAGCGGGGGGATAGAATCATAGAAAGTGTTTACCTCGCGCGGGTGGTTGCTGCAAGTTCGGGCATTGAACCGAAATGTGTGACAAGGCCTGGCGCCAAGGCGGGAGGGATGCCCATGTGCATCTCCGCGCCCAGCCCCACCCGCCCCTGCCTGCCCCACCCCACCTGTCGATGACCTTGACCAGCAGGTGGCGCTCCTGGTCCTCCAGCGTGGGCTGCATCAGCAGCGGCAGGATGGCGTTGAACAGCGGCCCGGCGCCGAAGTCGCGCGCCTTGTCCGTCAGCGTGCTGCGGGGGGATAGGGGGATAGGGGGGGATTGAGGACAGGGGAAAGTGGGCGCCGTGTGTGGGGCACTGGCACGACGGGGCTGTAGTTGGCTCAGGGTGTGGTGCAACAGACATTACTGCCATGTGTTTAACGTACGGCACATCGCAACACGAGGTGGTACCAGGTAGTCGGAGGAACCTTTGGTGTCCAGGCTACTGCCACACGCTGGATGTGTGTCCCTCCCTGGCCGCTCACCGCAGCGCGCTCTTCCTCTGCGGCGGCGTGCCGTTCTTGACCTTGAGCAGCAGCTTCATGATCTTGCGCTCCTTGGCCTCCTCCACAGACAGCTCGGCCTCGTCCACGTCCTGGCGGGGGGAGGAGGGGAGGAAAGGATGCGCGTAAGTGAAGGCTAGGATCGACAATCCTGGCCTTGCCAACCTCCTACCCACGCCTAATAATGTTCTGGCATGGCTTGGGTGGCGTACAGACTACCGGTAAAATGCTCGGCACAATCAAGACCAGGCATGCCCAGCAGCCCCGCCAGGCCACTAAACCCCAACGTTCTCTTCGCTGGCGCCCTGCCGCGCCCCAGGACAACGCCACGCAAGCCTCTCACCCAGGCAACGATACAGACACGTCCAATGCTCACCGAACAGCAGTTCCCTCGCTAACAGTACGTTGTCGCCACGGATTCCTGCAATCTAGGGACTACCACACCACTTACGAGGTGGCTCAGCCACCCGCCCCCGCCCCACCTGTAGCAGCTTGCTGAAGAACTGCATGTCCTCCGGCTTCATCTCCGGCAGCCCCTCGGGCGCCACGGGCAGGTCGGCGCGCAGCGCGGGGTTGTCCTGCGGGGATTTGCGGCAGGGACAGCAGGGGGGCGCGTGTCAGGGGACCAGGCAATTTCTGAGCGCGGGGCGTGCCGCAGCGAACCGAGGCACCCGTGCAGCCACACCCTCATCACGCTGCGTGTTGCGGTGCCCGCCCTGGCAGCAGCACGTGCAGCACAGCGCCTGCGGGCCCCCGGCTGCCGGTGCGGCGACATCAGGGCCAGCCGGCAGCCAGGAGGGTAGCCTGTCGCGACACCGCCCGCCCCTGCAGAACCCAGTCGGCCCCGTACCCGCGATCCCCGTGCGCCTATCAACAGACAACACACTTGCGTGTGCCATGCAGTTTCATGTAGGCTGGCACCTTTTCACCTTATAAATGCGTGCAAACCGACCTTCGGGGGTCTGTCTCCTCTCACCCTTTTCCATCCTCCGTGGGTCGCGCACATACCTGACCACACGCCTGCCCGCCCAGCACGCCTGGGCTGCACCACCACGGCACGTTTGCCCACGCCCACCCACCCCGCCGGCATACCTGCTTTCGTTTTGTGTCATTATCCAGCTGTGCGGTCAACCCCTCTCCCCGGCCCCCCGCTTCACCCCCTCACACCCCCCGCTACCCGCACAACCCGCGCACCTCTGGAATGGCGTACCCCGGCGTGGCCCCCGGCAGCGGCGTGGGTGTGGCCATGAGCTTGCGCGCCGGGTCGATGATGGGCTTGTAGCCCGGAGGGGGGGCCATGACCTGGGCACGCGGGCGAAGCCATGGGCAGGATGGGCAGGGGGAGTGGTCGCGGGTGCAGAGCAGGCAACTCATGTCAATCTGCGCAAAGATGCCTTTTGGTATACCAGGTGCGAAAGGTGAATCCGCACACCCTGCCAGCACATCGCATCCCCAGCGGACCGACCGCACTGCAGCACCGCATGCCTCCTCTTCTGGCCCCCCTGTGCCCCCACCTTGTACCCGTCCTTCTCCCCCGGCAGCATGGCGTCCAGCTCCTCGTCGCTGAGCGGCCTGTTGCGCTCCCACATCTCGCGCTGCAGCCGCATCTCCTGGTACGCCTCGGGCGTCATCGGCACGCCCGGCCCGCCCGCGCCCGCAGCGCCCAGCGCCGACAGCGAGGGCGTCTCCATGCCCAGCAGCGGGGTGGCCCCGGGCGCGCCCACGGCGGGCGTGGCGGCGGAGAAGAACGAGGGCGTCACGCCGGGCGCCAGGGCGGGCGTGGCGCCGCCGCCCAGCGCCGGCGTCTGGTCCCAGCGGGAGCGCTTGGTAGAGGCGCCGGCGCCGGAGGGCACGGCAGGGGTCTCGTCCGGCTGCGGGGGGCAAGCGCAGCGGGTGCAGGCGCGGTGAGCGCGGGGTACACAGTCACATGTGCCTTCGGCCGTGCGCCTGCCACCCCCCTAAAGGCCCACTCCTGTAGCTGTGGGCCAGGAAGCACAGCGGCTGGCTACGAGAACATGGGCATGGACAATGCAAACCCAGACTAAGACTGATTAAAATGCAATCCCAGACCACGCGCAAACGGTCAAGCCCGCAGTCGCTTGTAGGGCCCCCAACTCCCCGGACCCCTGGATGCCCCTTGGATACAGCGCCAGCAATGCTGGGGGTTGAGCCCGCCTACGAAGCCTAAAGGCCGCGCCTTCCGCACTCCTGGCATATCCGAAAGCAGGAAAAAGGTGAAAACCTTCGAGCAACAGAACAATTGCGCACTCGCAGGTACCCCGCCCCCTCGCTCGCGCTCCCGCCCGCTCACCCGCGCCGGCGTGGCGTCATCCCAGCGGTTCCTGCGCGGCGTGGGGCCGCCCAGCTTGCCGGCGCCAGGCGTGGCGTCGTCCCAGCGCCCGGCCGCAGGCGTGGCGTCCCCCGCGCCCAGCCCCGGCGTGGCGTCCCAGCGGTTGGCGGCGGGCGTGGGCTCGCCGCCCAGCGCAGCGCCGGGAGTGGCGTCCCAGCGGTTGCCCAGCCCCGGGGTGGGCTCCACGCCGTCCGCGTCCCACTCGGAGCGGGGCTTCTTGGCCCTGTCGGGGGGAGGGGGGCCAGGGAACAGGGGAGGGGGTCAGCGACGTGGTACAAGAGCTCTGCTACCAGAACCTAATTGCCCGCGACCCACAACAACTGCGCCAGAGAGTGTCTCAATGCTGTGTTACACTGCCTCAATTCCCATCAGTCGACCGCTGTCGCTTGAGCTTCTGCCGCCACCGCCCTGCGTTGCAGCTGTGCCATCCCGCGGCGCGCTGGGGCTGCCCACCCGCCGCAGCTGCCCTCCGCCGGCCCCAAATGGCAACCGGCAGCCCCGTTGGCCCATCCGTGTGCGGCTGCACGGCCCCGGTAGCAGGCAGCGTGAGGGAACCCGAACAGGCGGCGCCTGTCCGGCAGTGCAGCAGGTGTGCTGTCATCCCCCGGCCGACCGGACACGCCCGCCAGCGCCGGCCAGACGTACCCTGCGCCGCAAACTCTGCTGCAAAGCCCTTGACCGGCAGTTCTGCGCCAATTCCCGTCCAAAGCCAGCAACGAGACCGCCTGCTGCTGCTGCTGCTGCTGCCGCCGCCGCTTCCTCAACTGTTGTCCCGGCGATGCTGCCGCCGCTGTCGTTATCCTCCCTGCCCTGATCCACTACCGGGTCAGGCATGCATCGCAGCTGCCTGGCCCCCAGTTCCTCAATGGGCCTGCGGGGAACGTTGCGCCCCCAGGTGTACTCCTGCCGCACCCCTGCCGCCATTCACCCGCCGCAAGCCACCATGCAGAAAACAGCGAACGTCGGGCTGCCAAGTTGCAGGGGACAATGAGTGCTTCGCCGTGCACTACGCCCGTGCGGCACTGCCACATGTCAGCACATGGTCCCACCTTGACCCTTTCCGGCACGCCCAGACCCTCGCATAACCCCTGAAAGCGTCCCCCACAACTTACGCGTCCGCCTGGTCCCAGCGGTTGCGGCGCTTTGAGCCTGCCGCCTCTGCAGCTGGCGCAGGCGCCGACGTGGTGGAGCTGACGGGCTGGCCTGCCGCCTGGGCCGCTGCCAGGGCCTCCGCCTCCTCCTTCTTCTTCTTTGCAATGTTCACCATGGTATTGTCCAGCTCCCGCTGCAGCTGCTGCTCACGCATGATGTCCGCGTACGTGCGCACGCGTGCATCCGGGGTCTTGTCCCCCATGGCAAACGCGTCGTTGCGCTCTGGCGAAATGATGCGGTTGAGACGCCTTCGCCGATAATCATCCTCGCGCTCGTAAATGCTTTTGGGCTGCTGGAACCCCAGCCCGTTGACGCCCTCCTCCGGCTCGTCGGGTATGAGCGACCGTGCCTGCGCTGCTGCTGAGCCGAACGCCTGGCCCGAGCTGCGCGAACAACGTTTGGAGATTTCAATCAGCATGCACGCATTATCCGAATGAGGAACAGCAGCATGCATCCCAACAGCAGCGAGGAAGACAACGTGGCCCGATCCCGGCCTACTGCGCTCTCACCCGAACTGCGGTTCCTCCTCCTCATCGACTAGCTCGCTGCGGTAAGCTGCGCGGTCAGCTCCTCCATATAGGTCCTGGTCGAAGACCACCCCAGACAGGGGCACGCCCTTGCCCCGCTGCTCGTCGTCCGCCATCGCTGCGGAAAGCCCAGCAGCTGGGCTAAAGCGCTGGGAAAGAAGCTGTTCACCTGTAGGTGCTTTGCCTCCGTTGATTGGGCAAGAAAGGGAAAACAACGAGGGAAAAAAGCCTAGAGACGGTACCTCTATACGGTAAACGTTGCTCCTTGAATACAGACAAGTTTTGTTACAAAGTAATGTGTTGTGCCTGTGTGCGGGGGAGTCCTCCCTCGAGGGAGGGCTCTGGTGCATTGTCGCCGTCATGGGGCCATAGTGGCGAAGTCCACCACTGGAGGCCCCCTCTTTCTTCGCCGGAGCAGCAAAAATGAAGCAGCTGCTGGCTTCCAGGACCCTGGCGATCCCTTCGGGGATCAACATTGAGGTGAAGGGCCGGGCGGTCCGTGTCAAGGTGGGTACGGGATGCTGGGCATGGCGGCAACTCCAGGCGGCGGAGTGGAGGCTCGCGGTGCTGAGCGGCACGCCGTCGCTCTCTATTATGGTTGCAGGGCCCTCGCGGCACCCTGACCCGCGACTTCAAGCACCTGGCTGTTGATATGTTCCTGACGGAGGACAAGGATGGCAGCAAGGTCCTGCAGGTGGACTGCCACTTCGGCAAGAAGAAGAGGCTCGCGTCCATCCGCACTGTGTGCTCGCACGTCAAGAACATGTTCACGGGCGTGACCAAGGGGTTCGAGTACAAGATGCGCCTGGTGTATGCCCACTTCCCCATCAACATCAACATCGAGAACCAGGGCAAGAAGGTGGAGATTCGCAACTTCCTGGGCGAGAAGCGCGTGCGCGTCGTGGACATGCTGGACGGCGTGAAGATTGCCCGCTCGGAGGCGTGAAGGATGAGCTGGTCCTGACCGGCAACGACCTGGAGAACGTGTCGCGCTCGGCCGCTCTGGTCAGCCAATCCTGCCGCGTGCGCGTGCTGGACATCCGCAAGTTCCTGGACGGTATCTACGTCTCCGAGAAGGTGCGGCGGCTGGCCCGTGGGACTAGCGACGCTCGCTCTTCCCCCCGATGCCTCGAATCGGCCCCCTCCCCCATCCGGCTGACTGCTGTGGCCTCTGACAACCCCTTGCCCACTCCCCCTTTCCCTGACCCACATCGCAGGGCCTGCTGGTGAAGGACTAAAGCATCGAGCACCCAGGGCTGTGTAACGGCGCGGAAGTGAGGATATGTACCTGTGTCTTTTCTCCCACAGCAATTGCAGCAACAGCAGCAGCAACTTGGTTCGGCTTCTTTATTCAGCGGCATAGCACAGCAGCAGCGGCCATTGGCGACGGAGCAGCACTACAGTGCGGCCAGCGGCAGTGCAGCGAGCAAGCAGCAGTTGGAGGGCAGGCGGAGGCAGGCTACAGCGGGGACGGGTCTGGGGAGGGGAGGGGAAGGGAGCGGGGAAACGGCGGTACGGAGGCGATGGCAGCGGCAGCAGCAGGAGCTGGGCCTACAGCTGCGAAGGCCCTGCTGCTGCGCTGGCTGGGAGCGGGCTGTTGCGGGCGTGGGCTTGGCGGCGGGCGCTGGCGCTTGGAGAGCTGGTGCAGCAGCGGCCGGGCGCGTGGCGGTGTCGGGAGCGGTGTGTGGAAGGGCTGGCGGCACGTTGCTGGTGCCACGGGTGCAGCAGCGGGCGTGCAGGGTTGCCTGGGGTGCCCACCAGGGCCCTGCTTGGCCTGTGCGCTCAGGCGCTCGGCTGGGCGGGACGGCGGGGGCGGGGTTCACGGCAGTCTGGGCGACTGCAGCCGGGCTGGGGCTGGAGACGGGTTGTGGGTGCGGAGGTGCGGGAACGCAGGCCGCGGGCGTTGGAGAGCGCTGTCGTTCCGCAGGGGAGGGGGCAGGGTGCGTGCAGCTGCGGCGGCATGGGCGCCCCACCGGCGTGGGTGCTGCGCTGCTGGAAGGCGGCAGGCCTGTCACGCTGGGCGTGGGCGCTGCCTGCTTGCAGCTGCGGCTTCGCAGCTTGGGGTCGTGGGCGCTGGGTGGGAGGGTCTAGCCGACGGTTTGGGGGCAATAGCTGGCGCGTCCGGGTTTGGACTCCATTTCTGCTTGCCAGCCTCAGCGCACCAATCACGTGGTACTCAGCTCAGCGATACGCGGAGCAGTAGCAGCAGCAGTAGCAGCAGACGAGGCCAGCACCGGTGACATGTCAGACATGTGGCCAGCCAAGCCACATGCCAGTGGTGTTGAGTCAGCCTTGTGGCCCCTGTAGGACTGTCTAACTGATACAGCTAACAGCGCAGGCCCCTCGGTGTCAGCTGCAGTGGCAGTGCAGTGTAACAGGAAACGTGATTCAGGCAGCTGGCTAACCCAGCAGAGAGCAGCCGACTTGTACAGCCATGGGTATGCCTCGTGCACCTGCCAGTAAACACAGTTTGCCTTGAGCCGTGAGCGTTGTGGCATGTACTAACGGGCCCTGTTTGGCATGGGGCCGCTTCAGACACAGATCAGTGCCACTCAGCACTAAGGGCTCAGCACAGTGAGAAACGTAAAATCACTCCTAGGTTTCTTGACTTGTGGCAGTGATACCGTGTCACCGTTATGTACTTCAGTGCTGTACTGCTCAACCCATGCTCGGGCGGTTCAGCGCGCGGCTCGTTGCGTTGAGCAAGCGTAGGCTGGTACGTCGTCCATGCATGACAAACCTATTCCTTGTACACGTAGGCGAGCGCCGTAGCCTTCTGACTGGGTAGGCGTATTGGGATGCGGTTACCGGTACCTTACGGCAGGTACGGCAAGGCACCGTACAGTGGGATCGCCATATATCGCCTGTGCTCAGCTTGGTCAGACACTGCAGGCAGTCACCCTTCGTGACTGTGACCTTGACGCCGGTAGACCCTTTTACCCTGCACCGGTGGCACCAGGTGGCACCTTTTTGCCACCATCGTGACTTGATCTCCATGGTGCCCCCTGGGTGCCCTGAACGGGACATTCATATGGGCCAGGCGCGTGCTGGGCAGCAGACTGCGCGGATGGCCGCACTCCCCGGAAAACCATGCGCACCATGGACACCTAGCCCCCGCAACGCAGCGTCGTATGCGGGTGGTGCAGGATGCCAATGATGCCCAGCTGCAAACCACAGAGCGTCCGCAGCGCCGGGCAGGTTCAGAGCAAGGTACGGAACCTGAGCACTTGGCTCCAGAGACCCGTACCGCTGCCGCCCTCCGCCCTGGGGGCTTGAGCCACCGTGCAACTACTACTGGGACCTGACTGGGACGAGCATATGCAGGCCACAATGCCTCCCGGCCAGACATCCTGAGTCCAATCCTCCATGCGGAGGCGCAGGTTAGGGTGTGCCAGGCGCAGACCGCACCAGACCACCCCGAACCCCGACACCGTCCTTCAACAGGCAGCTGGGAGTGAGACACCAGGGGCATGCGAGTGGCCCCATGCAAAGCAGTAACGCGTGCACCAGTCAAGAAATACGCCGGAGCACCACGCAGGCACTTCTACCTCGCCCACCCCATCCACAGGCTGTCCCATAGCACCACACCACCGACGCACGCGTCCAGTTGCATCCTCCCCGCCCCATCCAAACCCATGCCACGCCAGGAACGCCACAGGCCCATGCCCACATCGCCTGACTGCACGGGCAGCCAGGTGTAGCAGCACACGCCTTGGAACGTGGTGAGAACTCGCGTACGCTACGTGCGCCACGAGCTTGCTTATTGCTGGCAACCAACAGGGGCCGTTGCCCCACCCGCATCCTTTCAGCGGCCCCACCACCCGAGAAGGCAGGCGCCTTCACCCCACAGACAAACCCCACGGACAACCATTGTGATGACCGAGGCTGCCATCATCCAACGCCCCAACAGCCGCAGCAGCAACCCCTGTAGTCACCACGAATCGACCCCTGATGCCCCGTCACAGCTGTTCCCTACGCAGCTTGGATAAGCGTTCCGTGGCCTGAATTGCCGGCACACCAGCAACGGAGCATCTTCTGGCTACCTGACCACGCATACCACACACTGGTTCCGCAGCGTGCACTTCAGACACGTGATGGCGGACGGGCGCCCTTGTGGGGCCTGAGCCCCCCAGGGCGGCTGTGCGTGCACCTGGTTGGCTCGTCCTCGCTCCAATTTGGGACGCTCATTTGCCGCTTCGTGCTTCCCCGTCCCCCGAGGCGTTTGCCTGTGTGCATACCGACATTGTATCTTATGGTATGGGCTATCGGTGAGGCTGTAGGTGCGGGCTGACACATAGGTATGTTTCTTTGCCTTTGTAAGTATTGTTCTTCAAAGGTCTTACAGTAACACTTGCCGTGGGCTTGACCTGCTGCGGGGTAAGGTAACAAGTACATCAGGGCATGGCAAGGGCGGGAAGGCGGCCGCGCGTAGCGCAAGGAAAGCTACGCATCACTTGGTGTGGGCATGTTGCACATGTACAGTACGTTTGTCGTGTCATATTCTTTTAGTTGACGTGTTTAGACCCTTGTGGCATTGATCCATATGGCAGCACTTCTGTAAAATGTCGAAAGCCAAAGACCGCGTTCGGGAAGCCCTTACAGCAGGCTCAAATGTAAAAGAAAGAGGACCACCGGCTGCGGACGGTCAGTCAGCGTTCCTTGTGCCTTGCCCCGGTTAGCCCTTTTCAGTGAACTGAACAGAGTCCAAACTGCGCATACGCGCAGGCATCCTCTCCGTTACACCTGATACACCGGATATGCTGGAGTGGCGCAGCCGTTCAGCTTTAGACGTGGTGGAGGCTTCCTCAACATTTCTTGACGACGACGACTACGGTGCGCAGCAGCAGCTGCGAGCCCTGCGCACGCACAGCAAATGCTCGAGAGCGGGTAGTGCCTGTGTGGCTGGGGAGAGTTCCGGTGCCAAGGCTCTGTGTTTGGTCGGTGGTCGCAGGGCCAAAGCCCCACGAGCTGTATGGGAAGTTCACCTGGAAGATTGAGAACTTTTCGGAGATCAGCAAACGGGAGCTCCGTAGCAACGTCTTCGATGTGGGGAACTACAAGTGGTGAGTGCTGGAGCGAGGGGAGGGGGAAAGCCAATAGCAGAGTGTGCTGCACCCCGGGTGCTATACGCGTGCTGCCCTTGCCCGCAGGTACATCCTGGTCTATCCCCAAGGTTGCGACGTATGCAATCACCTCTCGCTCTTCCTGTGTGTGGCGGACTACGACAAGCTCCTGCCGGGTGGGTGGGCCGCGGAGGGCACGGACCTGGGGGCTCGCTACATAGTCACCCATGGCCTCGTCTATCTGTGACGGCTCCTAACGTCACGCCGTCCTTGCGCAGGGTGGAGCCACTTCGCGCAGTTCACAATAGCCGTTGTAAACAAGGACCCGAAGAAGTCCAAGTACTCTGGTAGGGATCAGGGCGCTGCTGCCTGCCCTGCTCGCAACAGGGACTTCGCACAGCGGGCATGCAGCCTGTGTCGGCAGCCTTGGCCGGGCCGGCTGGACCCATGCGCGCACACTGCGAGTCGCTCGTGCCCCTGTGCGTGCACGCGCAGACACGCTGCACCGGTTCTGCAAGAAGGAGCACGACTGGGGTTGGAAGAAGTTCATGGAGCTGTCAAAGGTGCTGGACGGCTTCACGGTGGCGGACACGCTGGTCATCAAGGCGCAGGTCCAGGTCATCCTGTGAGCACACTGGGGGAAGGCTTTGGCTGGGGGCCAAGAGTGCAAGAAGCGAGCGGCGGGGTGTGCATGAGGGGTTGGGGGCCCCTGCCCGCGCGCGCGTTTCAAGCTGGCAGCTGCCCGCTAGCCGGCGGCTGGCGGCGCAGGAGGGCTCGGGGCTGGAGCACATGCCTTCGACACGGGTGCTTGTGCCCAGTGATATCTCCTAGAAGGAATGATTCTTCATCACCGTGGCCTGCTACTGCTGCCAACTGCTGTGCCTCCTGCGCTGGGGCCGTGCCCCGCCCTTCCCTGCAGGGACAAGCCCAGCCGGCCGTTCCGCTGCCTGGACCCGCAGTACCGGCGGGAGCTGGTGCGCGTGTACCTGACCAACGTGGAGAACATCTGCAGGCGGTTCTGCGAGGACAAGCGCGCGCGGCTGGCTTGGGCGCGACTCGACGTCCTTCCGGCAGTTCTGGGGCGGCCTGGGGGCGGAGCAGCAGCGGAAGCTGCTCACGGAGCGGGGGGACGTGCTGCTCAAGGTGGGAGCCGTTGGAAGGGGACAGGGATGCTGGCACAGCACAGCTGAGGGCAACGGGAGTGGGGGGGGGGGGGGGATCGTTCTGCGCATGGCGGGGGCCGGCAGGCAGCCGATGGGCCGCGCGCCGAGCCGCTACGAAGGTGCTGTGGGGCCCTTCGAGTTAACCCGCAACATTGCCTGGTGCACGAACAGAGCATGGTACCGGGCGCGCCCTTCGCACTGTCATGGGGCTCAGAATCGATCACACTAGGAGGCTGCGCGGATCCAGGTGCGCAGAGGCTCACGCGCGCGGTGCTGCGCCGCTGGCGCAGGCTGTTGTGAAGCAGTTCTTCAACGAGAAGGAGGTGACCTCCACGCTGGTCATGGACGCGCTATACAGCGGCTGCAAGCAGATCGAGGAGCACAGCAGGAGCTGGTTCGAGGTGGGTGCGCCGGGGCGGCCCGGCATCCTGGAGGGGTTGCTGCCGCTGGTGCAGCGTGGAGCATCCGGCAGCGGTTCCAGGCGCATGCGCACTCGGCACAGCTGCAGGCACAATGGCATGATGCTGGTCGGGGTGGCATTGATGCACTTCAGGTGCTGCGCACTAAGAGTTTCTGCGGGCTTGCGTTGCGCACTCTGTGCGGCAGCGGGAGTCATACACTGTGCGACATGATCTGCGCCAGCGGCAGACGCCTGAGGTGCTGTTGCCGGCCTGCAGTGGCCGGCGCGTGTCATAGTCACACGCGTACGACTACGACGGCAGGCACTAGGTCCCATCTGCAATGCCATAGCATCTGGGGTATGGGTTCGGGGCTGACTTGGTCAAACGGCAAGCTACGTGACTGTGACCGCCTGCAAGCCGTTGCTATATACTCCGCACCTCCGACTCCGCACCTCCGACTCCCATAAGCAACAACATCCAAGCTACGTCTCCACCCCGATCTCCTCCCGCCGCAGGGCAAGTGCCCCGCGGACGGCGCCCCCCTGGTGGCCATCCGCTCCGAGCGCAACACCTTCACGCTGTGCGGGGACCTGGGCGACATCGCGGAGCGCGTGCAGCAGGACTGCCTGCCGCCGCCAAAGGACGACGGGAAGGTGGGCAGAGGCCGGGGCGGGGGCAGGGCCGGGGCAGGGCCGTGCAGAGTGTGCACATTGGGAGCACCGGCGCGGGGCAGGCAGGCGGGCATGTGGCACAGCGCCCTGAGAGCCGTGCACTCACTGCCAGGCATTGCTGAGGCCATTTCCTTCCCTTCCCGCGGCTGTCAGGCGCTGCAGCCCAACGACGGGCTGACGCTGCGCAGCGGGCAGGAGGGCGACGCCGACTACCGGCGCGACTCCCTTGAGCGCGACGAGCGGCGCCTGGCGGAGCTGGGCCGCCGCACGCTGGAGGTGTTTGTGGTGGCGCATGTGTTCTGCGACAAGCTTGAGATTGCGTACCGCGAGGCGGAGGCGCTCAAGCGCCAGGTGGGCACGAGGGGCTGCTGGTTGTTGTGGTTGTGGTTGTGGTTGTGGTGGTGGCGGTGGCGGTGGTGGTGGCGGTACAGTGGGCGGCGACTTGTGACGGAGGGGGGAGGGAGGAGACATGGGGGTGGGTATCGGTTTGCAGGCATTGGGACGGCGTACGGGGCAGGCTGACACATAGCGAGCATGGACGGGGTGTGAGTGGCGCCAGCCGGAATGCGTTGGGCGTGCTGTGCCGGTGTGTTGGGGCGGGCACATCCCATGACCCTGCTCAGTTGCCGTGGTGAGCGAAGACCTTGGCCCACCGCACGTTGCGGCTGCAGGACCAGCTGATTGCGGAGGAGGTGGAGCTGGCGCGGCTGGAGGAGAGCAAGGCGCAGGCCAGGGCAGCGGCCGAAAAGGAAAAGCGCGCCAAGAAGAGGGTGGGCGTGCGTGTGGAGTTACGGGGAGGTGTAGGGTGTGGTGAGGCCGGGGTCATGCGCCTCATAAACTCGTGGGGTCTTGCCGCGCAGTGAGCTGTGGGGGCGTACCGCGGGCGTTGAAAGGCAGCCTCCGGACAGCTGAGCAGCGAGCTCGTGCGCTGAGGCCCCGACGTCTGCGCGCTCTTAGTCTTCGCGCACGGCTTCGTGTCCTGATTCGCAACCGCAGGAGAAGCTCAAGGCCAGGAAGGAGGCCGAGAAGCTGCGGCGGGAGGCCGAGGAGGCGGAGCGGCAGGCGCGCGAGGAGGAGCACCGGCGGCAGGAGGCGGAGCGCAAGGCGAAGGAGGCGGAGCGACGGAAGTGAGCGGGGACGGCGACAGGGGCGGCAGGATCTGTCCTCATGGAGAGAGCGTGGGAGGTCTGGGAGCCTGTCAGAACTGCCAGCTTGTACACTCAAGTTTGACTGTACAGGCTGTAGAGGCATAGGCAATAGGCACAGCTGCAAGCGCCCTGTGAGACAAGGCACTGTTGTCACGCCGTGCTGTGGCCTTGCGACCGCAGGCTGGAGGACGCTGCGTCGCCTCCCCAGCCGCACCGGAAGGCCAGGAAGGACGAGCGGCGGGCGGCGCAGCAGGCGGCGAAGGCGCGGCAGCTCCAGGCGGTGCAGCTGCAGCTGCAGTTGCAGCAGCAGCAGGAGGCGGCCGCTGCACCCAGCACAGCAAGGACGACAGCGGGGGACAGCACTAGCGGCGGGAGGTGCTTGTCAGCGCATGCGGAAGAGCAGCTGCCAGCATCGGAGTCCGCGCAGCAGCCCGTGCCGATAGCTGTGTGCGCGGGGGCTCAGGCGGGGCCCAGCGAGCGGTGGGAGGGCAGCGATTGCGGCGGCGGGAGGGACTGGCTGCCCAGCCTGTCGGCCCTCGCCGCAGCGGCCGTGCCTTCGTCTAGCAGCGTTGTGGTAGCAGGGCCAGGGCCCAGCGGTGCGGCGGCAGGTGCAGGTGCAGGTGCGAGGGAACAAGGAGGCCCGTCGAGCGAAAGCGGGAGCGGGGCAAGTGCGAGCGAGGAGCAGGAGACCATGGACCGCGGGGATGTAGAGGCGGCAGGGTCGAGTGGAGACGGGGGGGACGATGCAGCCGGGCCGTACGGGTGCAGGGAGGACGGGGCAGGGTGGGGCACAGACGGGGGCCTGGGAGCCTCAGGGCGGGCGTTTGGGGCACCACTTGAGGAGGAGGTGGTGTACCTGCGGGCGCAGGTGGTGCACTTGCAGCAACGGCTCGCGGCGCGGGATGCAGAGGTGTACTCGCTGCGGGCCCGGCTACGGGAGCTGCAGGGGCCGCCAATGGAGGTCGCTGCCGCGCTGGGAGCAGGGCCCAGACCAGGGACAGGGCTGGGCGGGGAAGAGGGCGGTCTGGGCGTTAGTGCCAATGGGCGGAGCAGCAACAGCAGCAGCACAAACATGCTGCTGGGGGCGCTGGAGAACGGCCCGGGGGCAGCGGCTGCGCCAGCCGAGACCAGGAGCGGACGCGCGTCGGGGTCAGGGGATGGTACGTCCGGGTCAGGGAGCGGTGGAGAAGGCGGGCCCGGGACATCGAATGGGGGGCACGCGCTGCTGGCACATGGGGGGTTGTCGGCCGCCCTGGTAGCTGCTCGCAGCTCGGCGAATGCGGCGACGGGGCCGGGGGCTGGGGGCGGCGCGCGAGGGGGGCCTGCCGGCAGCCTCAACAACGGCGGGTTGGGGATGCAGCGGTCCACGTCGGCCACCCTCCCTGGCGTTGCAGCCAACGGCTCGAGCGTGGCGGGGGCAGTGTCGAATGCGGCAGCGTTCGTGCAGCTGGCGGCAGCGGGGACAAACAGGCGGCCGCGGGCACAGGAGGGTGCCGCGGCCGGCAGCCGGAGCGGGGACGATGGCAGCGGCACGGCTACGGCGGCTGGCACGGCAGCCCCGTCCAAAGGGGGAACCACGTTCGCGGCGGCGACCCTGTCCAGCTCCAGCTCCACCGCAGCGACTGCAAACGGGACAGGGGGGTTGGCGCACAGCACGGCGGCAGCAGCAGGAACGAAGACGGCGGCAGCGGCGGCGGGTGCATCAGCTGCTGCGTCCGGGACGTCCATGAGCGGCAGCCTGGGTCCGTCGGGCGCCAACGGGACACACGCAAGCGGCGAGGGCGGCAAGCAGCGGCCGGAGGAGGGCGGCGGCAGCAGCAGCGGGTTTGGCGGCAGCCCCCGCGCACTAATGCAGGCAGCGCAGGCGCGGGGGCTGGCCGGCTTTGGCGCCGCCACCCCCGTGTCATCCTCGAGCAAGGTGCGGGGAGCAGATGTGCGCTCTGTCGCAGGGCAGGGCACAGGGTTTTGTAACCAGAGAGGTACACACGCGGCCATTGCACGCCTGCCGGCGACTGGCTGTCGAGTGGTTTGTGGCTGGGGTCTAGCGTCACAAGGCTGCGGCGTGTGGCACAGCAGTCCCTTGTGCATGGCTGACGCACTCCCTCGTGCGTCAGGTGGTCTCGAGGAGACCTGTTGCACACGGTGATGTTGCGGCTGCAGTGGCGTTTCAGTCCTTAGTGTTGTGTAGGATGCAGCAACGCGTTGCTACACCAGTATGGGTCCATGATGCCGAAGTGTACGCTGTACTTGCAACTCTGAATCGCGCCCCTGCCCTCCACCCTCCTTCCGCACAGCGGACCGCCCCCACTGCCCAGATGGACAGCCCCGGCCTGGAGGATTTTGCGCACATCAACATGATCGACGACCTGCTCACCGAGTGACCACCACGTAACGGCGTGCGGTCAAGGGCTAGCCTCGACGATGTCTAGCAGTGCGCGCGGTGGAGCTGGGAGGGCCAGCGAGCGGTAGCGGGCAGGGCTTACAGGTGCTCCCAGCCTGCTGTCCGTTGGTCCCGAACGGGGAGCGAGACAGCAGAGTTGGACGTCAGCGACGCGTTCAGTGCTGCGGACTGGCCAGCTGCTGCCCCGATGTAACACGTTTTCTGCTGTGACCCAAGTGCCTTTGAACCAACAGGCGGAACGTGTCAGCCGAACACAGCTGCAAGGACCACATTAGCGTATGCGACGAATGTTCAGAGTCGGGCAAGAGGCAGCCAGGATAGGTAATGGGTTCTGCTGCACGCTGTTTCCATGAAGCGGTGTTGGTACTCCAATGTCCCATCTTCGAACCAGCCCGCTGTCCCCTCCGAATAAGCTGCCCCGAGCCCCTACACTGCACGTGGGACGTTGCCATGTCAGGGGCCGATACTGGCTGGGCCAGGCTGATTTGGGCACCGCCCCCTGGTCGGGCACCTGGTGCCTGATCATCTGCCAGCTTATGCATTACCAGTGGAAAATCAACTGGAACAGCGACTGAGTACCAAATGGCATACATTTGGGTTCAGCGTATGTTGCACCTTTTTGTTACATCTTACATGAACGCAAAGATAGCCTTCGCGACACGGCATACGAGCAGTCCTGGAGCATGCCCATCAATGCCCCGCTCGTCTGCAGGGTACCGCTCCACAGCCCTAGTTCAACACCCCTTCACGTCCAAAAGCTGTAACCATGTACAGCCGGGCACAACAAACACGCGTTCCAGTGACACGCACGCCTGGGGGCCAAGCTGCTCGTTCCCGCCACTGCCCTTCCCCGCTGCACAGGTCGTGGTGGGGACAAAACCCGCAGGTCGCACCTTGCATGCTGCAACCCACAGAACACCCACAACCTCACGCCCGCGACACCGAAAGATCTGGCTTGGCGCATGCTCCCGCCCACGATCTGACGATCCATCCAACGGCGTCCCCCATGGCCGAACGCCTTCTCCTCCCAAGTAATGCTGCTGCTCCAGCAGCCGCGACTGCTGCTGCTCCTAGTGTCGCTGCCGCAGCTGGATGTTGCCGCCACATTCGCACTCCTAGCCCGACATATTTCGCTTACTTGGTGGCCTGCCAAAGAGGATTTGGGGGAAGCCAGCTTGAGTAACATAAGAGGCGGTTGCAGGCCAAAGCCAAAGCAATTGCAATGCGTCGGTGTCTGAGTTTACTGCATGGCAAAGGCAAAGTCGACTGCCAGGCCGCTGGCACGCACCTTCTTCTTGTTGGCGACGGTCTTAGCCTTGCCCTTGCGGGTGCGGGCGTTGGTCTTCGTCCGCTGGCCACGCACGGGCAGGCCCTGTGGGGGAAGCCCAGGGTGCCACATTGAGCGACTGGCAGCAGACTGCGGCACAACTCTCCGGCTACCCATGCGACAGCGTGGCATACAGCTGCAGACATGGACCTCCAAGTTGTTATGTGCGCCCTCACTTTGCGACTAAGTGCACATGCGAACCTGCCTGACAGGGCAACAGCGTATGCGTCTGTGGCCTCCCGGGTCTGGAGCAGCCCGCGGTTACCCCCTCCGTCTCCCAACCCCTCACGTGCCGCGCGCCCCGCTCAGCCCGGCGAAGCGATACCACTGCTCCTCAGCCGCCCAACCTGGGCGCTTACCATGATGTGGCGGCGACCACGGTAGCAGCCGATGTCCTTCAACCGCTTGATGTTCTGGGCCACCACACGGCGCTGCAGAGGGGGAAAGGCCGTAGAGGCAATTGAGCGCCTAACTATGTGTCCATGTGACTGAGCACATTGATTCCTAATGCACCAAGGCGGCTGTGCGAGCACGAAGGAGAGCTTACCAGGTCAGCCTCGGTGGTGTACTTCTCCACCTCCTGGCGCAGCTTGTTAATCTCCTCCTCGTTCAGCTCATAGGTCTTCTTGTTCTCCACGCCCTACAATGACGACACAGGCTGCTCAGCCCCAGTTCGGCCCAAAGCCACCCCGTCCGCAAAATGCAAGCGAGCCTTCCCTACCGTGTCACGCAGGATGGTCTGAGCGGTCGTTTGCCCAATGCCGTAAATGTACTGGAGCGAAATCTCAATGCGCTTGCTGTTGGGAATCTCCACGTTGTTCACACGGAGGTTCATAATGTGGAGCGGCGCACGACGAGGGGCTGCCGCCTGCACGGTTGTCCATATTGCATAAGCTGTTAGGTAGCTGAGACGGAAGCAGCTCCCAGCTCGTTGAGCGCTCTCTGAGCCCCGAGGGCCTGCGGCGGCAGGCAACCCGCACCTGCATCGGGCGAGCCGCTGGCAGAGGCCTCACAGCGGTGAAGGGGCGCCCGCCCTGCATAACAGTGCAAACCGAGCTGGATCAAGTCTTTGTCGCGAGCTACATGGGGCAGTGTTCTTCTGTGGCTGCAGTGTTGAGTATTTACCACGGCGCGCATAGCGGACAGCGACTGCATTTCTCCTTGTCTTGTGGCGACGCAGAGATAGCAGGCACTAGGACATATGGCAGGGCAGCTCCGGGAGGGACGACAGGGGAGCCACTCCCGACTTGTGGCACTGCATTCTCTCCGTACTGAGTCAAGTTTGCGCCAAAGCAAAGGGGTTTGCCACACAACGTCGTTTATGCCAATTGATGTTTTCATACCAGGTTTTCTTTGCTCAAGGTCGCTTGCACGCTGTTCCAGGGTCGATGGCAAGATTTTCCCTTCGGACTGAGCCGTGTGATGCCTTGTAATGCATGGCAGGAATGCAGCGATGCGCCGTCTTCATTAACTGTGTACCAACGGGGACCCAGGGGTCCCTGTCTGAACCCAGGTTGCCACCACCCGGGGCCCCCACGCGTCCCCACGTTCCGCGCCAAAGCACCAGAGCGCCGGGACATTTTGTCCCGGCGAATACGCTAGGCTCCAGTCCGCTTCAGTCCATACACACCGTCCGTACGTCAAGTCGAGCCAAAGATAAATCACCTAAAGTCACTTGTCCGCCTCTCCAGTCTCACGCTCAGCACCCTTCCCCACTCCTCGTGATGAGCTCAACACCACTGCTACGCTCTTGTTTGCGCTGCGCTTGCATGCATGCACGTCTGGACATGCTTCATGCCTCCAATCGCCCACCCCGCGGACACGCTTACATGCACGCACATGTGTGCAACTTCCGTGCGTCCTTCCGAAGCACGAGCACGTCCCGAGTTGCGCTGCAGGGTCGATCGCCAAGCGCCACGTGTCGTCACGCGCCCAACAGCGGGTCCGACTGCACAGCATCAAGAAGACAACGAAAGCAGGGTGAAGTGCAGGGGACAGCCGTCTCTAGATTGATGCAGCAGCTGTCCTGCAGGCGTACGGAGCGGCGGCGGCGTTGTGTAGCATCTCTTACTTGGCATGGCAAGGTCCCGCGCACGCAACGGCATCAATCACGCCGAAGCAAGCTCGCGGAGTCCCTCCACTAAGCCTGTGAAACACGTCGCATAGCCCCTGCAAGCGCCGATCAACCAACCCCACGTTCCAAGGCCTCTGTCTCTTGCACGCCAGCCCACGCCGCCCCAACCTGCCAGCACACGTGAAAACCCACGCTATCACACGAACACCGACACCCAGTCCTAGCCACCTGCTATCCCTTTGCCTGGCACCCTGACCTCCCACGCTGGCCTTGTGCTCCTTTTCCACGTCCGCAAGCCACAACTGCCCGCACACCGACGCACCGCTGCGGCCCCCGCCCTCCCTGCCCCTGCCCCACGCACCGCCATGAGCTTCCGCTCCATGTCCGCCTGCTTGAGCTCCTTGATGGAGGCAGCCAGGGAGGAGCGCAGCGCGGTGCGACCCGCTCGGCCCATGCCGCCGCCCGGCGCCCCGCCCGGCCTGGTGGGCCCAGTGCCGCCGGTGGCGGTGGCTGCGCCCTTGGCCGCCCCCAGCCGCATGGCCTCTAGCGCCCGGGTGGCCGCGGCCAAGGCTGCCGCCTCTTCCTGGGAACAGGGCAGGGACCGGATGGGGCAGAGGCAGGGATACCGTTGGCGCCTGAAGCGTAGCGTAAGGGGGTAGCGTGTGGGCGGCATGGAAAGGGTGGGTGGGTGCAATGGACGAGGCAACGCCCTCTGCTGAGAGTCTTGTGCCGCTTGTGCCGTAGACGTGCTTGGCTGGAGCAACCCCGATTGATAAACAGACTTGCGGAGGCCAGCGCCAAACGTGCAGCAGTGATTACCCCACAGAAAAAAACAGTTGCACACCAGCCCCCACACCCCAACGCCGCCACACCCACCGCTGTTAGGGGCTCCGGCTCCTCCTCCTCACTTTCCTCCTCGTCCTCCTCCCCCTCATCTGTCTCTCCCTCCCCTTCCTCATCCTCATCGTCCTCCTCCTCCTCCGAGCTCTCCTCGTCAGCCCCTGCTGCCGCCGTGTCGGGGCTGCCGTGCCCGCCTGGCCCTGGAGCCCCCCTCCTCCTCGTCGTCCGTCTCAGCTGGGGGCACAGGTGCAGGCGCAAGGGTGTTGGGAACTGAGTCTTTCAGGCGGTGTACCGGTATCTGTAACTTTCCCTGCGCCTGGCCTAAGTCCTCACATTGCCTGCAGTACGACGAACCAGTTTTAGGCTGGTGTGCTGTGCGGAGCACTCACCAAGCTGTTGCTTCTCCTCCAAGAGCTTCAGGAACTCCTTCACCATGATGTTGTTTGGATCAAGGCTGTGAGCTGATGGTTTCGTAGGGGTGCATGGAAAGGTGGCAAGGGGCTGAGCGCTCGGCGCACGGGACCGGAGCAGGGTGTCTCGGCGCCGTGGCAGGCTGTCTCCTGCGTGCACGGGGTCCACTAACCTGTCCGTGCATGCTCCAGCGCGTCGTCAAATCTATGCTCCTTCAAGGCCTTCGTCATGGCTGCTCGGGCCTGCGCATTCGGCAAGCCTTACTTATTTGTCAAACGGCATGTGTCGTGCCGGGACACTGAGACAGGACTCAGACAGTAGTGTGATACAAGCACAAACCTCTATAGCCCTATGTCTTTGTGCAGTTGAGAAGGTAGCAGGTGCTGGGGGAGCTTTCGCGGCCATTTCTCACAAACTTCTATTCGCAGGTCTATGTGTAGGAGCTGGCTGTCTTGAGCTTGTGCTATAGCAGCAAACGGTGTGCTCCAACGTTACAGTACTGGCGAAAACGCTGTGCGATGCTCGTTCCCCAACACGCAGGAGCAGGGGAGCCCCGCCGTGGCCGTGTGGAGAGGTGGGGAATGCGTAGCAGGGTGCGTACATTACGAGTCTCGGCCTGCAAAATGCATAAACGCTGCGGCAAGTGCACATGTTCTGCCCTTGCTTCTCAACCAGTGCGGGTACATGTGTGCGTGTGGTCCTGTCGCACGTGTAGCATGCAAGGGACTCCACTGGCTCCTGCATTTCAGGCTCAAATCCTCCCTGCGCTATGCACCATTGCCTGGCAGTGCACAAAGGCCCCGCGCTGTTCAAGTATCCCCTCAGCTGTTCAGACGACGCCATGTAGGAAGACGTACATGGACATTACATTATACATGCCGTATTCTCCTCGAAGAATCCACCAGGACATGCCCCTGATGCACCAATGCCGCTGCTTCCCCGACTTCCCCACACAAAATGCCATGTTGAGGGCTGCACAACAGCTGTAGTCACAGTGAAAAAATACAGGTGTCTAGTGGGGCGGTTTAAACATGATACCTCAGCCGCATGGATGCATGTACGTGCACGCTCGTGTCAGCCTGCGTCGTGTACACATGCGCGTCTGTGGCACACCAGCCACACCGTGATGGACTTTCCGTCTCTCCATGTACAAAATCCCATACCGTCAAGCCTCCAAGACGGAAGCTTGTTTTCGCCGACCCCTTTGTGCACTGCAGCACGACATCCAGCACCGCAAACATGACGACCTTAGTCTCATACCTGGGAGGCCCCATGCCATGCCATCAGCTGCAGGAAAGCATACTGGGCACTGCGTGCGCTCCCGACTCCCTGTCCCACTGCCCCTCATCCTACAAGCCGCCTGCGCTACAAATTTACAGGGCCGTCGGGTGGCAACACGGCCGCCCGTGGAACGCGGGAAAGCCCACAGCCCCAACCCCTCCACCACCCCTGGGTCGTCCTGTACGCAACGTACCCAACCCCAAGCAGACGCGTAGGCACAAGAGACCCGGCTACAGGCAGCCAGAGCTCCTGGGCCTTTGCGCCGCAGACGCAGGCGCTGCAAGCCGAGCTGCCGCGACACCGCTGCTCCCTCCTCGCGCCCGCTTTAGTCGGCCTTGACAGCCTTGAAGATGACGAACACGAACCACAGGCTGGCCAGGAAACCCAGAGTGCCCATGGCGAAGTAGAAGGCCAGCGTGAAGAGCGTCATGTAGCACAGGTAGATGAAGACGGGGATGAAGCCTGTGAGGCTGCTCATGCTGCTAGCCAGGAAGCCCAGCGCGTACAGCGACACGTAGATGGCCACGCTGCCGCCGCGGTGGAAGGAGCGCCACCTGGGGACGCCAGGGGAGAGGGAGGGCGGGGGCGGGGTGCGGCTGGGTGCAGGGGAAGGTGGCAGTCGCACGGGGTGCGTTGCGCGAAGCAACTGAACGTCAGCGGCTCGCAGCAGTCCTCCTCGCACACTTGGTTTGTGCTCTGTATGACACCTACAAGCTAAATCCACTTTCCGTTGCTGCGTGGGCAAAGTAAGGCGCATGCATCGGTGCGCCAGTCTGGCTCCGGCTCGAGCGCCGCTTCCGGCCCTGCATCCGCCCCGCCCACCGCCACACTCAGTCCACCCCACACCCACCACCACTGGTAGTCCTCGGCGCACAGCTGCACGTAGGTGCACAGCACGCTGATCTCGGCGTTGATGATGCAGGTGAGCAGCCCGATGAGCAGCACGAAGCCGAACAGGTAGTAGAAGTAGCCCAGCCACAGGCTGGTCATGGCGAAGTACAGCTCGATGAACATGGTGCCGAAGGGCAGCACGCCGGCGGCGAACAGCAGCAGCGTGGGGTGCGCGGCCAGGGGCGCGGGCGGCACGTGGCGCGGGATCTGGTTGGTCTTGACGGGCCAGTCCAGCAGGGGCATGCGGATGGCCAGCATGCCGCCCAGGAAGGTGAGCGGGATGGAGATGAGGAACCACACCGCCACCAGCGAGAAGTACATGCCCGCGGGCACGGCGCCGGTGGAGCCGGTGTGCACGATGACCACGTTGAGCAGCGTGAAGATGCCCTAGGGGGAGGTGGGGTGCAGGGAGGGAGGGGACCGGGCGGGAGGGAAGGGTGCTGGTGTTGATCAAGGGTGTCAGGGTGTCGAGGTATTGCTGTGCCGTTAGGTGGACCCTGCCCGGCATGCAGTGCTGCTCCTCGTGTGCCCAGGGGCTTGGTGCAGGAACAAAGACCCTTATCAGCCCACCCCAAGCGGCAATGCTTGAGCTGTGGCCTTACACCCCAGCCCTGCTTCGCGTCCTGGCCCGGCCCACCATGTTGATGGCTGGGTAGTAGACGGCCACGCGCGCCGCCACGCCCTGCCAGCCGTTGAAGGTGCGCTCCATGAGGCCCCAGACGTAGCACGACACGAAGCCCGCCAGCCCCGCCAGCAGCACGAAGATGATGATGCCGGCAGTCAGCAGGGCGCCGCGGGCGGCGGGGGACAGGAAGCCCAGCGCTGCCAGCACCAGCGTGGCCATGCCCGCCACCAGGATCTGCACGCCGGTGCCGACCTGCGTGCGTGGAGACCGGATAGGTACCAACGTGCGGGTCGAAGGTGCTCGCACGGAGACGCGCTGAAGGGTGACAACTGGGAGGAGCGGCTTGTGTCACCGCACACAGGCCGTGTCGCCTTTCCCACCGTCAAGCGCCACTTCCTGCACCGACCCAGTTCCCTTTACCCATTCCCGGTGCAGCGCGCGCGCGTCCTGGCTGCCTCCCGCTCACCCCGTTCGCTCCCCAAGCACAGCAGCAGCCCCACCTGCACGGCCAGCATGGAGGAGCTGGTGGGCGCGCGGAACGCGTCTCCCGCCACCAGCTTCCAGCCCGCCTCGTCCTTTGCGTCCAGCCCCGCGCCCGGGCCGCCCGGCGCGCCGTCCACCACCAGCGCCTCGTACTTGGCCAGGTCGCGGCGCACGGTGCGCACCAGGATCATGGCCACGATGGTGGCCATCACCAGCACCACCAGCAGGCTGTTCACGATGCTGAACCAGTGCACCTGCGCAGGCGGGAACGCGAAGCAGGGCGGCGCGAGCACGGGTGGCGTGAGTGCCCAACTGTGCGCCTGCCGCTACACGCCGCTCTGAAAGCCGGGCCTATGGCTGAGAATACTGACATGGAACGGTACTAAGTTCGGCAACTTGGCCTGGTGGAACCGATTGGCGTCAGCTGCGCTCATTGTTGCCGCAGGGCAGGCCATCGGCCGGCCTTTACAATCCCGCCCCGCCCTCCCGCACCTTGCCCCGGGCATGCGCAGGTAGGCGTCCCAGCGGCTGGCCCACTTGATCTTGCTGTCCTGCCAGTACACGTCGTAGGTGTAGACGATATCGGCGCCCTCCTTGATCTCCTGCGGCGTGATGTGGTCGTCGTTGTCCACGCCGCACACAATGTCCTCGATCTCCTTGCCCGGCTGCCGCTCAATTGAGCAGGGCGACACCTCGAACCCGACCACCATGTAGTACGGCTCATCCTCCTCCTCCTCCTCACCGCCAACGGCAGCGGTACCGCTGTCCGCCAGCAGGCGACGCCGGACGGAGGCCAGCGCGCCCTCGAACGCCGCCGCCAGGCCGCCGAACGCGCCCGGCTGGGCGTGTGCGTGGGAGTCAGCGGCGACTGCGCCGTCGGAGCGTAGCATCATGAGGCGGCGGTGGCGGTTGTCCAGCGCGTCCAGCGCCACGGACTTGGCGTACGAGTCGCGCGCGGCCGTGTACTCGCCGTGCGTGAGGTACACCAGCACGTTGAAGACCAGGTGGTTGTTCACATAGTACTGCTTGCCCTTGCGGTAGCCCAGCTCAAAGCCGGGGCGCACGAACTCGTTCTTCTGCGCGGCGGAGGCATGCACGGAGTGTGCCGGTCTGTTGCTGTGCAGCATCGTGGCGACACGAGTGAGGCAGGCGTGGTGCAACAGCTTGAACAGCCGCTGTGCGGTGCGGCGGGAGCGCATCAGCGTGGCGTGCGCACATGTAGCCAAAGCGAGTGACGAGCCAGGATTGCAGAAACCCCTGGCAGCTGCATGCTGCATCCATGTCGAGCAACCCAGGAGTCGCAAACATCCTCCCTGCTCGTGGCTCCCTCGGTAATATGGCTCCAGCTATCCATGGCCCTCACTCCTGAGCACGAAGGCAGCCCCAGCCGAGGATCCTCTCGCAATTCCGTCGGCGTTTCCCACTTGCAGTATAGCAGTCATCTGCCCGCCTGCCCGCCCACGGCGTCCCCCCCTGTCCCTTCCCCTTCCCCAAAGCGCCTCACGTCGTCCAGCAGGTCGTAGACCGTGACGGGCAGGTTGTCCAGGATCATGTTAACGCGGTAGTGCTTGTCGATCATGGACTTGAACATCTGTGTGGATGGATGTGGGTAGGGATGGGAGGCAGCTGGAGACGGCAAGTGCTCGAGACGTCGGCCGGTCGCACACACGCTTCAGGTAGCAGGAGCTATAGCGCGTGTCCAAGGCTGCTTGCAGTGACGCATGATGCGGCCGTGCCCCGGTGTTGCTGTGGGTATGTAGGTGCCGTTCCAAAAGATGTGTGAAAGCGTGTGCAGCCCTGGCCACGCCAACTGTCCAGGACGAACTGGCATGTAGTTTGAGTGCACAGGCTCAGCACCGCAAAGTCGGTAGCAGGCACACTGGCACGCACCTTGACCTCCTTGGCTGTCAGAGGGCCGTACGACCCCTTGGGGCAGGCCTTGAGGCCCGTCTGCTTCTCCTGCGCACCATATCGTTACGACGTGGTTGTCAGTCCTGATACCGCAAAAGCCACAAATAGGCACGAGCCGGCAACGCCTGCCCCTGGCTCACAGCCAAAGCAGGCGCACATTGCTCAAATCCAAACGCAGGCACGCGGTCCAATGGACAGCGGACGTTGCTGACAATGCTGACTACCCACACATGGTTCACATCGTCCTGCACTGCGAGTATTGCACGCATTCCCCTCAGGAAACCACTAGGCCCTACCTTCATGGTAAAGTTATAGGGCGAGTTCTCTATCCGAATGCCCTCCAGGATGGTACCCGGGTTGGCAGTGTTGGCGATGCGCTTCACACCCTCCGCCGGCTTGCAAAAGGGCAGCTTGTAGTACTGGTACGGCAGCTCCGTGTCAAACGACGTCAACGTGTTAACGTGTGCTGTGTATGCATCGGGTGCGGGGGGGGGGTGCGGATGGGTTGCAGGGTCAGCACTCAGAAGGCGGGGGTTTCGCAGAAGTAGGGACCCGGTGTGCCTGGGCCTGCTTGGTGCGTTGGCACCAATATGATGCGAATGTGAACGCTGGTACGTAAGCAGCCTAAAATAGCCGCGGTTGGCAACTCGCAACCAGTCCGTCATGAGTACCAAGCTCCGCTTTGGTACCACCGGATCATCGTGCGCTCGGCGCGGGAACTGAACCGAGGCAAGGCAACGAGCCACCTCCTGCCACACCTTGCAGCACATCTCCAACTTTGAACTCCTGTGGATATGTTCCAGGTACATAGTATGCCTGCGCCGAGCCCAGCAGCAACAGCGCTGCGAGGATAGGAAGGTGTCTCCCCATCGCCTTCAACGTCTGCCTACTGACGCTGCTATGCTCTATGATTGCTGCCCGCCAGTTGTGGCCAAGTTGCCAGGAGTCACATCAACCCGCCAGGTTGTCTCCTTCAAAAGCCTAGAAAGGAATCCAAGCAGTGCGACCAGGGAATTGCGGTGCAACAAAAGTTCGTGTATAATTTGTTCAGTATGAAGGTCCTTGCTCGTTTGGTCACCTCACAGCCGAGGCCCAAGTGCAACTGCCGAGGCATCGCCCATGCGCCTCTCGCATAACGATGAGTGTTCCGCGCTCTGTCCTCTTTGGGGCCCCATACCGGTCAAAGTAGGTGTAGTATGTTGCACAACGAGGTAATTGAAGTACTAAGCCCCTGAAATCAGCTAGGCGTGCCGGCATCCTGCTTCCGACTCGACTTGTCGCGGGACACAAGCTTTCTGCTGTCCACCAAGCGGGAGCTCCAGAACCGTTGCACCAGCCTCCTACCACAAATAGGAGCTTATTTGTCACACGCCATCTGATCGCCGAACACCCCAAGCTCGTTGATAGCAGGCGGCGTCACACCAGCTACCCACACCTGGGGGTGTTGCCATGGCGACTGCCGCCCCGAACGGCATGTCGGAGGTGCCAGAAAATGCCAATCAGCGTAAGCACGTATGCTTGTGGATGGCCTACCAGCCCTGATGTCAGGCCATGTTACCCGGGGGCTGCATGACGTAACGCCCTGTGGGCCTGTTTCCGTACACGCCCTCGGCGGTCCTGCCCGCCTGTCGCTGCCAGCGCGACCCTGCTGCCCTCCCAACCCCCGCTGCCCATTGCCCCGCTCAACGCCATGAGGGTGGGGGACCCTTCCTTCCCACCTTGCCCAACAACCTCCACGTCAAGTGTGTCACTGCCCCGCTTTCCCCTTGCCTGCCTCCTGCAGACTGCCCCGGCACGTCCAGTGACCAGGCGGGCAAGGCCGCCGCCTGCGCCGGCTGCCCCAACCAGAGCATATGCGCCACCGCCCCCAAGGGGCCTGACCCGGGTGCGGGGGTTGGGGCAGGGCCCGGCAGGGTAGTTGCGGTGATCCACAAACAGGTGGCTACCTCAACCACTCGGGGCCGCGATCCCCTCAACGCATTGTGCTCGGCTGGGGTTGGCGCGGACGTGCTTCCGGGCTGACTGACAAAATGTCCTGTCAACTCTCCATTTGCGAATGCCACAGGACGCAGCAGCAGCCCTCGTCCACGCGCTTTCCCCCAGCCCAATGCATTCTTCATGCTGCTATGCTAAGCCACTACCGCTATCCCCTGGGTCTTCTACTCGCCCTTGGCCAGCCTCTGACAACTGCTGTCCAGGCCTTGCGGACTGTGTGTGTCTTACTGCAGCTGCACCTGCGGTGCTGCCCTTGCCCCTGCCGGCCCCGCAGACATGGCCGCCATTGGCGCGCGCATGGCCCCCGTGAAGCACAAGATCCTGGTGCTGTCGGGCAAGGGCGGCGTGGGCAAGAGCACGTGTCGGCGCAGCTGGCCTTCGCGCTGGCACGGCAGGGCAAGGAGGTGGGCGGGCGGTGGGGACTGTGGGTGGCCGAGAGGTGGTTCGCGGTATGGGGGAAAGGTGGTTTGGGTCACGGCCAATGACGGAAGCTGAAGGGCCACAGACGGCGCCAAGGAACGCTTGCCCGGCGCCGCAGCGGCTGGCGTAAGTGGCACGGCACCCAAGGCAGGACGAGAGCCACCAAGCCTCATGAGCTCATGACGGCGTCCTCCCTGCCGTGTGCCATGTCGGCCGCTGCTCCTCCCCACGCGCCCATGAGCACCTCGTCTCCCACCACCTGGCGTTGTGCCGCTGCCCCCCCCCCTGCAGGTGGGGCTGCTGGACATCGACATCTGCGGCCCCTCCATCCCCAAGATGCTGGGGCTGGAGGGCCAGGAGATCCACCAGTCCAACCTGGGCTGGTCGCCCGTGTACGTGGAGGACAACCTGGGCGTCATGAGCATAGGTGTGGAGAGAGGGGAGGACGGGGGGCTGGGGGGGAGGGGAGGACGGGGGGCTGGGGGGGAGTCAAGCGTGATGTGTAGAGCGCTGAGATGGTGGTAGCGTGGGCCAGGTCAAAAGGCTAACAAGGCCGGCTAGGAGTGAAGCAACTGCAGTGCGTCCTTGACGAATCCTTGCACGGACGCAGTGATTTAACTGGCCTGGGATCGAGGGTAATGACTGCGCATGCCTGACGCGAAGCCGTCCTTGGCGCCCCGAATGGCGTGCCACACGGCCTTTGCCCACGTTTGGGAAACCTGCCCCTTGGCCCCTGGTCCCCGGGTCGCCATCCTGACGCTGAACCGCCCTGCCCTCCTGCCGCCCTGCACCCAGGCTTTATGCTGCCGAACCCCGACGAGGCGGTCATCTGGCGCGGCCCACGGTGGGTGCCCGGGCTGCCGGACCATGCGACAGGAGGAAACCGGATGTGCACCATTCGCACATGTGGACCACGAGTTGCATGGTTGCGCGATGGGCGCCAGACGGACGACCCAAAGGGATGTTCATCGGCGCATTTGCATAGGCCTCTCGGGTACCATTCGTGGACGACAGTGGACCATTGCACGACGTGCCAGTCCCTCCGGCCTTTGGGTGACTTGCCGTACATACCACCCGACATTCCACCACCAATAGAAAGGGCCATCACATGCCGCACCCGTGAACACACCTTCCCTCTCTCCTCATTACGCTGTCCGCGATTCCGACCACCTTACTTCACCTTGCACACCCGGCCCGTGCCCCGGCCCCTCTCCCTCCCCTCCCCGCAGCAAGAACGGCCTGATCAAGCAGTTCCTCAAGGACGTGCATTGGGGGCCGCTGGACTACCTGGTGGTGGACGCGCCGCCGGGCACCAGCGACGAGCACATCACCATCACGCAGTGCCTCACGGCCACCGCAGGGGCGGGCGCGGGGCCGGGGGCGGCGGGCGGCGCCCCGGGCGGCACGTGCGCCGTGATCGTGACCACGCCGCAGGACGTGGCGGTCATCGACGTGCGCAAGGAGGTGTCCTTCTGCAAGAAGGTGCGGCACGCGCGTGAGGGCTGTGGGGTGGAGGGCGGTGGAGGGAGGCTGGGCAGGCGGGCCGGGCGGCGCTGACGCGGGCTATGCCCTCCTATGTGCGCACAACCAGGCGATAGCAGCGCGCGGGGACACGCCGTGCTTTTTTGGCATTTGGTGTTACATTCAGGTGGTGTGGCCACACAAGGTGTTTGGTGGACTGCTAGCGTGACAAGGCCACGGCGTTCTGTCGCACCCCTCCCTGCCCCGCATCCGCAGGTGGGGCTGCCGGTGCTGGGCGTGGTGGAGAACATGAGCGGCCTGGTCACGCCCCTGGCCAGGTGCAGCCTGCACGCCGTGGGGGGCGCGGCCACACCCGGGCCGCCAGCACCAGCCGGCCCGCAGGCGCCTGCGTCCGTGGACGTGACGGCGGAGGTGCTACAGCTGCTGTCGGAGCGCTACCCCGGCAGGGAGCTGGTACTGCGCACAGAGGTGTTCCGGGCGGGCGGCGGTGCGGACAGGCTGTGTGCGGACATGGGTGTGCAGCTGCTGGGGCGCATTCCGCTGGACCCCGCGCTGGGGCTTGCGGCGGAGCAAGGGAGATCCGTCCTGGGGCCCATCGGGGAGGCGGCCGGGGAGGAGGCGGGGGAGGGGGCGGACGGCGCGGCGGCCAGCGTGTGCCTGCCGGCGCTGATGGACATCGTGGCCAAGGTGGTGGCGCGCACCGAGGGGCAGGAGCAGCAGCAGCAGCAGTGAACAACGGCACGCGAACAGCTAGGGACAGGGAATGAGGTGGTGTGCATAACGGGTTGAAAGTGTAGGCGAGGAGGACCGGGCTGGTGGCGGCGCGTACTTGGGTGTTCGGCAGCGCTGACGTGAGGGTGGGGCTGGAGGGAGCTGTGAGGGAGGGTGGGGTGCGCATGAGGCGCGAGGTGTGGGGCCTGGGCCTGCAGTGAGGCATGCCGCAGTTGGGTTGCTGCCAGGTAGCCGCGCGTCTCTCTGAGGGTGTGCATCGCGCGCCGGGGCTTGCAACCGGTGCCGCTGTGTGCAGCGATGCATCGCATGCTGCCAAGGCTCCTTGTTGGGGCATAGGGCTAGGCATCATGATATTTACATGCGATGGCACTGCGTACTGCCTGTACGGCACGGGTTGGGTGCTGGCTGGGGCACTAATGACCCGAGGTTGGTACGTGCTACGGACAATCATGTGCACCCGCCGCTGTCCGCCTTGCCCTGCGTGTGCTTAGCCTTTTACTCTGTTGGATTATCATGCAGGCCTGGAGTGCATGGCGATTGGGTGTACAGTTTGAGGGCGCTAGCCTGAGGTGCATGCCAGGTGGACGCCGTGTCATGGCCGTGGATGTACCGCCGTACTGTCCTCAGCTGGGTGCTTACGTGTGTGGGAACAACCTGACTCAGCTGCGGTCATGGTCCCCTGAAGACATCGTGTTCGGTGCCAAGGCATGCATTATGCTGCAGGCAAACGTCTCCATTTCAGCAAGCCTGTTGGCTAGTCATTCTCATGTGTTGGCCTCCGGGGCTGCCTTCGGCGCAAGCGCCCATGCTGCAAGATCAAGCCGGCTGACCACTGCTGCTGATCCCCAAAAGCTCACAATACACATCTGCATGCAATTGCTAACTTCCGCATTGACCCGCTGCTCAGCTGCAACCCCCACGTGGACAGGTAGGTGTGCGCTGGTCCCCTGCGAGCTGCTGCAAGCGCGCAGGCGCCCTTCACGACTTGTGCGATGGAACGCTGCCGTTCTCCAGTCATCCGACACGGATTTCTCCAACGACACTCCCGTGCATTACATGAAAATATAAGTGGTCCACGTGAGAGGCTGTGCCACAGCCAAAACCAACCGTCCGCGGGCACCTGAGATCCGCCGGGACACAACCGCTGCATCACTACCCTGTGCTGTGACCACCAAAGCCTCGCCTGAACTACACAGTACCTCGTACCATGCGGCAACCCATGCGGCAACACACTGTGCGACACGACGGCCCAAGAGTACAGAGCACCTTGTTGCCTGGGCGCACGTATGCCCCTCCAGTTGGGCTGCAGAGCTCACCCCCCGATGCGCCATGGTAACCACGGCCCTAATGCACCGCATCGTCGACCCCGTACCCACGGCTTGCCGCAGAGGTGCTCCAGTCCGCGACGAACGCCCTGCCACGACCAAAATCGGACGCTCCGCCTGGGACCCCGCAACCCGGTCTGTGACCGCGAACGATCACAAAGCTCCTTCGACATATCCCATCGCAGGCTGCAAAACAGCAGCTTTTCTCACTGCTGGTATGTCCCCCAGACCAGCGACGACCACAAGCGGCCGCCGTCGATAATCGCAACTGCTGACCACGCTCGCCGTCTGCTGCTGATGCTAAGCTGTTTATTTACAGCTTAACAGCGTCCTTGGGCACCTCAACCTTGGGCACCTTAGGCTCCATCACATACGCCTTGCGCAGCAGGTTCTCCACCGTCTCCGACGGCTGAGCACCGTTAGCCAGCCAGGCCTTGATGGCAGGCGCGTTCAGGTTGGTCTCCTTCTTTAGGGGGTCATACCAGCCCAGGTACTCCAGGGGCTCGCCGTCCCTGCGCTTCTTGCTGTCAATGGCCACCAGACGGTAGAAGGGCAGCTTCTTGCGACCGAAGCGCTGGAAGCGCAGAGCGACACGGTTCTCAATCACGGTGGCAACGCGGGCTGGCCGGGCCGAGGAGACGCGCTGGGCAGAGAATGGCTTCACGCTGCCCGTGAAGGCCTTGGAAGAAAGGGCCTGCATGGTTGCACGCTGCTACCAAAGATATGTCCGTGTAATGAAAGTGGGTAGGTCCGTCAAGGGCTGGGCCAGTGAAAGGAAGTGGCTTACGGGCCCTCGCTTGCGCTGTGCCACAATTGCAACCCCATGCATGAGACCCTCGGCGAGGGTGTCCAACATTCATGTTATATATTGATGTATTTGTAAACTGAGCGTATTCTTTTAGGTTTGAAGCTCTTGCCTATCGTTGTGCTCCGGGCTGTCGGGGCCCCGCCTTCCGGCGTTCGGGCCAAAATGCCTGCGACACTGCAAGGCACATTCCACACCTACCAAGTCATACGTCGCCTTGGTCAGGGTGCCTTCGGCGAGGTGCGCACACATGGGACACGGACGGACACGCCTGCGGGTGGCCTGCCCGCCCCAACCCGTTTTCTGGGGAACGCGCCAGCGGGTAGCACCTCTTTACGCCTGCCTTCCTACGGTGCAACACCCAAAAAGCGGTTTTGATGCCCCATTCTCTTTGTTACACGATGCGTCTGGCAGAGCCAGCGCCGTACCCTTGGGCGGCACCTAGGGGTGTGCAAGAAGGCAAACAGCCCGCCCGCCCACAGGCCCAGTCCTCTCCACCATCAGGTTCCAGATTCCCTGCACTACCACCGCAGCTTCATGTCAGCGTAATACAACCTGACGCTCCAGAGCCTATCCGCACTCAGGTATCCCTGGCGTTGGTGGTGGAGACCGGCGAGCTGGTGGCGCTGAAGCGCATCCACGTGCGCTCCACGGCCGGGGTGCCCGACTGCGTGGTGCGCGAGGTCAAGGCGCTCCAGTGCTGCCAGCACCCCAACGTGGTGGCGCTGAGGGACGTGTTCCCAAAGGTACCCTGCGGGGGCACACGTTGGGGAAGAGACGCAATCTGGGTCATGGAATGCGACAGGGGGTGCCCTCAGGGTGTAGCGATGCAGTGAAGCTCATGGTGTGTGCGCTTGTGGGCCCGCATGGACTCCGCTCCACTCCGCTGCTGCTGCATCTTTCACGACCGTGAGAGGCAAGAACGGGCTTGGATGGGGGTTTGTTTGCTTTGCATACAGCAATCAAAGCGGCCTTGGCCGGTGTCGACGCCCTGCCGCACGCTGGCGCTGCCAGCGGTGCCACTACGCCCTAAGCACCTACCCTACCTTCACCCAGCCGCCTTGGGCCCGCCCCAATGCTTATTCGCACGCCGCGGCCTGCGCCTTGCCCCCGATGCGGCTCCTGCCGGTCGCCTCCCCTCCTCCAACACTACCGTTTCACTGGCGTTACCAGTATTTTGGTTCTCCCCCCCTCGCCCCCCCCAGGGCCAGGCCCTGTACCTGGCCCAGGAGTACTGCCTGACCGACCTGTCCGTGCTGCTGCGCCGCGCCAGCTGCCCGCCGCCCGAGGGCGTGGCCAAGGGCGTCATGCGGCAGCTGCTGAGGGGGCTGGAGGCGCTGCACACGGAGGGTGAGGGCCGGAAGGGGGAACAAGAAAGCAGTAACGCGAGCCGGGAGTGGGGCGGAGGTGGTGCGGGGGTGCCCATGGAGGAAGAGGACTGAGGGGCGCTGCATGAGGGGGATGGGGCAGAGCGGTGTAGCAACGACGTGGTGGCATCGTGGTGGCATCATGGTGTTGGGGCGCAGGACGGGTCAGGGTGGAGCATGTTAGGGCTGTATTTTTGTGGCAGCCCGTTCAGTACAATCACAACCCTGCGATGACACGGGTCACCAGGGGTCCGTGCCTTGCGGCCTGCACGATGGGCGCACGCGGGCTGCGTACCACTCCAGCACGCCCCGCCAGCCTGTGACACACAACAGTATGATGTCAGCAATGTGCCGGACGTACCCTGGCTGTCCCCAAGCCTGCCATGCCTGCTCCGGCGCAGGCCTGATGCACCGCGACGTCAAGCCCTCCAACACGCTGCTGGGGGCGTGCGGTGGCAGCGTCAAGCTGGCGGACTTCGGCCTGGCCCGCCCGCTCAGCGCGCCGCCGCCGGCAGAAGCAACACCTGACGCCGCCGCCGCTCACGCAGCCTCCGCCGGCAGCGGCAGCGGCAGCCCTCCGCCGTCTGACCAGCTGCGGCACCAGGCGGACCCGGCAAGTAGCACACGTGGCGGCGGGCCGTACACGCACGCGGTCGCCACGCGCTGGTACCGTGCCCCTGAGCTGCTGTACGGCGCGCGGTCGTACGGCCCGGCGGTGGACATGTGGGCGGCAGGGTGCGTCTTCGCGGAGCTGCTGGGTGAGTGGGTTGGTGGGGCGGGTGGTAAAAACTGGTGGACGCGCCTTGGAGGGCGCGGCGTGGTTGCAACGCAGGGCCGGAGTTGGGTTGCTGTTAACGGGTGCCGACAGGTGCCGCGACGTTGCCGTACTCGGCGGCCCGTTCATGGGTGTCAAGCAGCGAGCCTCAAGCAGTGAGCCTTCAACTGTCCGCCTGGAGCTGAGGGTACGTCGTCCCCCAACAAGCCCTTGCCGCTCAGCTCACGATTGTCGACCACTAACACCGATAACACACTCGCACTTCAGGTCTGTAACACTCACTTTCACCCTGAGCACGCCTCACACGTGCCACGCGCCGCGCGCCGCCCCCAGGCCTGTCCCCCCTGCTACCTGGCGACAACGACATCGACCAGCTGACGCGCACCATCGCCACACTGGGCTCCATCGAGCCGCGCTGGCCGGGCGTGCGCGGCCTGCCCGACTGGGGCAAGATCGCCTTCCCGCCCGACTGCCCCGGGGTGCCGCTGGCCAGCCTGCTGCCGGGCGCCTCGCCCGCGGCAGTGGCGTTCCTGGACAAGTTCCTCAGGTGCGGCCGGCAGAGGGGAACAGAGCGCCTTTGTGGGCGTTGCGCCGGGCACGGGAGGCTGCTGTGTTTGGGGGGGATCTGTCTTGAGGTGGCGAGGGTTCGCCTGACGGGTGGAGCCAGGCTGTACATCCATGGTTGCCGGCCAGCCAACGGCTCAGCACGCTTCATCATCCACCACTATTGACCTTCCACGGTGCCCCCCGGTGGTTCCTGCCCCCTTGGGACCTCCGCCCCTCGGCTCGCTCGGCGCCCCAGGTACGACCCCGCCCAGCGCATCACCGCCGCCGAGGCCCTCCGAGACCCCTACCTCTCCCCCGCCTGCCCCCCGCTGCCCGCCGACGAGCTGGCCGTGGCGGCCTGGGTGCACGCAACCCTGGCTGCGGGCGCGCCGGCAGGCAGCAGTGCCACAGCGCAGCAGCAGCAGCAGCCGCCCGCCGCCGCCCCGCCCTGTCTGCACGGCTACCCCGCCGCAGCGGCCGAGGCCCCGTTGCCGCCGGACTGGCGCCACCAGGAGCTGCTGTGACGGCGGTGGCAATGGTGTTAGCCGAACGTATTTCCTGGGGACTGGACCTTCCAACTCTGACGCCTGGGCCCTTACCGCTCCCAGCCCTGGTCGCCACCGTCCTGCTCCCCAACTGCCCCCAGAGGCACGCAGGCACCCAACAGTCACAGCCCCCACCCCCGCCGCCAGAGTCCGCCTTGCTGAACAGTAGCGCTCCTTGGAGCGGCTGCCGCAGGGCGGCGCACAGCACAGCCAGCACGTGCCCGCGGCCCTGCAGCCCGCCAGCCGCCCATGGCTGCACCTGCAACCCCTCAGCCAGCGCCGGGCCCCGGCCGCTGGTCCGCTGCCACTCACTGGTACTGGAGGGCGGCCCACAGCGTGCGCACCTGCAGCCCGTGGGACATCCCTTGCCATCCAGCCACCAGACCAGTCGCCCACGGCGCTGCATTTGCCGAGCACTGCGACCGTGGGTGGCCCTGGCGTGCGGCGAGCAACCGGTGCAGCCATGCCAGCAGGGAACCTGTCGCTTCACTTGCCCGTTTCCCTGTCTTGGGTTGAGGCGCGCCTCCCTGCCACGCTGCCGCCATGCCAGCCACGTGGGGTGTCAGCCAGGGGCATTGCGGGCGCTGGCTCACGGCACACGGGCAAGGGTGCTGCTGTCTCCCGATGAACCCACCGGACGCTTTGCGCGGGGCCGGTACCGCATGTGTGCTTGGCCTGGGCTCATGCCGATGTGTGCGGGGGGGGCTCAACAAGGACAGGCTTGTGGCTTCTGTACCGAAGTCACCCGCCAGTTGCAGGCTTGCAGCGTTACTCAGTTGTGAGTGCACCACGTGGATAGCATGTCCGCAGAGTGATGGTGGGGTGCGTAAGGGCTCCGTGATGCGTGTAGGTAGTTGAGTTTCAGGACACGTTGTGGGACTTATGCGGGGCACTCGACCTGCTGCCCCATACACTGTTTCGTCCCTGGTTTGTCACGCCGCCCAATGACGTGCCGAGCTACCCGCACAGCTTGGCGTTGCGCACGAGTCCATGGCAATGTCGATGGCAATGCAGTGGCACATTGACTGGTAGAGATCTGCCCATGCATTAGGTATGCGGCGCCAAGGCTATGTGCGACTGTACGGGGAGCTCTCCATGTGATCCAGGTTAATCACAGTTGATGTCAGGCTGCAAGAAGGCGGCCAAGAAGTGCATTAGAGGGATTGTGGCTTTCCGCAGGGGTGCATGCTGTCGCGCAGCACCCGCAGTCCAGCACCAGGCGATGCCAACTGCAGGTGCAAATATAACACATTGCAGTCTGCTGCGTGCAGCTTACAGCAGGGTTGCCCATGTGGACACTCAGGGACACTCAGCTGGGCAAGCAGCACAGCTCCGCCGGTTCAAGGGCAGCTAGGCATCCATGGGCCAGATGTATGGTTTTACAATTTTGGTCCCCTTCCAGAGCCCAGCCCCATCCCGCTCAAAACACAGAGCTAATCCCGGCCATCAGGGACACGGGGTTTCCCACCCCTCTCGCTGTATGGAAAGGAGCGACGCGCGGGCCTCAAGATGCCACAAGTAATAATGAGGGGGGGCGGTATCTGATGGTCACGGACAAGCCCCGACGGCCGCGCAACTGCGCAGGTCCGCCTAGGGCAGGCGTGCCTGGCGTGATATTTCCCGTCACTACACCAGTGTCCACGGCTACACAAGTAGTCCCAGCAGGCGGGCGCGGGTAAGGCACGGGCAGGATACCCCCTTCTCCGGCGTCGAGCAAGCCCCTGAGCCCTACGCGCCCTGGCAGGCCGCACAGTCACGTACCGGCACGCCGTTGCCGATGCGGTTATGTCCATGCAATTCTCGCAGTACTGCCAGCAGTGTTGCGTTATGTACCGTACTACTCCTGCCTGTGGCATGTTCAGTGTACCGGTATAGGCCCGGCGACCATGCTACCTGGAGCGCGCATGCTAACCGCCTCTTCCTATTCTCCCCGGTATGCTCCTATGCTGTGCCGCAAGGGTTGCACCTACACACCTCCGGTTGCATTCCCTTCCCCCCAATTACTACCCTTCACATGCCACACTTACAACGGGTCACACCGGTCCGCTTGCACCTCCATCTCCACCTGCACCTGGGTGCACAAGCATGCTGTGCCCTCCAGCAGCCGACGAGTGTCAGCCTCCTGGCTGTTCCTGCCCCAGGCTCCACCGTGGTTCCGGTGGTGGCCCTCTCCATCGTTGCAAAGGCCATTTCCCACCCATCGTCTATCTTACGCAGGGCCTGCGCAAACCTTGACCGTGTCACTAACAGGCCGTTCCGTTTGTTTTGCCCCGGCTCAACTCCAAGCACGCCCAACCACGCGGACACATGGTCCACGCCCGCATCGCCCCGTCGCGCGTCAGAAGTCGTCCAGCGCCTTGTGCACCTTGGACCGTGTCACCGCCGTGACCAGGTTGGAGCTCTTGGGTGCCGTCACAGGGAACGACTTGGTGAAGGTCTGCGGGCAGCCCGCGTAGATGAGCGGCATGTCCAGCTGCCCCGGCGTCTTGCGGCCGTACTCGTTGTTGCTGGTGCTGTACACGGGGTGCTGGCCCTTGATGGCGTAACGCCGCGTCGTCACGTCCGCGAAGCGCAGGGGCAGCGCTGTGGTCCCCCCGCTGCGCGACATGCCCAGCGCCGTCACGCCGCCGCGCCCCACGTCTGCGCCCGTGTCGTAGTGCCTGTCCCCCCGCAGCCAGCCGCCCCAGAAGGCCTTGAACAGCCTGCGCACCCCCGCGTCCACGCACGGCTCCGGCGGCGCACACCGCTCCTGCTCCTCCAGCAGCCGCACCGCAGCCGCCAGCGACCCGCCCGCCATCGTGCGCGCCTCGTTCAGCGCCGCCAGCCGCCTCGCCGCTTCCAGCGCCTTGGCCGCCTCGCCCTTGACGCCCGCCCTCTCGTTCGCGTAGTAGCCCCAAAAGTTGCTCGTGAGCGCCACATTGTACGCGTCATCCACCCGGAAGAAGCAGTCCACCGGCATGGCGTACATGGGCTGCTGCTCCGCCTCGTGCGCCATGAGCTGCGCCACCAGGCCACCGATGAGCCCCCCGCCCACGCCGCTGGTGGACGGCGACGCCGCAGCAGCAGCCTGCACCCGCTCCAGCGTGTCCGGCCGCAGCACCGCCGCGGGCGCCAGCACGGCCACCAGCTCCGCGCCGCCCACCAGGCCGGCCGGCACCGGGTCCATGCCCACCATCATGCACGAGGCGGAGGAGGCGGCCGCAACCGGGTCCTCCAGCATCACCACCGCCTGCCCCTCCAGCGCCATGCCCGCCGGCGCAGCCATGTACGACAGCGTGTCCTTGCCGCGCACACACGCATGCTCCACCAGGCGCGAGGCGGCGAAGCCCGGGCCGCACACCGCGTCCGCCTCCGCGACCAGCAGCGTGGCGTCGGGCGGCAGTGGGCGGCCGGCGGCGGCCAGCTCGGCGTGCAGCGCAGCCAGGTCGCCCGCGAGGCCCAGCGTGTCTTCGGAGCCATTGGACAGCACGTTGGCGGGCGGCACGTGGCCGCCGGAGAGGCGCGGGTCGGCGGCCCAGGCGCGGACCTCGTCCACGTTGGTGGTGTTGCACAGGACGAATACCTGGGCAGGTGCGGGCCAGGGGGGTGGGGCGGTGTTGATGGGCAGGGAGGCTGGGCGCGGAAGGGGTGCGGAGCGGGATGCAGCGCTGCGGCGGCGGTTGTGAGTGGCACGACATGCGATGGTGAAAGGCTGGAGCCGCGGCAGGGGGGGGGCGGCGGAGTACAAGGAGCTTGGGAGATTGCGGATCTGTACGCTGGAGCGAAGCGGGGCAGTGACCTTGTGGTGTGGGGATGCTCAAATGGGGCAGCATGGCCGCCTCGGCCATCAGCCTTGTGAACATACTCGAGACGTAGAGTGCAGATTTGAAAGGATACAGCAAACATGGCTGCACGTGCGCTTCACAGGCTTTCGCGAGTTGCTCACCCGCTCCTCAGTGGGGCTCAAGCGGGAGCACCCCCGGATGCCACCCAGCCAGTGGTTGAGGATAGGCTGGCCGTTCACGCCCAGCAGGCACTTGGGCACGCCGTCTGGGCCCTCTATCAAGTTGCTATACTTATCTGTGGTTAAGCAGTCAAGGTGAGTAGGTAGTGGTTAGTGTCTATGCTGGGCCTCATGGGCGGGCAGGGGTCATTGGTGACGGGCACCCTGCACAAGTACTGCATAGCTCCTCCTGCCTGCTGCTGCGGCCTGGTGGTGGTGGCCGTGATGGCACCCCGATTGGCTATGCATGTCTGACTTCATTCCACGCACCACTGTTGCGCAGCTCCCCAGCCAGGCCTTTCCCAGAACTCGTGGCGACCAACAGCGCCACCACCTGCATCCAGGTTACAGGCGGGAGGTGTTGCGCGCAGCGTATCCAGCTAGTGATCCGGACCCGATAAACCCAGTGTTGATAACATGCATGAGAAGTTTAAGCCATGTGAGACAGATAGAAGCTGTATGCGATTCGGACGCACCGGAGAAGCCATTTGCCTGGGGGCCGCCCGTCGGTTCAAGCTGATCCCTTGTCGTGTAGATTGATGACTGTTTAAGCTATCGGAGATGCCCCGGGGCCAAGGACGAAGACGGTATTTCGTCCAAGGACAATGATAATAATACGGTCTAAGTGTCGTCGTGGGTGCAAAACCAGCCACGCGTGATGAAGCTCTGACGCTTCCATCTGACATTCTCAATGTTATAACCAGGTATACTGGCATCGACCTACATCTACCTCATCCTACCTGCGCCCACACAGTCCACACTCCACACTTTAACCGACGCCACATTCTCTTAAAAAGCAACATAGTTTCTCAATCCATACACATTACTGCCTAAGAAGGCGCAAAGGCGCCCCACTTTCATCTCTCGGGCTTCAGTTGCCGCGTGTTATTGGTCATGGGCTGCGCTGCGTCGGTACCCAATGGGCAGGGGGAAGCGCCCGTCACACGGGTTACCCCAGCTCCTGTTGCAGAGGCGCAGGCGAGTCTGTGCTGGGCGCCGGGTTGCCTTGCCTTCCCATGGGCCGTCAGCACTCTGCTCCGCAAAATGAGCCAACCACACGACCTATTATGCGTTCTCAGATTTCCAACCCCTATATTCGTTGCTTGCCCTATAACAGGGGGGCCTCAGCTTTCAGCCTTCGATGGGCAACATGGAGTCTGGCAGGAGCCGAGCCAACCTTGAGAAGATTAACTCCCTGACGGACCGCTCTACACCAGAGCAAGTGCTTCGGTCTCTCCTTGAAGGCAACCAGCGGTTCCTCGATGGCGCCAGCGCGCACCCCCACCAGGATTTTGCACGCGTGCAACAAATTTCGGCCAAGCAGACGCCCAAAGCAGCTATTCTCGGTTGCGCCGACTCTCGAGTGCCCATCGAGATCATGTTGGACCAAGGCTTTGGGGACGTGTTTGTCTGCCGCGTGGCTGGAAACATTGCGACGCCAGAGGAAATTGCCAGCCTGGAGTACGCCGTGCTGGACGTCGGGGTGAGCCCTTCCCACCGTGTCCCATCGATGCCACTCCTGTCCACGAGCACGATGCAGGAGCACGATGCACGCCTGAATCAGAAGCGCCGTAACGTCAACAGCCATCCCCACGGTGCATTTTGCCGTGCCCGTCCGCTTGCAGTGTGCACCCCCCTCACCCTGCCCCTTCTCGCGCCCCCTTGCCCCCCATCCCTCCTCCGCCAGGTCAAGGTGGTCATGGTGCTGGGCCACACCAAGTGCGGCGCGGTCAAGGCTGCCCTGACCGGCAAGGCCTTCCCCGGCTTCATCGACACGCTGGTGGACCACCTGGACGTGGCCATTGCGCGCGTGGACAGCATGGGCGCCAAGCAGGCGGCAGCCATCAAGAGCGGCGCCGCCACGCAGGACGTGCTGGACCGCGTGATGCGCGAGAACGTCAAGTACCAGGTGCAGCGCTGCCAGCGGTCGGTGGTGCTGCAGGAGGCGCTGCAGAAGAAGAAGCTGCTGCTGGTGGGTGCGGTGTACGACCTGGACACGGGCAGGGTGCAGATCCTCAGCACCAAGGGCGGGTCGGAAGAGGGAGACGAGTAGACGCGGGGCGGGCGGGAGCTCTCGTGGCAGGGTATTGGGGAGGGGAGGCGTGGGTGGCTGCTGGTGGTGGTGATGCTCTGGCAGGGATGCAGCCGGGGATGGCGGTGTGTGGTTAGGGCGGCGGCGCTGCGGTTGGTCTGCTGGGCCCTGTCCTGCGCGGAGGGTTGCCGTCGCGCGTGGGGGCCTGAGGACAGCACCTCGTGACGCAGGCTGCACCCCATGCGGGCGCTGCACCCCATGCGGCCGCTGCACCCCATGCGGCCGCACGACTGGTGGTGGCGCTCTGGCGCCCGCGCCACCAGTGCCTACATGGGGGCTGTGCGCTTCGAGGGGTGCAATGGGGGCCTGGTTTCTCTTTGTTGGCGGGGCGGGGCGGGGTGAGCTTTTCAGTCGAAGCAGGCTGCACTTGCGCTAGCAGTATTGATCGCCGAATTCATACCCTTCAAGTCTCTCGGACATCTGTATCCGTCGTGAGTCGCATGCTGTTCAACCCCGAGGACGACGCGGTGTCATGCACGGACAGCACTGGCTGACAGTTGCTTTTGCTCTTTAACTGCCGAAAACGCTGGCTATCACTGAAGTTGCAACCTTGTGTGGTTGCATGAATATTTTCTTGCTGCACTTGAACCTAATCTTGTACCTCATATGCATGCACGCGTTATACAAGCTGCCTGGCGCACCGGGCAGCAGCGCTCTTGTGCGTGTGGCCGGACCAGGACTGCGCTTGTCATGCCCATGGCACTGCATTGCCTGGTGCTTGACCCAATTGTTGACGTACTCGGCCTTGTGTACAATGCTCAGTCTGTGGCAAGCAGCTACGTGGCATTCGCAAGCATGTTGTCGGCTGAGGTTGACCCCTGTAGTACCGGCATGGACTTGTTACTCATACAAGCCTTACTATACCTTATCGCTTTACCTTGTCGCCTTAGCGGCCGTGCTGTCGTTGGCACCCGAATAATGATGCTAACTGGGTTCTAGCCCCTGCAACGGGGTGTTGCTGTTTCAGACTAGCATCGCCATAATGCCAGCCATGGCATGAGCACAGGTACGGGTGCGTTAGTTAACGGTGTTGGTGTGGTGACATGTGGTGTCAAGGCGTTCTGAACGGTGTTCGCTGGGTGGTGCCAGCCGGTTCTGTGGCTGCCGCCGTTAGCTTCTGGCTGGACTGGGAGACGGACTAGCAACGGTGGTGGGAAAGGTTTAGGCTCCATGTGCATTCAATGAAGGCACGACGACAGTTGCCAGTACATGAGCAGGGGTGGCCGTGTTTCAAAGGAGTGACCTTGGGTGCGGGTACCATGCACTGAGTGGACGAGGCCTTCTGTCTGCCCCCTAGTGCGAGCGCTGGCCAGGGCTTGCCCTGGCGCACGCATGCGACGTAGACATGTAATGCGCTGCGCGACCCCCGTGTCTGTTGGCTTCCGTGCGTCCAGCCAACAGCCTCCCACCGGCTGGCCGGTTATGGGCGCTCATGTCCCGTCCGTCTGATATCCTATGGGTAGGGACAGTGGGGATCAGGGGAAACACAGGCGGCGGCCGTGCGCTGCGGGGTGGGCCAGGGCAGAAGGTTCTTCTTCTGGGCCAGGGTATCCTTGTGGACGGCTGGGGCGATTGCAGCCCCCGGACGCGACCCAGGGCAGCACACACAGGCACGCACCGCCTGTCATAAGAGACACCTTCCCTCGCTACGCCAGGGATACCATAAGCAGTGCGCTGCCCTTGTCCTTCCTTGCCTGACACTTACCCGTACTCTGATTCATCACACGGTTTCCTCGCGCTTTACGCGTACCCACGGAGGGACGTTGCTCATGCCCAGCAGCATGCAATGTTGTTTGTGGTTTACCAGTTTTGGCCCATGTGCATGGTCAGAACTGGGTGTACCAAGGCACGCAATCTGGGCAGGTGCCAGGTGAGGACGACAAGGGGGCCCACGGGAGCCTGGCAGATTGATGCCTGCAAAGCCGCGTTGACAAGGGACTTCGGACCCTCCAAGAAACGTCCGTACTAGGGAGCTCCCTTGTTTGACAGGCGGCCGAGGACTCTGTCATGCCAGGCCGTAAACTGGATCATATCAGGAGAAAGAGAAAATGACTTCAAGTTCTGGCTGCGGTCTGCTTACATGGTGGCATGCATTCGTGTTGCCGCCAGCTCCCGCTGTGAACGACAGTTACTAGTGGTTGCAACAGTCACCGCCACACAAATGGTTTGCCAATAATTTGCTAAACGAGTGCCTCGCTGGAACAGGTCCGCCCACTTGCTTGCTTTCGGACTTATACGGTATGAGGACAAGCGGCACAGCGAGGTGTTTACCCTAGCGTCGATGCCCGACCGGTTGTACGATAGCCCACCTCCTGAACAGCGCCGCGTGACGAAGGCGCTATGCCCTACTCGACACACTGGATACACATTCTTCTCAAGTACTACGTGTAGCAATGTACAAGGATTCACATGCACCCTCGGCCCATCTAGTCGCACGGCGGCACCGCTCATCGGACACGGCACGTGGCAGTGTGCTGCGTGTGCAGGCAGGCGCTGGAGACTGCGTGCAAGTGGAACTCCCACTAACGCCAATTGGTGAGTGCTTAGACACCACCGGACGGGAGGCGACCGCCTGCCTCGTGACAAACTGCTGCCACCGACACCGCCCTACATGGCGCATATGACATCAAGTCTCTGGCATCTAGTGCCACGCCCTTGACCTGCCTACATGCTCTGCCACGCTTACCCTCCCGCACCACCTCGACATGCGTATCACCTTGCACACGCAGCTGACCTGCAGCTGACAAGGTGCGTACACTGATGACTCACCCATCAGCACACATGCACACCCACGAGTGGCACCACAAACCCGAAGCGCCCAAGCTGAGCCCTGCTGGGCACTGCCGTAAAGTGCGCATCCATTAGCACCCTGGTTGTGACTGTTGCTGCTTTCCCCTTCACCCCTCTGCCTGCAACCTCCCAGGCGAGGGCTCCTCGGACCCAGACCCAGAGCTGCGGCGCTCCACCTCCTCCAACCCCTGCACCAACACCTCCTGTTGTAGCGGGGGCCTGGCAGCAGGGGCGGCAGTGGGGGTCGAGGCGGACGGTGCCAACGCCTGTGGCCCCAGGACCAAGTACGGCCGGGCCAGAGACACGGTGCTGGACGTGCTGGTCACCGCCGGAGATGGGTGGCGCGCCAAGCGCGGGCCTGCAATCGCATGGCAGGTGGGCATTTTGAACCTGCAGCCAGCGCAAGAAATGGTTGTGGAAAGGGGGCGATGTATTGCTCCAGGCAGGGGCATCGTCGTCGTGAGAAGGTTACAGGACTGGTACCTATGTCCTGACATTGCCCCTCGTCAGCACCTGTACCCTTTGGAAGCGGGCAGAACGAATAACCATCTGCGAAGGAGTGGAGCTCTTTACTTACCATGTACAGCACACCCATGTCTCGCATCCAGAGTCCCACCCACGCGCACGCGCACGCAGGACGTGTGCGTGACGGTGGTGGACAAGCTGTCCGGCGAGCCGCGCTGCATCCTGGCCCACGCGTGCGGGCAGGCGCAGCCCGGCCGCCTGCTGGCCGTTATGGGGCCCTCGGGGGCGGGCAAGAGCACGCTCCTGGACGTGCTGGCCGGCAACACACCCGGCAAGATGCGCGCAACGCCCGCCGCTGCTGCTGCTGCTGCTGCTGCTGCTGCACGGTACAGTGTGCAACGGACGCACAGCACGCTGGGTGTGCAGCGCCAGGCGGTGTTGCACAAGACCGCACGGTGGGCAGTGAGCAGCTCGCACGGCGTCGCGGCCTCGGGGCGGGTGCTGGTGGACGGGGGGCCGCGGCGGCTGCGCCAGTTCCGCGACGCCAGCTGCTACGTGCAGCAGGAGGGGGTGCTGCTGGCCAGCGCCACGGTGCGCGAGGCGCTCACCACGGCGGCGCTGCTCAAGCTGCCATACAGCGTGGCCAGGAGGGGCGTGGCGGGGCGGGTGCAGGCGGTGATACAGGAGCTGGTGGGTGGCGGCTGGGCGGCTGGTGGGCGGTGGTGGGCGCTAAATGGGGCTGAGTTTCCGAATGGCACTCGTGGGTGGATGCATGGGGACGGTGGCCGAAGGAGCTGGTGGATGGCGGTGAACCTGGGTTTGGGGACCCGTGGGTCGGGGTGCGGGGCGGATGCATGGGGCATGAGAAGCTTTGTGCAGCTGCTGACACGGCCACCTGCCATGCATAGCCTCTCTCGAGTCTGTCCTTGACGGCCCCGTGCGTGCAGGACCTGACCAGCTGCGCGGACACTCTGGTGGGGGACGCGCTTCAGGGCCTCAAGGGCATCAGCGGGGGGCAGAAGCGCCGCGTCAGCGTTGGCGTGGAGCTGGTCAAGGTGGGGCAGGGGAGGCGGGGGGCAGTCAGGAGCGGAGGGGCGTCGGACAGGAGGAAACGTAGCAGTTGGGGCCGACTGCTCTCTGCAAGGGCACGTCATGATTTGGAGCGTGGGGCAGCTTGGCCAAGATGTAGAGGGACTGTGCAATACTCGCTCCTCCCTTTCCAACAGCGCTTTTGGATCAGCTGCTTGCTGTCGGACCTGCCAGTACCTCATCCAGCACGCGCTCTGTCCACCGCACCACTCCTTCCATGGCCTGGGCGCAGGACCCCCGTGTGCTGTTCCTGGACGAGCCCACCAGCGGTCTGGACAGCGAGGCGGCCACCAGCCTGGTGGCCATACTGCGGCGGCTGGCACGCATGGGGCGCACAGTGGTGGGTAGGGTGGGGTCTGGGGGCTGCTGGGCGAAGCCGATTGGGCGCATGGGGTTGGGGCCGGGCGTTCCCTATCTGCCATGCACCTCCCCCACCTGCCCTCCCTGGCCCGGGCACTTTCCCCGCCGGCCCCGCCCCCAGATCGCCTCCATCCACCAGCCCAGCTCCACCATCGCCGCCATGTTTGATGACTTGACGCTGCTGGCGGCGGGCAGGACAGTGTACGGCGGGGCGTGGGGCGGGGCGGTGGGCTTCTTCGCCGGCTGCGGCCACTGGTGGGTGGGGGTGGGCGGGCACCAGCAGCCGGGCACGCAGGTGGGCCGCAGAAGCTTGCTGTGCATGGAGCGTTGTTTACAAAATGTGCTCAAAGACAACCGATGGACATTGCGACACTGGTCTGCGGAGCGCGCACCTGGCACATACCCGCAGGCCGGGTCCACTGGCTGCACTGTTCACACTCGCCTGTTCCACCCCTCCCTCAATCCAGGTGCCCCTCCTTCGTCAACCCCGCCGAGTACTTCATGTCGGTGGTGCAAGATGCCGCTGCCGTTGACCGCCTAGCCGCCAGCTTTGACCAGGCCAATGGCCTGCTGCTGCAGCCCGGCAAGGCCACCGGCGGCGGCAGCAGCAACTTCCTCGCAGGCGGCGACTCCAGCGCAACCACCTCAACCAACATGGCCACCGGCCCCGGTCTCCAGGCAGTTCCCGGTCCCTCGCACGCTCTCGAGCCGGAAAGCAGTTGCTCCAACGTGGGCGGCATCAGTACCAGCAGCAGCGGCCAGAGCGGGCACGGAGAGCACCAAAGCTGCCCCTTGCCCCCGCGCTCCACTCATGGGGCTGTCGGAGGCAGCTGCCCTTTCGCAGTGGGCTGTGCGCTCGGGCAGCAGCAGGGAGCTGTCGTGGGCCCGGGGGAGGGTCAAGACCTGCTGCCGTGTGGAAGAGGGGCGGGGTGGGCCCAGGAGCCGGACCGTGGGCACGCGTGCCACGTGTCCGGCGTGCGCGACAGCGGCAGCAGCCACGGCGGCAGCGAGGCGGATTCGCTGGACGAGGAGCGGGAGGAGCGGGAGCGGGAGCGGGACAGGCCTCCCGTGTGGCTGCAGGTGAGGGGAAGACGTACGGCGGGCATGTCATGGTCGTGGGGTATTGGTGGCAAACCAACACGGCCACAATGCCCCAGCGGCATGCCATGCACCAACGGCATGCAGTGCCTTTTAGGAGCAGTGCACACAGCGGCTACCAGCAGTCGTGAATGTGTCCTTTGCTGCCGTGGTAGGGAAAATCCGTCATCCCTGTGGCAGCTGCCCCTCGAGCTGGTGGCATGGTTCTGCGGCAGAGGTGCCCTTCAGCCCAACCGCACGTCACATCGCTTCTATCTGCCCCGAACATCGCATTACAGGCCCGCTTACTGCTTACATAGCCTGTCCACACTGTCGCTACCGGCGATAACGCTCGAGTCCGACCCCTCCCACCCGTCCCATTACCACCTCCCCGCAGGTGCTGGTGCTGGCGCAACGCTACGCCCGCTTCTGGGTGCGCACGCCCGCCATGCTGCTGCTGGAGGTGGCGGCGTACGCCAGCTACGGATTCTTCTTCGGGACGGCGTTCTACAGGTGGTGGCGGTGGTGGCGGTGTGCATGACGTGTGTGCTGTGCAGTACTGCAGGTCGCAGCTTCCACACGCCATGATGATGATAAGATGACCTTATACGATGCTTCGGCTGCCATACGCAGGTTCCGTAACGTGCTGCTGAAAGACGACTTCTACCGCGCCGCGTGCATCTGGGTGTCGCTGACCATGATGTCGTACGTGCCCTCCATGCGCGCCGTCACGGCTTGGGAGGAGCAGCGCAGGCTGCTCAAGTACGAGCTGGGGCAGAGGTGCGTCGGGTGGTGCGGTACTGAGCCCGGTCTGGGGCATTGACAGGGGCGGAGGCGTGTGCCAAGGTGTGCCTCAATAAGGTTGCTACTGGCGGTGTTGTCCGTGCAAGATGCCGTACTGGCAGAAGGCATGGGACCAGCTGCAGCGGCAACTAACCCCTGGACCAGCACGTGGTGCAGCAGCGGGTGGAACGGTGTGCCCAGGGAAACTTGCCCCCAGCCAGCCATGAGGCAAAGGCCCCTCCGACAGCCCCCTTGCGACCTTCGCACATCACCTACTCTGCTACTCAGTAAAAGCACCAACCTTAGTGGCACCTCTCAGGACTTGAATGTAGGTAACACGCGAGGCGTTGAGTGGCCTGTTATCCCCTGACGACATGGCCGTACGCCCATGCGTGCCGTGCAGGCTGTACGGCATCAACGTGTACTACCTCAGCCGCTACCTGGTGCTGCTGCCCATGGAGATGCTGCAGGTGGGCAGCCTGCCACAGGGCAGCGTGGGTCAGCGATGTGCTGGGTCGCTGGCTTGTTGCGCCAGAGGTACTAGCTCACGAACCGATGGTCCTCCCCGCAGGTGCCACTGCAGGGACCCACACGCTGCCGCACTGTCAACCCGCTACTCGCCCTGTCGCTACCCTCCCACGCGCCTTGCAGACCTCCCTGTTCGTGACCCTCATGTTCTTCCTGGCGGGCTACCACGCCTCGGCCACCAACTTCTTGCTCTTTGTGCTGGTGTTCGGCATGTGCCAGGTGGGCCGCCCGGCATGGCACACACACCAGTCCGCACCGTTGCCCAGTGGCCACCCCTTTACCGCTGTTCCTGACCTGCTGCACGTGGGCATGCCCGCCTGTCAACCCTAGCCTCGCGTCCCCTGCATGTAGTGCACTCCTTCCACCCCGTCCCTGCTGTGCTGACACGTGTTCACTGACACGTGCCGTGCCGACTCGTGCCTTGCGCACGCATGCAGATCATCGGGGAGTCCCTGGGAGCCATCGGTGCGGCGCTGACGCGCAGCCAGGCCAGCTCCATGCTGCTGGTGTGCATCGCGCTGCTCATGAGCACCGCCTTCGTGGGCCTGGTGGTGCCGGTGAGCTGCCCGGCTGTATGTGAGGTCGGGCTTGCGCTCGTCCTTGTCCAGGGGGCACAGGCGGACATGGAGGCCGTCCGCACACGACATACTACGTGCCGTACCAAGAAAACCTTGTCGCCTATAACCAGCGTGTAGGCCGCATGGCCAGTGGTCGCTGCTGGCCAACGGACGGCGTCCCATACACCCTGGCTGCAGATCCCGGTGTACTACGAGTGGGCCATGCGTGCCGGCTACATCACCTACGCCTACACGTGCCTGGTGCTGCACGAGTTCAAGTACCTGGTCTTCGTCAACCCGGTCACGGGGCATTTGGTGCCTGGGGAGCAGGTGGGCTGCTGGGCCGGTGCATAGCGCTTCAGGAAGCTTGTGCACTACAGCCCACGGCAAGCTGCGCAACTGGTCGACGTAGGCGCCGGAACATCGGCAACTGCCGATGACATGCGCAGCACCAGCTGTAGCTCAGCGCCCTGTTGTACACCCACCCGCAGGTGGCCTCCGCCATGGGCGGCGCGCTGTCCGAAGCCCTGCCGTACGGCCAGGCCCTGGCCGTGCTGGGCTGCCAGCTGCTGGCCCTGGAGCTGCTCAAGCTGCTGTCCTTCCACTACGCCGTGTGGAGGAGGCTGCTGTGAGGCGGGGAGCCAGGAGCAGCAAGGGGCGGACAGGAGGCGGCAGCAGAGGCAGCAGAGGCAGCAAAGCAACGTGCAGAACGCGGGTTCAGGTGGAGCGCACGGCGGCAGTTGGGAGGGGGCCGGGTGGGTGGGGTGTGCAAGGCGCCAACGCGCAGGCGCAGTACTGTGGTGGGCCGGTTGCTTGGTACGGTTATACTGTTTGTGTGAATACCTTAGCGGCTAAACTTCCCATTCGGATATTGTTGAATCAATACTGGCGCTTGCACGCCTGGCGCAGCCTGGGCCTACTCTACGGCCCGGTGATGGCGACACGTAACAGGTAACACATTACTGGTGCTGCACGCCAATGCGACTTGTACGCTTACGATTTGCGTATGTCGTAAGCAAGGCAACCTGCACATTAGCTCGTTCCTGTGATTACGCTCGCGTACTGATGGTTAAGTACGCGCACGTGGCTGGGCAGGGGGCAGGTAGGGGGCGCCTCGCAGGTCCCGGCTCGATTGGGCTGGCACGCACCCTTTCATCCCATGTTTGATTGTGCGGGATGAAGCCGAATGGTTAAAGTACATCGTTTGCGTGTGAATCTGGTCCCGTGTTTTGGTCGTGTTCATGGGACCAGGGAACCCCTCCGTTCGGGGTGCATGTTGTGACTGGTGGCATGGAAAGGTGTACACAGCAGGCAGACAGAGGCGGGGGTATGCGGCATGTGATAGCCCGGCCGATTATCGACCATGCGGCAGGGACACATGGCGGTGGCAAGAGTGTGTGGGAGGCGACAGGGAAACAGTCTTTCCTTCCCGACGTGAGCTCGTATCACTCCATGCCCAGCTCCATGCCCAGCCAGGGGAGCCCCCATGTCCATGCCCAAGCTGACCTGAGCGATGCCTGCGTCTTTCCCATTTGTCAGCGCCATGATCTGGTCCGTTGCAAACGTTGCTGGGGCTGGGTCGCCTCGGGTTATTTCGTTGCACGAGGGTCGGAAAGGTGAAGGGTGCGAAGACGGCACGCGGGGGTGTGCAGGGCGATGGCGCTTGTGCGAGGTTGAGTAGCTGCTAGGGAGCAGCCTGACAGTAACTGTCAGGGCCTCACCGCACCAACATACTGGCGTCACAACGCTGACTAACACGTCTAACAGTACCGTGCAGGCGTCTCGCTCTTGCACCCACCCAAGCGACTAAACCACCCTTATGTGGGCAGGCTCCAGCCACAGGGCTTTCAGAGTCAGTACACTCAACGCAACGCAACAATGTGAATGCAATACTCATCTGCCCCAGCATGCACACCGTACCCTGTCCACACCAACGGCGGGCAGTACCGCAGCCGTCCTCCACCCTACGCCACGGTCAACAGCAAGGAGCAAACAACCACCTCGCGTCCGCATGCAAGCACAGGACCGTACGGCAATCGCAGCCATGCTTACTTGGCATCTCAACAAAGCCGGCAGCCCCACCGCCTCTCTGCGTGCATTACGATACCCCATGTCCTACACTCCTACCTACCCAACGCCAGCTCCGTGTCTTACAGACCGCACACAATGGGGACTAAGGCGTGCCTCTCCACGCCTGACTTCATGCAGCCAGCTGCTGTGCGCTCACCAGCTGTTCGAGACACCAACCCAAACCGGCACACCATAGGTACAGTTACAATGCACACACTCGCTCTCGTGCTACACAGGACGGCTCACGGGTCCTCCTGGCCTTCCGCTATGTCACACGCTTGCACAACCCGCCCGTCTCTTCCCCGCCCAAGGCACCGCTACCTCACAGTCCCGCCGACGCCCCCGCCCCCTGGCCCATCCACTGCTCCGCCTCCCGCTGCGCCCGCCGCAGCCCCCGGCACACCCCTGTCAGCGTGTCAATCTCCGCCTGCAGGCTCACGCGCCCGGCCGCCGCTGCCCCCACCGGCACCCCGCTGCGCACCCCTGCCCCTGCCACCAGGGGCACGTCCCGGGGCACGCTGCTGTGTGCCACCGGCCACGCCGGAGCAGTAGGCAGCCACACGGCCGGCTGGCCCGCCGCAACCCCCCCAGGGGTAGCCGCCCCAGTAGACCCTCTGTCAGCACGCTCCGGCCCCCCTGACCCGCCGCGCCGCTGCAGCTGCAGCTGCTGCTCCTGCCACGCCCACCACTCAATGCTGTCCTGCACGCCGCACCCCGTCACGCCAGGCAACCGCCCGCGCCGCAGCTGCCACTCACCCTCCCACTGCCGCCCCCGCCCCTGGCCCGCGTCCGCCAGCCAGCTGCGTGGTAGGCAGTCAGACACCAGCTCAGCCCCCACCGCCTGGCGGCTCCCCCCCCGTCCGTACCACCGTACGACACCCTTCGCGACGCCGCCAGGCTGCTGCCGCCAAGGCCCACAACGCCGTCGCAGTACGGCTCACTGCCTTGTGTGGCGCTCCCGCCCCATCCCAGTGCCCCCGCCAGCCGCTCCCGCAGAAGCTCGGCGACTGTTGCAGCGGGCGCTAAAACCGCCACCGCCGCCAACACGGCCAGCAGCCACGTGGAGGGGTTCTCAGCCCAGTCGTCGCCATGCTGGGAGCCACCACCGCCTCCGCTGCCCCCCGCCCCGCCGCCCCCGCCGCTGCCGCTGCTGCCCCATCCACTCCCAGCGCCTCCCCCTAGGTTGGGTCCGTCGCCTCGAATCGAGCTGCTGTTGCTGCCGGTGCCCCCACAGCCGCCAACATGCGCAGCTTGCAGGTCCGCATGGATGTATCCCAGCACGCTCAGCTCACTTGTCCCTAGGAGCCCCGCTGTGGGCGCAGCCGTTGCTGTAATGGCACCGACCGGTGGCTCGTTAGCCCCAGTCCCAGTATGCGAAGCAGCTGGTGGTGTGGTGCTGACCGCCGATGACTGGCGCACCGAAGATTCGGCCCCGCCAGCTCCAGCTCTACCTGCCTCCCCCTGTGGTGCAGCCGGTGCCCCAACAGCCGTTTCGGTGTGATGTCCAGATACCTGCAGTGGAGGCACAGATCCTGTCAGTCACCCTTGTTGACGCTTAGAGCAACAATTCAAGCAACACAGCGCCATGTTCGGCGCCAACATATGGAGCTTTGTGGGGAACGGTGCCGAACGGTGCGCTGGCGCTGCTGCGGGCTTTGCTTCTCCTCTGGCGGTTTGCCGCGGGAAACGCCACGGCATATAGCGACTCTGCGCGCAATCGCGCTTGCTTACCCTGTCGTCGCTACGCGAGCCCCGTGCGCCGAGCATGGCAAAGAGGGATCCAAGCACCAGCGTTGAGGCCGCCATGCCGGTTTGGCCAGCCTGCACAAGCAGCTCGCCAGCCGTCGCCCCATCTCCAACCACAACGAGCATCCGGCGGCGCTGTGGCTTTGCAGGCCATACGACGTCATGTTGCCGCCGCTGGACTTGGTGATGGCAGCGCGTTGAAGCCGCTGAGCTCTGCGTATGGTGACGCCTCGCGCACTGTAGAGCACCGCCAATTCGCGGAGATATTGCGTATACAAGTCTGCGGAGTAGGATAGGAGTAAGATAGGTTTTGGTCTGGAAGTATGTATGAAGCGACGGGTGAGCTTCCACGGGCGGGAGTCGCTGTAGCTGCAGCCGCAGATGCAGCTGCAACCGCGATGGTGCATTGCTGCTGTATGACTGTTTGTTGATATCAACCTGATTCCGTTCTCCGCTGCCGCACGCCAGGTGCTTGGGGCTGAAGTTGGCGCGAGCATGACTTTTACCTGATGTTGACTGTCAACTGGGTCGCTGCCATGCCCTCATGTCAGCTCGCAGGGCGACACAAGCTAGTATCCAGTGGTGGGAGTTGGGTTGAAGAGTGTGTTTTAAGGCCGACGCTTTCCAGTTGAAGAGGGCCAGGGCCTCACTCACGATTGGGGTCCTGTTTCCTAAAAGATGCACATGATGGTAGTAGCTTAAATCTATCGTTTTCCATTGAGGCAGTGTTTCGCAACGCCAGGTCCGGTAGCTCCGGAACCTCGGGCCCTTAGAGTGAATGAGTATGACAGAAGCCCTGTAACACGTTTAACAGCCTATCACTTTGCATCCGGTAGACCTGAAGACCTGTCAACACACATATCAAGTGCGGTGCTACACGTTACGGCCTGCCAGCAGCAGACAACAACCTTTGCGCCAAGCGGAAGCGCCATGGCGGATAGAGGAAGGAAAGCCTTTCCTGTCTCGTCTCACGTGTGCGACGAGGTGCGTTCTCTAGCGGTTTAGCTGGGTAACCTACGCCATCTCGCCTGGCTTGTGATCAGTGCCTAAAGGCAAGCCATCCAACAGTATTCACACATATATGCGTTGCTCCCTGTTTGCAGCGATGGCAGCGCCACTGCATGGACCTGCACAAGCAGCGCCTGGCCGAAATGAAGCACCAGGTTGACACCAAGCAACCGGAGACGTTTGATATCCAGCTGTCTAAGGGTAAAAGAGCAATGCTTGAGAAGGAGCGGCAATTCGAGATCGACCGGGTGAGCTCCGCGTCCCATGTGGGGGTGTCCGAGCACGGGAGAAGGTTTTCTTCTCTGGGCTCGGTGTGTTGACGCCCTGAGCCCTGTCCTCGCAGGAAAATGCCATCCTACTGCAGAAGATGGTGCGCATTAAAGAGCAAGATACCCGTGCTGTCTTCCGGCCCTGGACGGCGCGCTCAACGTTCCAGTGGTAAGCGACGCAACCGTGTTTTTCCGGACCCGTTTCGGTGAGAATGCAAGCCAAGGCTATCTTTATGTTCCTCTACCCGTATTCCACCTTCCGCTCGATGGTCTGCCGCGCTTACTCAGCTGCTCCCCCCTGCCGTTGCCCTGCAGGAAACTCGGGCACTACTACGACCCCACCACCGGGACGAAGACCCTGGACCACATTAACCTCACCAGCGCCTCTTCACCCCGGTCGATCCACTACTACTCCGTTACGCGCCCCGGGACAGCACCACCCGACGTGACGGCCCGTCTACGGGACATGCAAATCCAGGTACCGACATCAACCCTATATGGCCTGCCGGCCCTCTTTGCGACACAACAGTTGCGCTGCCATTCCGTCCAATCCTTCCACCAGAACGTTGTACTCACTGCCACGGGCTTCATGGGCCGTTCTGCTGCCTCCGCAACCTGACGCCACTGCCGGTTATGAGCCGTCCGCATGACCGCACCTGCCTCATGTCCCGCTGTCCTCCCCACCCCGCCCCTCTCTGGCCCCCAGACCGACAACACCAAGCTGCTCCGCGCCATCACCACCATGCGCAGCCGCTACAGCGTGGACGACCTGGAGCGCCGCCACGCGGAGGAGAGCGTGCTGGTCAACCGCATATCCAACTTCAGGGGCCCGGAGACGGCGCGGTGAGCGGGCAGTAGGGGTGTGGGAGGCAGACTGGACCAGAGACAAGAGGCAGAGGCTGGGGTGGGGCATGGGTTGCTCGCACGTGCTCAAGACAATGCGAGGTGCAGTGCCGCGGCAGCCGGGCACGTAGCCCTTGGCGACATGCCGGGGTTGCGGCGGGTGCCGCGTGCTGCCGGCTTGCACCTGTGCGCAGGAGCTGCTGGCCGGCTGGGCACACCTGGCCGACGAGTCCGCATGGGCCGCTTACCCTTACTGCCCTGCAGTCTGTGACCCGCGCGTAGGAGAGCCTGACGCGCGACCGTCCCTCTGTTCCGACCCGCAGGTACCAGCCGCCCGGCCGCAGCTCCAGCGCCAGCCGCCGCTCGCCCTACCTGGCCGGCCAGCCGCCCTCCCGCGGCGGCTCGCGGCGCAGCCTGCCCACGGCCGGCAGCCACGCCTCGCTGCAGCGCTACTACGAGGAGGCGCAGAGCCGCGACCTGCCGCCCGCGTACAGCCCCCGGTCCAGTGGCGGCTCGCGGCCAGGCACCGCCGCCGTGGCGCCCTCGCAGCAGGGCCTGGGGGAGACCACGCCCCGCAGCCGCGGAGGCAGCGGCAGCGGCAAGGGCTCCCCGCTGGGGTCCGTGTACGGCAGCCGGCCGGAGAGCGCCAGCCAGCGGCCGCCGTTCGGCTCGGCGCAGGGCCGGTCGTTTTCGTTCGACCAGCGGCAGCGGGAGCAGGAGGACCAGGAGCGGCAGCGGCAGGCGCGGGAGGAGGCGGCGGCGGGTAGCGGGGACGAGTACGCTGACGAGCAGTACGAGCGGGACGAGCAGGAGGAGGATGCGCGGTCGGCGAGGGCAGAGGAGGAGGAGGAGGGGGCGAGGGCGTCGGCGAGTGGCAGCCGGCAAGCGGAGGAGGAGGAGGGCGGGGACGGGTATGGGGATGAGGGCTTTGAGCCGGACGGGGAGGCGGGCGGTCAGGAGGAGGAGGCAGAGGAGGAGCAGCAGCAGGACGAGGAGGAGGCGAGGACGTCGGCGTCTGGTGCGTATGGGGAAGAGGAGGAGGAGGAGCAGGCGAGCGGGGATGAGGAGGCAGCGGGTTACGGGTTCCAGCAAGACGAGGAGCAGGGGCAAGAGGAGGAGGCAGGCGATCAGCAGGACGGCGGTGCCGAGGATGAGGATGCAGCGGGCTCGCCACGGGGTAGCGCCGCGGGGGGTGATGAAGACGGGGCTGAGGCCGCCGGAGCTGACGGGGAGGAAGAGCGGGGCCAGGAGGACGGATATGGGGACGGGTATGAGCAGGAGGAGGCCGGTCAGGCCGGGGCGGCGGACGAGGAGGGCCAGGCGGAGGAGGCCGGCGGTGACGGGGGCGAAGGTGTGGCGGCGGGGGACGATGACGGTGGGGTTGGTGGCAGCGGCGAGGAGGATCTGGCCGCGTACCGGTATGCGCTGCCGGCCACCACCGCCGCGGATGACGACGCGGCGGAGAGCGCGGGGCAGCAGTCCCTCAAGGTCGGGGGCTTCGCGGCGGACTGGGATTAAGGAATACTGTGCTTGTATCCCCGCATGGGGTGCCGTCGACGCGTGTGTAAGTATGTTGCGCTGAACGATCGCTGGCTCCCCTGATTGGCGGTGCAAGCCACGACGGGCTGAGGGGCTGTAGGCTGCAAAGGAAGGTAGGATGCAGGAGTTGTTGGTATGCTTAGTTGCAGGAGTAGCGTGTTTCAATTTCACAGAGGGAGAATTTGGCAATGCAGGCACAAGGCTTTGGGGTATTGCGTGTGGGTGCGGCGCAGGACCAGTCTGCACGCTTCAGCTGCCTGGCAGCAATGAGGCTGCGTCCTGACACACTGGCAAAGCAATGCGTATCAATGCATTGGTTGCAGTTGGTTGCGGCGAGGCGTCTGGTGTGCACACGCAGGCACATGCAGGTGCATATATAGGTGTACTAGCTACTGTTTCCCTGACCTCGTATGATTCCCTTCTTTTGTGTTACTGTGAGAGGAAGCCCCTTGCACGCCCGGTATATGCTGCTGCGGTGCTGCGGCCTTGGCTGGAGTAGGAGCTCGTTGTTGGGCTGTAGCCATCTTTTGCTGGCACATACCGTAGGAGGAGAACTGTGTGTAAACACAACGACAAGGCGGAATCGAGCACTGTATGGAAACAGGGACTAGAGTACGAGTATTCAGGATGCTACTCAGGGAGAAGAACACACAGTGCGACATGCATGGAGGCAGCAGCACAATTACAGCGACAGCGCCGTTTGCTTAAAGGTTGCGGCTGAAAAAGCCAGCCACACACGTCATTCTCGGTGCTATAATTCTGATGACAGCACTGCACAGCAACGAGTTAGATCGCTGCACGCAAGATGCTCGGCAGCTACTTGCCATACATGACACGCTCCCGCTATCCTGACTGACTTCACATCGCGCCGCTTCGAATATCTACGTTGTATCTCTTCCAGGCTGCCCCTTGTGTGGCCTACAACGTACTCTGACAATCCTTGGCTGAAACGCAAGCCAAAGGTCACAAGGCCACAACCCTACCCCAGGACCTCGCCCCACCCTGCTATAACGGCCATCGAGCCCAGGAGGTATCCTAACCAGGGTACGCAATGCCCCAGCTCCTGGCCCTAACTTTGCCTCCAACCGTCCCTATCCGCATCCCACGCGTTGGTGTACCGCCAACGCTGCTGACTGCGCGCATACCCATGTATGCACATCATCATTCAGGTCACGGTTTAAGATTCACATGCCGTATCAGTGCAAAATGTCTAGCGTAAAGGAGTTGCAAAGGAAGACGCTGGAACAAGGTACGAGTACGTGTATATCTTGCCCCTAGAAGGGCTGGCTTGAAGGTGTGGTCGTGCTCGCGAGACGCTCATACGGTACCATGATCCCTACCCTGCCTAGCACACTGCACGTCATTATCTAGCCTAGCACACTGCCTGTCATTACGGCACCTACCATACACGTACGCTAGAGTGTGCACACTAGCCTTTGGCGAAACGCTCCTACTTTATTCCCTATAGAAGTCCAAGCAGATACTGCTTCAGGCCGACTGACCTGCCTTACCTACATCCATATCCCCTGCAGCTACAGTGCACGCTCTCAAGCTAACCACCAATCTAGGTCACGCCTGCCTGTTGTCAACCCTCCACCGTCACAGCAATCACCTCCTGCATTCGCTGCATCTGTCCGTGTGCTGCCCCCTGCTAGACACCCTCAAGTCACAGCCCGCTGCCACGACACACTGCACCACACACTGCACCACCACATGCAGCGCAGCCACCGCACAGCGGTCCGCCGCCGCGGGGCCGCCCCCACCACGAGAATGGCCTGTGGTCCGCTGCCATTGCTTTGATCTAATGCTACCCTGTGCTTCCTCCCCTGCCGGTGGATGGGTTGCCTCCACCCCAATCAGCCACGCTCCCCCAGCTCTGCCCAACTTCCGTCGAGCGCATCAAGGCCCTGGCCGTCACCCCCCCACCGTGCGCCTGACCTCATCACCGGACGTGGGCCTGCGCCGCACCCGGATCTGCGCCAGCTTGGCCTGCAGCTGCTGCTGCTGCTCCAGCTGCTGCAGCGCAGCCGGCGGCCTAATGGGCTGCGCTGCCACTTGCGGGCCCTCCGGCGACGGCGACGCAGCGGGAGAGCAGCTCTGCTGCTGCTGCGCCGGGCCGCCCCGGGCCGCCTGGCTGATGCACGGAGGGACCAACCGCGCGAGGCCCGCAGCGGCCACGCCGGCATAACTGGGTTTCTGGGTGGCCGAGCCCTGGGGCTGCTGCTGCAGCTCCTGCTGCTCCTGCGGCTGCACGCGGGCCTGGCGGCGGGCGTGGTTCCGCGCAGGCCCCGAGCCCCTGGGCACTGAGCTGTTCTGCCACGACGGCTGCCCCTGCCCCTGCCCCTGCGCGGAGTCGTCCGGGTGCGGGTGCATGCTAGCGGGCGTCGGCAGGGCGTCGCTGCCGCCGTGGGGATGCCGGGGCCCGTGCTTGCCCCGGCCGCGCCGCCGCCGCCGCCCCTTGGCCGCCTGCCCCGGCCCCAGCTGCTGCTGGTCGCTCCGTTCGTCCTGGACCACCATGCCGGGCACCAAGACCTCCAGGGGCAGCTGCTGCGCGCCCCACCGCCACGGGTTGTGACCCTGGGCCCCCACGGCGGCAGCGGCGGCACGGCCGTTCGCCGCCCAAACCTGCTGCTGCGGCTGCTGCAGCTGCTGCAGCTGCTGCGGCTCACCCGGGGCCATGCCTGGCGGGCCCCTGCGCCTCCCACGCGCGCGGGCTCCCTTCCCGCCGCCCTGCTGCTGCGGCAAGCCCACGCCCTCGCCCGTCAAGCTCCGGCGCGCCGAACGACCGTGGGGCTGGTGGACATGACCCCGGCCGCCGCCCCACGCCGCCGCCGTCGGCGTACTGCACGCCGCCACCGCCACGCCGCCGCTGGCGCCGACGGGGCTCCCCGCGCTCGCCGCGCCCGACAGTGAGGAGGCCGCTGAGCTGGAGGCGGAGGAGGTCAGGGAGGAGGCAGCTGAGGTGGAGGACGTGCCGCACAGCTGGCCCAGGCCGGCGGCGGCGCCGGTTCCACCGCCGCCGCAGTGCATCTGCCTGCGCGCCGCCAGGCAGGAGGGCTGCACGGGGTCCTTGAGGTCGCGCAGCACCTCGCGCACGTCGTCCGCGGGCAGGATCTGTGGAACACAACCGGACAGATATGAAAGCGGTCTGATGCTGTTCGCTCTTCCAACAAAGGTGGCGCACAACGCGTGCTGAGGCGTAGGCGATATGTCTCTGCATTTGGACTCACATTTGCGACTCATACCGTGATTGCTGTTTTGCAGGAAAACACATGCTCCATGATCGGAAGGCAGGAACCCTTGCAGGCAGCACGTTTCTGCGCTACCAGGCCCCTCGGGCAGGCGAACCGTAAGCGTCACCCCAGCTTTCAACGGCGGTGCAGCCCGCATGCTGAGGCCGCCCACCTTGTGCATCAGGATGTCCAGCACCTGCTCTAGCACGTCGTCGTTGTGGGCCGTCAGCTGCGGTCGAGGGAGGGGAGGGGAAGGGTCAGGACGAGGGCGGGGCAGGCGAGAAGTTACACGTGCCGACGCAGGACTTTGTCGGGTTTGACCGCAAGCGAGGCATGGCATGCTGCCCACGCGTCAAGGACATCAAGGGGCGGTATGTAGGGAGGCTGCGGCTACGCCGAAGCGCACCACGGAAGCACATCAACATGCAAGGCGACCCGAAACCAAGGCAGTAAGGCCGGTCCGAACCGTTTCGGCCTGCCACGTGCCGTACGGGCCCAGGCCCCCACCACAGCTGACCGGCCCCCATCCTACGACATGCTGCGCCCACCCCCCTCCCCAGCCTCCCCCACCTGGGGGTCGTATGCCGCCACGTGCAGCGCGTTGTCGGGCTGGTACATGAACATGAGCGGGTTGTCGTCCACGATGACGGTGCGGGCCAGGTCGCGGCCCAGGCGCGACAGGTCCTTCACCCACGGCCAGTCGTCATGCGACACGGTGTGGTCGCGGTACAGCCTGCGGCGGGGGGGGGGAAGCGGGCAGGGGAGGAGGGGAGGAGGGGCGGAGCGTGAGTGTGCGTGCGGGCGGTGAACGAGGCGAGTCGCTGCCCAGTGCACGGGCCGCGGCCACACTAGGTGAACGAACAACTCCTCTCAGGAAGCTCTCAACAAGTGCACTGTCTGTGTGACACACCCGCCAGACCCCTGCCCCAACACGCCCATGCCGCGGCGGTTGCCCCTCCACCTCCCCGGCCCCACCCCTACCACGTCGCCGCACCTGCTGTCGAAGATGCTGGCGGTGGGGTCGATGCGCTGCAGCGCGCACGTGGCCCAGCTCTCGCCCGCCGCCGTGAACAGCACCACCTCGAACAGCGGCCGCACCTGCGCCAGGAAGCGGCGCAGCCCCGGGCGCAGCCACACGAAGCGCTCCTCGTCCACGCAGTAGTCGAAGGGCACGGGGGCGTGCGGCTCGTCCTCGGAGGCGATCAGCGTGCCGTCCAGGTCCTGGGGGAGGGAAAGGGGAAGGGGGAGGGGGCGGGTGAGGTGAGAAGGGGGTCGAGGGGGTAAGGCCGTAGGACGACAGATGAAGGGGAACGAAAGGGGGTCTGTAGGGTGCAGGTAAGTACTTCAAGTTGGAGTTCTAAGATGCCGTCTTGTGGGTCGATCGATGGACCAGCAGCATGTGGGTCATAGGAAAGGTTAGGTTGGCAAGGACAGGGGCCAAGTGTATTCATCAGCGGAAGTAGACCGGCACAGCCTGCAGCAAGGGGCCCAGTAGACGAGCGTTCCAGCCAAAGAGTGCGGCACCTTGCGCACCGTCGAGACGACAGGCCCCCAGCCTTCCAGGCACAGCAGGTGCAGCGGTGCGCCGGGGGGCATGCACACCCGGGGCAGGGCAGGGCGCCAGGCCTCACCAGCACAAGGGTCTTGCGGTGCGGGTCGTCGCAGGGCGGCAGCAGCGGCGCGCTGGGCGGCGGGCGGGGGGTGGTGGGCGTGAGGGGCTCGGAGCCGGAGGTGGAGTCGTCCGAGGCGGAGGCGGAGGCGGGGGACAGGTAGGCCGAGTCCAGCGAGGTGCAGTCCGCCTCGTCGTCGTCCTCCTCCTCGCCCTCGTCGGCGCCACCAGCAGCAGCGATGGCAGCCGTGTGGGTGGTATGGCGGTCTTCATTCTCGCCTGCGCCGGCGTTGGTGCTGGCTTGCGCGCCCTGGAGTGCGGGGTCGGCGGCGCAGTGGGGGTCGGGGGCGTCGCGGCAGGGCGGGGCGTGCAGGGCGTCCTCGTAGGAGGGGGCGGGGTGGTGGGGTGTGGACAGGACGATGATGGCGGGCTGTGGGGTGTTGCAGCCAGGAACAGGAAGTGAGGCTGCAGGGGAGGAGCAGAGGTGGGGGTGGCTGCCGCCGCCGCACGAGGGTGGAGCGCCCAAGGGCTGGGTTGGTGTGGTGAAGGTGGCTGCAGGCGAAGGCACCCGCCCTGAGCTGGGCGCAGCTGCTGGGTGGACACCAGGAGGAACTAGGAGTGGATGTAATGCTGCGGGCGAGGCCTGGGGGGATGCGGTGGCGCCACCTTGTGGGTCGGCCGGCGACGTTTGTGGGTGCGCCCGCGCTGCCTGTCCTTGACCTGGGGCGAGCGGGGGGTTGCAAGTCGAGAGGCCTTCTCCAGCAATCGCACCTGTTCGAGTGCTTACAGCGCAAGAATATAGATCGGCTTCTGGATGCGCGCTGCAGGCCGTTGCCTCGGGGCCCGGGAATGGCAAAATATTAAGGCCCGCGGGCCCAGGAGCACCTGGCGCTTGTGGTGCATCGCCTTGACCATTTGCTTGCAATATAATTTCAAAGTTAGAGGCGCTGCCCTGGGTGCAGTGCTGCGCACCTGGGGTTAGGGGCGTGGAGGGAGGTTGGGGACTTTGCGCTGTGCTACCAGCTGGCTGATCCTGACTGGTGGACGCCATGCATGCTGAATCGCATGTTGCAGCATGCGGTGTGAGAAGGGCGTTCACTCCTTGAAGGCTTCTGAGGCTTCCATGCTGCGCCCTCGCGCCCTCCGCGCCAGAATCTTGGCAGCCATTGCTCATACTCCTTGTAAGCCTCTATGTGCAGCGCTCGATCAACACTACGTGCCAGTGCCCAAAGACTTGGGAGGCAACAGACAGCAGACGAGAGGACTGGGCCTTTGGACAACGGGATTTGCACGGGAGAGGCTCACAGAAAGCGAAATAAATAACAATATGAAAGGAGGGCGGCCACCAGTACTACCATCGGTTATGTCCGTGAGTCCATCCCGATTCACCAGCAAACGGGTCTGCCTACGCTTCACGCGCGCATATACCATTCCTACGAGCACAGTGTGCTTCCCTGCTATCGGCAAGGGTTTTCCTTCTAGCAACATACAGGTGGGCGTAGGGGGTCTCCCCTGTCCGCGCACTTGCTGCCAGGGGTCCTGACATCATCCCTCACTCCTCTGCACTGCGTTTCTGCAGTAATCCCAGTAATCAGCACGGGCCAGACAGAAGGCTGCGTTGATGGATGCGGTACCTGCATGCTGGGTCAACCAGGGGCAACACATGCAGGGAGGATCATTGCGTCGTCACCCCCCATGCGCGCTTCCCCTCCACTCCCCACCCCCTGAAACCTTCTCATCTGCTGTCCACTCCCCCTCGCCCCGCCTTCTCCCCCTGCCCCCCGACCCGCCCCCGAGCCCTAACCTCCCCTTCCATCACCACCACCAGGAAAGCCAGCTCCTCCACCACCTCCTCCGCCTGCGCCTCCCCCGCCGCCCGCACGTGCCCTCCGCCGTCCTCATGCAGCCGCAGCAGCGGGCCCGGCACGCCCGTACCACCAACTTCAACACTCCCTTTCCCACCCCCGCCCGCACCTTCTCCCACCTTCACACCCACAACTAAAGCCCCGGCTCCAACTTGCACTGCTCCGACACGCCCGCTGGGGTCCACTTGCCCTGTGCCAGAGTCATCACCGGAATGGCCAACCCCACTGTGCAACAGGGAACCCCAAACCGACCCGATCCAGCCTCGACCCTGGCCCCGCCGCTGCCCTGCTCCCCTGCTGCTCCCTGTCCCCGGCTCCGAGGGCTGCAGGGCGCGCCCCTCCTGCTCCGCCAGCCGCGACCGCAGCCGCGACACCCACTTGAGCGGCGTCCAGGAGGGCACCCGCGCGTCCTGCGGCCAGGCACGTGGTGCGGGAGCGGCTCGCAGTGGGCTAGCAGCAGCCAGGCGGCGGCCCAGTGCCGTTGGGGCGGCCACATCACAGGACATGGGGCGCACAACATGCCCGGCCCACGAGCACGTCGAGAATCCTGGTTGTGGGCATTCCACGTGTTTGCTAGTTGTGACGGCTGCCGGCCGCCCCGTGCGGGTTACCAACCTTCTGCAACGCTCAAACGCCCACGCGGCGACATACCGGCACCCACCCCGCCGCCAACTCCCTGCAACCTAGTACACACACCTGCGTGGCACAGCTCGCCAGCACCGCCGTGCACCACGGCCCAACCGGCGCCTGCCCCGCCGGCCCCGCCTGGCCCTTCTGCCCCTCCGGCCCGGCGTGTTGCAGGTTGGTGTAGGGGCAGGCGGTCCTCAGCGCCTCCCACTGCTCCGGGTCCGCCGGGTCGCCCCACTCGTCGACCTCGTGCGCCGCCAGGGGAGAGCCCGCCTCCGGCGGCGGCTGCGCGACCCGCGGGTCGGCGGTTGAGGAGGCGGTTGAGGTGGTTGGCGCCAGCAGGTCCAGGAAGGCGCAGCGCAGCACGGCGGCGCCAAAGAGCCCGGGCCGCGCCGCCAGCGCACTGCCGAGAGCCAGGCCGCCTGGTGGCGTGGTGGGAGGGCGGGGACGCACGAGGAGGAGGGCAGCACGATATGGTGAATAGTGCTGAGAGTAGGATGCCTGGAACGGTCAGGGATGGAGGCGAGTGGCCGCGCAGTGCAGCGCAGCAGGTAGTATTTGCAGAGGTAAGCACCCGGGTGCACGTGTGCGGGAGCAGCGTGGGGTAGGAAGCGCTGGCACCAGGGCAGCAGCAGCCAGCTTGTGCGTGCTGTAAGACGCTTGTGGAATGCGGAATGGCGCAGGGGCAGGGGCAAGGGCTTGGCACGGGGCAGAAAAGACTTGTAGTGCACTGTCCAAATGTGCGACGCGAATCGGGGCTACATAATGGGTCGAGCCAACGGTGGCGTAATGCAAACCGAACCGCCAAAACAACCTTGGCGGCGGCGCGTGCACGCAGCACACAGAGCACTGTGGCCGGTGGGCAGCACCGCCGTCCTCCGACCGCCCCCACGCACCGGCGCTGATGGCGTGCGCTGCCAGGCGCCCCGGCGCCGTAACGCCCGCCGCCACCAGCGCCTCCGCCGCCGCCACTAGGTCGGCGGCGCTGCGCGGCTTGGCGGCGCGGCAGCCGGCGGCGTGCCAGCGGCGGCCGAGCTCACCGCCTGGCGGACGTGAGCACAGGGCGGGTGGAAGGGGACGTCAGGAAACCTGCCCAGTACATGCGGCCTCGGACGTGTCCCACCAATAGCAATTGTACATCGGGAGGAAGGAGAAGTACCAACCGTGTGTTTGTTTTTGTGCTATGACCCTTTCCAATTGCTCTGGAAACTTTGCGGCTCGCACCTCCGCGCACATGCACACGTGCCACCGCCCAGCCGCGCGCCGCCATGGCCAGCGCCGCCACGTCGTACTCCAGGTCCAGCGGCATGCCGTACGCGCCGTACACGTACATCAGTACGGGCAGCGGCTGACCTGCGCCATGTCGCTGCTTCTGCTGTTGCTGCTGTTCCATCACTGAAGACACATCAGGCCCATTACCCCCGCTGTCCGCTGCCTCCGCTGCCTTCAAGACCTGCCAAAAGACCCCTTGGGGCTCCTCTGCTGCGCCCGCCGTCGCCGTTGCTGCAGTGGCACCGCCACTGCTGCTGCTGCTCCAGACTCCCGGCACAACCCCTGCAGGCAGCTGTGCCCCCGGCGGCAGCAGCAGCGTCACCGGCACCCTCTCGCCGCCAGCCGACGGCACCCACCCGCGCAGCAGCGCACAGCGGCGCAGCAGCGCCCTCGCCGCCGCAGACGGCTGCTCCTGCGCCAGCAGCTCCAGCCGCTGGGCCCCTACCTCCGCCGCACCCTCCTGCCCTTGCCCCGGCGCTAGCAGGCTGCCGCAATTGCCACCACCAGGCGCCCGCCCGGACGGCTTGCCCTATCCTGGTCCCAGGCCGCGGTGTCCTGGTGTGCTTTGTCGTTGTGGGATACGCGGTCGGTGGGTGCCGGCGCTGCGTGGCCGTGCGTGGGGACAGGCGCGGGCACGGGCAGGTGGTAGTCGAAGGCGGCGGTGGGGTGCGTGGGGCCGCACGCGGCCAGGCGGAGGGTGGGTGAGTCGGGGTCGGCGTTGATGCCGGGGGCCACGTGCAGCGCCCAGGGCGGCAGGGGCACCTGCGCGGGAGGGGGGTGGGGCAGAGTGATAGTTACGCGAGTGGAGAGGGAGGTGCGAGAGGCGGATGAAGGGCCGGTGGGGCCGACGAGCAGATGAGCTGTGGGGGTCATGGGGCATCGAGCACTGACAAGGGGGCACATCGGTAGGCCAGCTGCCTGAAGTGTTGCGATGTGGCAGGGGCCGCCTATCGCAGCTGCTCGAATGCAGACGCATGCAAGTTGAGAGCCCCACCAACCTGCTGCGGCGAGACCGCTGGCACACCACCACCTGCTCCGCCTCCACCCGCAACCGCTTCCACCCATCTCCGCTCCAGCGGCAGCACGCTGACAGCCGGCAGCCCGTCACGCCGCTCGTACAGCACAAGGTGCCGCCTGAAGGGGGCGGGCGACGTGGGCAGACACCAAGTGTGCTATTGCACCACAGCCGTGAGGGCCTTGCTGTTGTAGCACTAGCTAGCTGAGCAGCCACGCGTCCTCCCCCTCGCTCCAGCCCTGCCTCCCGCTTCCCGCAGACGAACACAGCTACGCCGACCCCCACACGGCGCCGGCGGCCCCACCTGAACAGATCCATGTCGGCCACCGCCACCCCCGGCCGCGGAGGCAGCAGGCAGCGCCACGCCTCCATGCCCGGTGCGGCAAAGGGCGCCACCGCCACAGTCAGCTCCCCACGGTGCGCGCGGCCCGCCGCCTCGGGGCCGCACCCCACCATCCCACCGCCACCTCCAGCCCCTCCCTTTCCGACGACGGCGCCGCCGTCGGCACCCTGCGATCCGCTGCTGCCTCCATCCACAGACACCCCTGGCAAGCCGCTGCTGACGCACGCGGTGTCCGGGACCGCCCCCATGTTGGTCAGGATGACAAGGTAGCTAGGGCTGGGACCGGCACCCGAACCCACAGCGCCAGCAGGTGCTGCTGTTGCTGGTGCCGCATCACGTGGAGAATTCCTGTTTGGCACAGCGCCACCGGTCCCTACTGCTCGCGTTGTCGTGTGGGCCCTGGCACCGGCAACCGCACCCTCCCCAGGCGCGGGGTCACCGCCGCTACCCTCGGGCGGCGCCCAGTGCTCCACAAAGTACTCTAGGCCCGGGCGGCGGCGCTGCACCAGCAGCGGCGGGGAGGAGGCGGGGGACTGCGCGTCCAGTAGGTGCACCTGGGTGGGGGGTCAAGGTGGGAAAGGGAACGCGGTGGCAATTTGAAAAGTGGCGGGCCCTGACCTGCGGCCTTGTTCCTACAGTTTTCTGGTATACGCGGGTATTCCAGACATGGGGCATGGGGCTGAGGTGTAATGAAGCAAGGGAAGGGGTTGCATCAATGCGGGAGGGTGGGGATGCGGAACGCCATGGTGTCGGGGAGGGACACAGACGGACGGATAAGCGGCCGCGAGGATTGTTCTGGAACGTTGCAACCCCAGCAGGTTGGGTTGCAGGGGCGGGGTGCAGGGAGCTCCCGGCTGCGGGGCTGCAGCGCCGCCGCACGCCGCCGCACCTCTGACGACGTCTTGGAGTTTGAGGACAGCAGCAGGAAGCGCCAGTCCTTGGTGCGCCCCAGCGACAGGAAGAACCGCGGGTCGGCCTCCTCCAACAGCACCGCGGGGCGGGACGAGCAGGTCAGGTCGTACAGCACCGCCTGTGCAGTCAGTCCACGGAAGGCGGCAATCAGTGCTTGCGTGCAGACGGGTGCGGAGGGCGGAGCCGTGCAGGAACGGTGCCCATACGACTAGCCAGCCCTCCAGCAGACCGCTCCCCGCACCTTGCATGGCCTGCCGTGCGCGTCGGGGTGAGTGGCTGCCACGTGTCGGCCGTCCGCCGCCAGCTCCACACCGCACACGCCTCGGAGCACGCCGCCCGGCAGCAGCAGACGGCCTGGGGGAAACAGCAAAAGGGTTCGGCCAGCAGGCAGCCACCACATAGGAGCCTCATGAAAGAGGAGCACGCCAGCCTGGCGGCAGCGCAGGAGGGCAGGACGGACCCCCTTGACAGCAGCAGACGGCCTTGATTGACGGAAGAGGTTCGGGCACAATGGCAGCGGAACCACGCACGTCAAACGAGTGCACCCCAGCATGCTGGCAGGCATGGCTGCGCCGCCAGGCCGTCATCACGGCGCAAAGTCCGGCTGTGCCCGCCCACCAGTCGCATGTCACCTGCCCCGAGTCCCGCACCAGCGGCATGTGCATACCCCACGGCCAAGCAATTGTGGCGGAGTCCGCCCCCCCCCACCCACACACCCACACACCTGTGGCCGTGTCCCGCACCAGCGCAACGTAGGTGTCCGGCTGCGGGGGCGCGCCCCCCGGGCCAGCCAGCGGGCGCAGCGTGTAGGCCAGCAGGCGGTGGCGGGGGCACAGCTTCATGGACACCACGCTGTCGTCTGAGGAACCAAGCAGAGACCCGGGGCGCGGGAGAGCAGCAACAAGCGGGCGTTTCTGAAGTCGGGAGGCGCAGCAAGTAACGCGTACAAGTGGTTACAAGGCGGTGTTGGCAAACGCACGCTGCCCCGGCAGGAGTACCAAATCCGTCAATCGCCTCCTCGCCTCGCCTGCCTTTCCTTTTAACGTGCTCTGTCACCGCACCATTCTGTACATCAAGTACAACACGCTCCCCTCCACCCCCACCGCCCTCACCCAGCTTCCAGCCTGTGAGCTGCGCCGCCGCCGCCGCGTCTGCCGCCACCATGTCCCGGTCAAGCACCGCCTCCCAGCGGGGAGGGGGAGGGGCAGCAGGAGCAGATGCTGCTGCGTGCATCTTAGCTCTCGGCCGCTGGCGCCTATCCCCTCCCGGCCCCTCAGCGCCTGCTGCACTGGCAGCGGCAGCAGAAGGCGGCTTTGTTGCTCCTGTTGCTGCGGGCCGCGGGGGCGCCCTGCACCGGATGTAGGACACTAGGCCCCCGTCCGGCCCACAGACCACGTCGTACAGGTAGGGTCCCAGGCGCTCGGGGGGCGGAACGGACGGCAGTCCATGCCCCTCCGCCACCCGTCGTCTTCCTGCTTCCCCTCCATTCGCTGCTCCCGTTCCTCCCCCTGCCGCCTGCCCCCCCTCCGCCTCCCCCAGCAGCTCCCGCATGCTGGCCAGCAGCTGCCCCTTGACGCCCTCCGCTCCGGAAGCGGCCAGCGCCCGCCGCGCGTGGGCGTCCTCGGCCCTCATGTGGGGCAGCAGCGCAGCCTCGCCGCACGACTCCATCCAGCTGGGGGGCGGGGGCAACAAGCTTGATCATGTACCGTCACGGTCAGGGGTGCGGGTGAGGTGGGCTTGGGATGTGAGCGGACAGCAGAGCCAGCAGAGAAGCCATGCCATTTCACTGTAGTCCATTACTGCCGAACGTGCACGGCCGCGTGCCCACACTGGTGGATACGGTATGGGTGTTGGCCTCTCACACTGGGGCAGGGTGACATGTTGAAGCGCCAGTGCCCCCGGCAGACCCGGCGGCCAGCCACGGCGGTGCCCACCTGTACTCGTCCGCCCAGATGGTCCCCTGGTGCTGCCGGGTGTGCGGGCGCGGGGGCGCCAGGGGGCAGCGGTCCCACGACGCAGCGGTGAGGAGAGACGGACTGGCCGTAGGAGGGGCGGGTCGCTCCGGTGCCGCTGATGCCAGGCTACGGAGCAGGTGCTCGCCAAATGAATTGTTGGTAAGTGCATATGTGTTATTGAGAAGAAGTATTCGCGCATGTTGAGCTGGCTGCGCGATTGCCGCGCTTATCGTGTTGAGCGCGCCTCGCGGCGACCGGCCTGCCGCGCGGGCAGCCAGCCGCACCGCGGCATCACGCATCCTAATTCTTATCTACATCAATCTGGCAAAGTGGCATTGATATGTGCTCCGGAACTGTTGCTGCACATGGTACTGCAATGACAGTGTACGGAAGCACGGTGCTGCTCGGCAGAGCGCATGAGCTGTGGAAGCCAAGGGGAGGCCTTCCCACCCCAGAAGCACCTGTGCGCAGTCAAGGCAAATGCGAATGCCGTGTGCACCAGCTTCCCTCACCATGCGACCGTGGCCCCTTGCAACCGGAAAGCTCAGGGACGTGTAAGAGCACTGCGCCCCTGCTCCAAGCGGGTACCACTCCACGGTCCCCGGGTAGGCATGCTGAGTTCACTCCAAATCGCGCTCCAACCGGCGTCCAAAGCTGTTATTGTACCCAAAGGACCTGTTTCCAGGACTCTCGGGCCCTGAACCGCGCCACAGGTGCCCAGCAAGCCTTGCATGCGCGGACATGTCCTTCCCTGGGGCGGCATTGGCGGCGGTATGCTTTCACAAAAGATGCTTTCATCATTATAAATCATATGTATTGCATCAGGGACCGATCTGGGGCAGGCCGAGGTAGGTCGCCCAACAGCATGGCGCGAAAACACCGCAGTAGCAAGTAGGGCGAACCAGCCCGATATGCGCCAGAAACGTGCTTATGTTACATCCTGATATGCTGGAACAACTTTCCTGCGGGTATTGGGGGCTCTAGCTCCAGCTTCAGCCAAAAGTGGCCAGGTGGCCCCACAGGCCCTACCGTGGGTCGTCCTAAATCAGCCCTGCAGCAAGCCACCGCAACCGTTTTCACCCGGATTTTTGCACACAGGACCTATAGATAGTATATTTATGTACTTAAATGCGGCACCGTAGGCTTCCTGTGGACAGGTAGTCCCCATCTGAGCACTCACACCCCCTGTACGGCAGCCGCTGTACGACCCCCAGAAGACCAAAAAATAAGGGTTTGACCTATCCAGCCCGATAGTACACGTCAAGAGCTACGCGGTGGTATGTGCGACACCCTTATTTTTTGGTCTTCTGGGGGGGTTACTGCATTCGGCAGGTACCCCTTCCGTGTACTCAGCGCCTGGGCCAAGTGGTACCCGCTTGCCCTGCTCCTGCTGGGGCTTGCAGTTTTGATGTAGGCCGTCCCCAATACTTTCAAGGCCAAGTTGGTATATGTGTGATCTGTGGTTGCGGTGCACGCTTCGACCTCGATGGCCCGCTGCCGTCAAACTTAGTCGACCCATTGCCATGTCGGATGAGGCTTGCGGACAGGTGTGACGTACGGCGGCACGGGCCGGCAGCGAGTCAGAGGACGTCCGTGCGCGTGACGGCGTGAGCCGGACCTGTATTTACATGGACTTAGTGCGCGCAAGGAAGGCATGAAAAGCTGGGAAGCAGCAGCCCGCAGGGCTTGATTACCACCAAGGTTCCCCTACGACCGTTGCGCCCACGGCGTATGCTTTGCGCGTCAGATAATGGATGGCATATGCACGATCCTTGTGTGTCAAGGGGTCCTGATGGCCCCCAATTCACAGCTCCGGCCAGACTGGCCCACTGCTGGACCCCAAACAAGATCCGCGTGCCGGAAGAACCGTCCACTGCGTTATTACGAGCGCTTCATAAACTGGAATGTCAAGAAGATGCATGTCTCTTATAACTTAGCCCACTCCTGCAACTGCAACTGTTCGAGTTCCCATGTCCTTTAGGCATAGCTGGGCCCTATGGCCCTGAACACCGCTGACTACCACACATGGTGGAGATCAGCAAGTCACGTCAGGTAACCTGAAACAGGAGAGGCATGGCGCTACAGCTGATGCAACCCCGTACGCCACAGACCAGAATGGGTACATCGCTACCCCAAGGCTGGCAGTGCTGAGGCAGCAGTGAAGGGCTGCAAGACACCCCCTCTCAGATGCAGCAACTCCTGCTGCCCAGAGCAAAGCACCGGAGCACAACGACAATCACCCCTGCTACGCAGCAGGGGTCCGGAAAACAGCAACACAGGGTTGGTACCCCTGCAAGACCCCCCTTTACGCACCCTTCAACGCATTCCGCTACCCATCTCCCGCTGACAAGGCATCAGCCTTAGTTTCAACTCCAGGTCCTCCCCTACCACAGCTACCACTCCGCACCCTAGTACACCGGCTCCCTCACCGCGGTCGCCCCCGGCCTGCCCTCCCCCTTGACCGCCACAAAGGTCCCCGCCGGGTGGTCCACCGGCCACACGCTGGCCCGCCAGTACGGGTTGTCGCTGCTGGCGCCCGCCCACACCGCGCCGTCGTACACCCGCCCCGGCGCTGCCAGGTCACTCCGCAGGCAGCGCACCAGCCCCAGCGGCGGCTCCTCGATGGCCGGCCACGCCACACAGCCCACGTCCACGTACCCCCGCGGTGGCACCGGCCGCCACAGCGTCAGCGGCGGGCTGGCGGAGCAGCGGAACACTAGCGCAAAGCCAGTCGGCGGCAGCAGCCGCGGCCCCTCGCTGGCGGGCGCGTCGCCGCTGCCGCTGGCGTTCACCGCCGCCGCCGCCAGCGCCGGAGCGTCCTTGTACATGCGCACGGGCCGCGGCGGCGGGTCCCGTCCCGCCACGCACACGTCGCCCAGCGCCACGTAGCCCGGCGGACCCACGGGTCGCCAGAAGGAGGCGGCGGAGGAGCGGCCCTGGCGCTGGCCGCCCATGCCGCCGCCGCCACCGCCGCCGCTCCACACGCACCGGAAATCTGTGCTGATCATGGTGTCGGGCATGGCCTGCCCTGCCTCGGGCGCCACCAGCAGCGGGCCCTGGTCGCGCCAGCCGCGCTCCTGCTGCCGCGGCAGCAGGTGGCAGCGGTAGCGCACCTCCTGCAGCCGGGACAGCACCTCGGCGGCCTGGCTGGTGCCGGGGCTGCAAGCGGGGAGCCGGGAACAGGTAGGGGAGGCCAGGATTGAAAGAAACACAGTGTACAAATCTGATGTGGGTTGCAATGCGTGGCAGCGGGAAAGGTGGTGCGATAGGAACACGGTTGGCCAAAGAGGCCGGACTTGGGGTGGACGGGACTAAACGGAGCTCCACTTGCGCCGTACCTGCACCGTACGTCGTACATCAGCGCGTCGTCGTCGCCACGGTACTTGCGGAAGATGTACAGCCCGTCGGCGGGCACCGGACCCGACTGGGGCGCCGCCGCCGCCGCCGTCTGCCCACCGGCAGCACCTGCTCCTGCGCGACTCCCGCGCGCCAGCTGCCCCTGCGCCTGCGCCTGCTGCCCCTGCTGCTTGTGCCATGCCAGCTCCGCCGCCAGCATGTCCTGCCAGGGCAGCTGCCACAGCAGCACCACGTCGCCCACCGGCACCTCCGTCACGTGCGTCACCTGGCCAGACAGCACCTCGGACTGCAGCGACACGAAGGCTGCGGGGTGAGGGGCGGTTAAGGGCGCGTTGGGGGCGGTCGGCTTGGGCCGTAAGGGCAGGCGGGAGCTCAGGTTAGACTGTGAAAGGCTTTGGCGCAAGCGCCGCGCATGAACCCGGTCGCTTCCCTTAGCCAACAGAGTGCCCTTCGCACCCAACCCAACCCAACCCACATCGCCGCATGCTGCGCACTGCATCCTGCCGCTCGGAACCAGCCGACACCTCCCTCGCCTAAACTGGCCCGCCTGGCCCCCCTCTCGCATCCCCCGTCCTCACCCGGCGCCTGCAGCGCCATGGCCCTCCTGTCCGTGAGCAGCAGCACCACGGCGCCCGGCAGCGCCCAGTGCTCCTCGTAGCGGTCGCGCCGCAGGTCCAGCCGCCCGCCGCCCGCGCCGCGCCCCGCCGCCACCGCACCCGGCAGCGTAAGCCCCAGCGAGCTCAGCAGTGCGCTGGGGCCAGAGCCCGAGGGCCCGGAGCCCAGAGCGCCCGGCGGGCCGCCCGGCAGGGCTCCGGGCGCGGAGGGCGCCGTCCACGCGGCCACGCAGTGCAGCAGGGCCTGGCCCAGCGCGGGGTGCAGCGAGAAGGGGCGCAGGACGCGGTCGCCTGGGGGGTGGGTTTGCAACGAAGTGCAAATGGTCAGTGAAAGAAAATGGCAGAACTTCAAGATTCGCCCCGTCTCGACCGTAAGATGATGGAGACTGGGGGTCGGTGTAGGTGCACATGTAGGGTAGTTGCATGGGCATGGCAGCGAGATATGCAGGGAAAAGGGGCCGCGAAAAGGGGCCCAGGGCCAGGGCGCGGCCTCAGGCTTGGGGAAGTGGTGCGGGGCACGGAATGGCGGGCTCAGCTGCAGTGGCGCAGACTAGCCCATCGGAGCAAGATGGGCGCACACCAACCGCTGTCCCAAAAGCTGTCCTAACGCCAAGTACCACGGGCTGCGGGCCCGCTTGAGGGTTTTCCCCACGCGCCCTGCCCCTCCCGGCCCCCAACCCCGCCACCCACTTGTGAAGGCGCGCTGCAGCCGCCGCCTGCCGCTGGGCCCCGCCTCCCTGCGCGGCCCCAGCTGCCTGCCCGTGGCCTCCACGCCCTGCGCCACCTTGCTCACCGCCAGCACCACGCCGCTGACAGGCTTCACGGCAACCCCCGTGATGCCCTGGGGACAGGAGGGGGAACAGGGGCGGTGTGGTGATATAGGAGCGGGCAACGTCATGAGGAGAAGAAAGGGATGAGGCGGCGCGGCGTGGGCGGGACCTGCATGGGCGGTAGCTACAGTAGCTGCCGGCAGGGCAGCGCGAGCTTGGAGGAGTTACCTAAAACCCCAGAGGGCTTTTGGCCTCCCCCGCCCCCACCGTACCTTGGCCACCCCGCCCAGGAATCCGCCCAGGCCGCCCTCCACGCCTCCTTCCAGCGGCTTGGTCACGATGCCCATGGCGCCCGACATGAGCCCCTTGGCGAACGCCTTGCCGCCCTCCACCACGCCGCCGCCCAGGCTGCGGACCTGGGGGCGGAGGAGGGTGGCGGGGTTCGGTGCAATACAGGCAAGAAGACAACAACGTCTGAAAGTCGATGTGGTCGATGCCAAGGTGTACGAACACGCTCCAGCGTGTTAGGGGAGCGGGAGGGAGCATGGGGTAGCCAGGGTCAGGGACGGCGTCACGCCTGCCTCCAACACCGCGGGAACACCAGCAGGAGGAGCCAACGCCCAGGCAGGGCCTACCAGTGCAGTACCACAAGGGCTCATACCCCTGCGTGGTCGTTACTTACCGGCGCCTTGGTTGCGGGGCCCTCGCCAGAGTCCGTCCCACTGTCGGCCGCCGCGCGGCCCCCGCCCGCCGCCGCCGCCGCCCCGCCCGCCCCCAGCGCGTTGCCCGCCACGTTGCCCGCCGCCTGCACCAGCTTGGAGATGCCGCCCACCACGCCGCAGTTGCGGATCACCGCCAGCGCTATGCCGAAGAAGCGCTCCTGGATTGTGGTGGGGTGACAAGAGTGAAAAGGACGTGGTTCAGCAGTAGGGTAGTTCAGGAAGGGCTGCTGGGCCCGGCTGTGTTCCGTCATGTGAAAAAATGCGATTGGGTGGCCGTTACGACAGAGCGGCAATCAGGCAGACGCAGTGAGCTCGACATGCATCTAACAGGGCCAAAACTGAGGCAAGGCAGCACAAGAATGGGTTGGCCCTGAAGCAACGGCCCACGCTTCCGGCCCCGCTCCGCCCACCTGCATCCGCGTGAGGATTTGCTGCATCAGCATTGACCTCGACATGCTTGCGCGCTCGAACTCGATGCCTGAGGTGGGATGGGTTGGGAAAGAAAGGGTCGGAATGGGCCAGGGTGGGTCAGACCGGGGGCATGACGGGCCAAATGATCAGGCAACGCGGGAAAAAGGGGGATACGGTGCACGGCCCCGAACCCACACCCACCTGGCAGGTCCAACTGCAATTTGATTAGGTGCGCCAGGTCCAGCCCCTCCGCTAACCCACACCCAGCCCCTAACCCTACTCGTCCAGCAGGTTCAGCTGCAGGTTTGCGCCAGGTCCAACCATACCGCTAACCCACACCCAGCCCCTTACCGATCACCCACCCGGCAGGTCCAGCTGCAGGTTGTCCAGCTGCGCCAGGTCCAGCCCCAGCGCCACAGCACCGTGCGCCGCCCAGCGCGGCCTGGCCGCCGGGTCGGAGCGGAAGGACAGGCGGCAGGCCAGCCCCTCCACCGCCATCAGGTCGATGAACAGCAGCACGTCCGAGGAGGACGAGGCGGCGCCGGAGGACTGGAAGGGAGGGGAGGGGGTTCGCAAGTGTCCACGTCAAAGTGTTGCAACCATGTTTGGTCGAATAAACTTCATTGTCGGGTGCCTGCCGTGCTGCGTCCAGGCGCCAAAGTGCCCATTGCCCCACCTGCCGCGCCCCCGGGCCGGTGGCCTGGCGGCCCTGCCCCGCGCCTCCGCCTCCCGCCGCCGCCCCGCCCGCCGCGTTGACTGTATTGGCGAAGCCGTACAGGCGCCACAGCAGCGCCTCCGCCAGTGCCAGGCGCAGCGGCAGCATGCGGGCAGCGATGGCGGGCACGTGCAGGCCGTGGCGCAGGTGACCCGGCTGCGGAGGGTAGGGCAGGCGGTTGGATTGGTAGGGATACAGGCAGGAGCAGGGGACACCCATACTGTGCTTTGCAAGGGCGAGCCCACGGCGCACGGGGCCGTGGGGGAACCAGTAGCTGGTGGGGGACCAGTAGCTGAGCTCGAGGCAGATGTAGGCGTGGTGGTGTGGCGTAGGCAGCAGTCAACCACTGTAGGTGTGAACAACCGACAGAGCAAATGAAGACCTGTTGCAACCCGGCCGTCGACGAGGAGAAAAGCTACTGGCAAACACCGCTACTCAGGAACATGCGGCGGCTCTCTTCGTTGCATCAGCCCTGTACGGCGCCTCCACACCGTCTCACCATGCAGCAGTACGACAGCACGAACAGCGGGTCGCCGCCGCCTCCCGCGCCCTTGTCCGCCTCCAGCGGCCGCAGCACCACGGGGTGCGGCGAGGCGGCGGCCTGGTCGTCCAGCTGCGCCGACCGCAGCCGCACCTGGAACTGCACGAAGTCGGAGCCTGAGGGGACACGGCAGGAAACGGTAGGCCAGGGTAGTAAAAGCGGGACGAGAACCGAGGAAAGCGCATCGAGCAGACACTGAGGCCCAAACCGTAAAGAACACGTGACGGGGATACGCTACTGCAGCCATGCCGGAGTGGCAGGTCGCGTCCCAAAAGCGCGGTGAGGAGAAACACACCTCCTTCCCCACCCGCTGACGGCTCGGCATCCACCCCACACCCCACCTGCCGACCGCCCCCTCGTCAGCTCCACGAAGAGCCCGTCCAGCGTCAGCACCGCCACCTCCTCCGGCCGCCCGTCCACCAGCGACAGCTCCAGGCAGCCCACCTCCACCACCACGTGCTGCGTGGACGACGAGGAGCCGACCGCGCCGCCGCCGTCCGCGCCCCCGCCGGGAGCCGACGGCAGCAGCGCCACCGGCGGGATGTAGGTCCCCAGCGGCAGCGTCGGCACGCCGGCGGCGGCGGCGGCGCTGACGGCGCTGGGCGGCAGCGGCGGCGGCGCCAGCGCCAGGCGCAGCAGGGTGTCGAGGCGTGCGCCGCCCATGCCGCTGTTGGCGGAGGCGCCGGGGAGCGACACCAGGCCGCGGGGCACGAACACCAGGTCGGAGGCGTACGACACCTGCGCGAAGACCTCCCTCCGCTGCGCCCCCACCAGCATCAGCCCCGCCAGCTGCGGCCGCCCGTCCAGCACGCCCGCGCCCATCGGCCCGCTGCCGCCAGCGCCCAGCCCGCCGCGGCCGGGCCCCGGCCCCGCCCCGGGCTGCCCTTGCCCCGTCCCCGCAGTCATGTCCATGGTCAGCAGCAGCGAGCCTGCAGGCGGCGGACACGGAAGCACGCTCGCAATCCACACAACAGTATACCGACAGCTTGTACACCGATACGACACCTTCTCCTCATACCCTCGAGCACGTAGCACACACGCCTTGTACACGCTCCCGCTCACCCGTGTCGCTGCCCGGCTCGGCGTCCCTCAGCTCCAGCTCCGGCGCCGCGCCCCAGCCCTCGCCCAGCACCGCCCGCACCACCGCCGCCGCGCTGTAGGGCTCCAGGCGGGCCCATGGCGCTCGCGGCGAGGCCTGGCGCCACGCCAGCGGCAGCGGCGTGCCGTTCTGCAGCAGCTGCTGTGGCTGGCCGCCCAGCGAGCACAGCGACAGGCACAGGCAGCCGGGGGCGCGCAGCACGGCGCGCACGTTGAGCAGCACGGCCAAAAACTCCTGCGGGTGCGTGGGTTAGCCAAGAGAACGGGTGGGTTAGGGGACAGGGAGCAGCGAGGCTGAAGCAGCTGGGCCCAAGCACGGTGGCGAATAGACTTGGGCGCTTATGGGCTTTATGCTCACTACCGATACACGTGCAGCCCACGGAAGAGTGGGCGTTCCGTTCCCATAGCAGGTGCACAACACTGTCCTGCAGCTGCCAGGACGCAGTCCAAACGCACGGGCCTGTGCCCACCCACCACGTTGCCGATGTCGGTGGTGCGCACCAACCGCACTACGTTGGGTTCCAGCCCGCCTCCCTTGCTGCTGCCCGTCCTCGCAGCACCACTACCCTGCTGCCCCTTCCCTTGCTGCTGCTGCTGCTGCTCCTGCTGGCCCGCACGTGGCGACCCGGTGGCCGGCGGGCCGTCAGAGCCCTCCGACGGCATCAGGATGACGCCAGGGCCCGCGCCGCCGCCGCCGCCACCGTCGCCCAGCCCTGAAGACCCCGACCGGGCGCCACCGACCGGCCCCTGCTGCTCCTCCTCCCCGACCCCGTGCCCCGCCTCCCCCGCCAGCGCCGTGAAGAAATGCCGCGCCACCACGTGCGCCCGGTGCAGCTCGTACGCGCGCTGCTGCTGCGGCGTCAGGTTGGACAGCGCCGCCATGGACGCCAGCGCGCCGCCGGCTGCCGTACTCCCGCCCCCCGTGCCGCCGCCGGGTGCCGTACCGGCGCCTGCGGCGCCGGCACCTCCTGACCGACCCACGGGTCCGAGGCAGTACACGGGCAGCGCGATCTGCGCGTCCTGCCCGCCCGGCAGCTCCACTTTGAACGGCTCCGACCACATGGCGGAGGGCGGCAGGCCGTGCGCGGCGGCGGAGGCGGCGGCCTCGCCCGCCAGCGGCAGCGCCAGGCACAGCAGGCGGCGGGAGGCGGCAGAGGCGGCCCAGTGGATGGGGGTGCCGAGGGCACCTGCAGGGTGGTGTAGGAGGTTGACAACAGCGGTGTGGGATCAGGCGTGAAAGCGGCAGGTGCCATTGGAAAGGGAGCAGGACGTGTACGGGCTGTAGGCCTACGCTTAGCCGCACCTGTACATGAGCTGCATCAAGGGAGAGTAAACAGAGCAGGCGCTCACCTGGCGGCAGTGTGAGGGCGAGGGCGGGGGCCAGCCCGGCGCCCGCCGCCCGGGGCGCGCTGCCCCCTGCCGTGGCGGCGTGGCGCGGGCCGCCCAGCCCCGGGGCAGCGGTGCCGGCGGCCCAGGAGGCCGGGCCGGGGCCTGGGGCACCCGACCGTGCGGCTGCAAAAGAAGGGTGGAGGAGGGTGAGGGACGACATCAAGTTCGACGCAAAGGACAGCAAGGCATGTGACCAACGCCGCAAGTCGCACACATGGCTACGTAAGCGCATCTCGGCCGCAAGCCACTCCCCGTGAAGTCGCGTGCATACCGTCAGTTCTTTCCAAGCCCCGCTCCCATGCCTCCTGCCCCACCTGCCCAACCCCGCGGGTCGGCGCTCCCCGCTGGTGCCGCCATCGCAGCGTGCACGTGCGCCGCCTCCGGCTGCAGCAGGCGCAGCGGGTAGCCCGTGACGTTGGAGGCCACCAGGTGGTGCTCCAGGCGCAGCAGCGTTGAGGCGGCGCGTGAGGCCAGCGGCGTGGGCGCGCGGCCGATGGTCAGCGTCACCTCGTGCAGCTGCGAGGTGGTGCCGCTGCCGCCGCCGCCGGGGCCCGAGCCGTTGTCGATGGTGACCAGTGCGCGGATGAGCAGCCGGTCGCCGGGGAGCATCACGCCGCTGGGGAAGCGGGGGTGCAGGGCGAAGCGGGTACGTTTCAATCAAGGTGTCAGCGTAGGGCGGAGGTGCTGTTCAGCAACGCATTGAGTACAGATTACGTGAGGACGGGTGGAGGCGGGGGGCGCTTGCGGTGGCAGGACTCACCCTGCTCCGCGCCTGGGCTGCGGCGTCTCTCCCGGCCTGGGCAGGGTGATGAGCTGCGTCCAGCGGCTGCCGCCGATTGAGAACACCACCGCCACGCCCGGGCCGCCGCCGTCGTCACCGCCAGCCGCCGCCGCCGGCACCGCCACGCCGGGCGGGTAGGACAGCAGCTCCAGGGAGCGGGGGTACACGTTGACGGGCGCGGAGGGGCGGGGCGTGACGCGGAAGGCCTCGGTGTCGATGATGCGGAGCAGGTTGGGGTCGGGGGCCTGTGGGCAGGAAGGGAACGGGCCGAGCATGGCGAGCGAGATGAGCCAGTGACTCGTGAATTGCATGCAGTCGTGTACCAAAGGCAGCGGGGTCCGGGTGCCGTAAGCCCGCCGGCATCTAAGTACCCTCGCGCTTGCCGCTGCTGCTCCTGCCCTACCTGCGCTGCTGCCGCCAGCGCCGAGAATGATGACAGGCTGTCGTTGCGGCCGGCGGAGGGGTCCTCCCCAGCGGCGGAGGAGCCGGCCGACGGTGGCGGCGGCGCCTCCGACACCATGACGCCGCACCGCACGCTGAGCTGCGTGGCGTTGACCAGCCACAGCGGCACCGACAGCGTCACGGATAGCGGATAGCCCGTCGCCACCGCCTCGCCGACGGACATGAGGCCGGCGGCGGCAGCACCGGCGGCGCCGCCGCCGCCCCAGGCGACGCGGCGGCCGCCCAGCACGCCGCTGGCGGCCGAGGTGTCGACGTCGCGCAGCATGCTGATGCGCAGCGGCGCGAAGGAGGCGGAGTGGGTGTAGGTGCAGATGAAGGAGTCGGGCAGCCGGGGGGCGGCTGTGGCGAAGGGGACGACATGGCAGGACCAGGCAGGACTGTGGGTTAGCTTATGGCGGGTGTACACGGCCAGGCGACCACAATTGCAGCTTGACAACGCGAAAGTCAATGCTACTGCATGGCAAGCATTTGGCAAGGCCACTGATGAGAGCACCTGGCCCCTGCCCCGCACATCACAGCGCCTCCCTGCCAGGCCCCTCTCCCCCACGCACCCGCCACGCCCGCCGTGTTCCTCATGCACCCGTCGCACAGCAGCACAGGCTCCGCCTCGCCGTACTCGCAGCCGTCCGGCGCAAACGTGAGGAACGTCTGCAGAAGCAGCGGCAGCGGCAGAACACCTGACGCCAGGTACTGTCGGCTTCCTACGCGGTAAGCCACACGCTTTACCACACAGTGCAGCCCTGCCAACTGCAACACAGAAGATGCCGAGCAGTCTGCGTTGACCAAGACGCAAGGCAGGCCACCGTTCACTGCACTCGCTACGCGCGCTGCACCCCACCGGCATGCGCAGGTCCGCAGCATACACGGGCGCCGTGCCGCCCACCCCCACGCGGCCCTGCTGCCGCACCACCAGCCGCCCGCCGCCGCGAGCCCGCTCCCACACCACGTAGCGGGCTGGGGGAAGAGAGCATTCGTTCGTGTGCGGGTATGTGGATCAAGTATTACTGGTTTAGAAACGTGCACCGACAGGAAATGACACGCATGGCCGAGGCGGCCCTCAACCAAAGTGAGGACAGCGCGTAGAGCAGCGAGCGCGTCACGTGCTTGCTTGTCAACAAGCCGCCCGGTTGCTGCCCTACTACACACAAGCTCCCCATAACAACCCCATCAGCAACCCCCAGCCACCCACCCGCCACGGGCAGCATGTTGACGATGCTCAGCGGCGGCCGCACCACCAGCCGCCAGTCCACCAGCGTGTCCAGCTGCACACCCGCGCCGCCCCCTGCCCCCGCCCCGGGCCCCGTGGAGGTGGCCACCAGCGCCTCGCACTCCAGCGACACGCTGAGCCAGCAGGGCTGGGCGGGGTCCGCGGGCCCGAAGCCCTCCTGGGGAGGCTGCCGCTGGGAGGAGGCGGACAGGGAGATGGAGCTGGCGAGAGAGTCCCCAGATGGGGGAGGGGGCGGCTGTGCTCGCGGGTCGGGGCCCACGCCGGCCTGCAGTGGGAAGGCGGGCGGCGGCGGCGGGCGCGGCGGCCTGCGCGGAGAGGGTGAAGCATCAAGGGCTGTGGACACGCCAGGTGCAATCTCGCGACGTGAAACAAAGCCTCATCACTGAAGATGTGGACTCAGTCTGTGTGTAGTATGTGTGTTGGCTTGAAAGCCTATGCACGTAGTGACCTGTGCTGCCTTGTGTAGGGGAACCCCGCCGTGGCGCCCGACCCGCAGCCTGCGCCTTCTTACGCCCCCCGTACCTGCAGCACAGCAGCCGCGCCCCGCCCTCGTCCAGGCTGGCCATCTGCAGCCCCCCCGCGCCGTGCTGCCCGCCCGGCCCGCCAGGGCCCGTGCTCCACGCGTGCACCGCCACCGGCTCCCCAGCCGCCGTGCTGCCGCCGCCGCCGCCGCCGCCGTTGTCACTCTGCTGCTCTGCCCCTGCCCCTGGCCCCAGCATTGCAGCCGCCACAGGGTCGTCCATGCTGGACAGGGGGGATGGGGAAGAGCTGCTGCGGGGGGCGGCCAGGATGGGCCTCACCTGCAGGTGTCGGGGTAAGGCGGTTGGGGTAAGCGTACAGCGCACTCTTCACAGCCGCCGACAACGCCTGGGCGAAGCACACGTCGAACCTCTGTACATGGTACCAGTATACGGCTATTGGTCCGAGATGCTGGCCCTCTGCATGCCTCAGGGTGTCCCTGTGGGCGTCACACCGGAGCTACCCTGGCCACAGGTGCCAGCCTCGTACTGCTCCCTGCGTCCGTCCCCCCTCCCACCTGCAGCTCGCATCCCTCCGCCTCCCAGCCCATGGGCAGCGGCAGCCGCTCCCCGGGCGCCACCGCACCCAGCAGCCGCCGAAGTGCCCCGTCGTCGCCGCCACTGCCGCGGCCCGCCGCCAGCCCCACCCAGCGGCGCCGCCGGATCCAGCGGCGGCGGCGCACCAGGTCCGTCACCTTGCGCCGCGACTGGTCGGGCGTGGGCGGGTAGCGAAGCAGCGGCCAGTCCAGCGCGTAGAACCAACCGTCGCGGTCCACGTGGCCTGCGGGGGAGGGGTCGATAGGGGAGTACAGCATGGACGGGTGTGACAAGTCGTGAGTTGCAGGTGGCGAAATGGACCTTGCAACACAGTGTCTAGCTGTCCAACTAGTCGTACGTCATGGGGCATGGGGGCAGCGGCACGACCAAGGGGGCCTGGGTGGATACAGTCCAGCGTCACGCCAAGCAGGCAGGTCCGTCAACTCCCAGCCGCCCCGCGCACCTCCCGTCTCCACGTGCCAGGGTCCCTCCCACTCCCAGCCAGGCGGCAGCGGCACCAGCGGGAAGGAGCCGTAGGAGGCGCCGTGGCGGCTGTAGCGCCGCCGCTCCGTGGGCAGCAGGTTGGACGAGCTCCAGCCGCGGAGGGGGATATAGCGCTGGTTCTCGTACACCTCCTCGTCGATGGGGCCTGAGGGATGTGTCGGGGCGAGCAAGCTCAGCGGCAAGCAAGGTTGCGTTTACTTGGACCCAGTCCGGGCGGGGTCTGGAACACCAACTCCATTCACAGACGCTGGCGGTCCGGAGGAGCGACAACAGCACCGCAGGCACCATTGCTCTACCTCGCTGCGGCTGGAGTCCTACAGCAGGCAATATGCACTCACCCTGCGGCCCGGCGCCTGGCTTGCCCCCCACCGCCGGCCCCGCGTCCTCGCTGCCCGGCGCCGCCGCCGCCAGCAGCGTCCACGACGCCATCTCCGGGTCGCCCGCCACCAGGCACACCTCCAGCGGCACACTGCAGCCGTTGTGCAGCACGGCCAGAGAGCGGAGCAGCTCCGTGGGCTGGCCGCCCGGACCGGGGGTGCGCTCCAGCACCACGCCGTGGCCGGCGCGGATGGGCACGGAGCCTGCGGTGTGCAACAGGCGACAAGGCAGACGGGCACCGGGAGTCTTGTTAAGGTGCTGTAGCTGTGTGTGGTAAAGTACCACTAGTCCTCGCACAGGAAAGCTGAGCCCACCAGCCCCTCATGGTTGCTTGCGACATAATTTTGGAAGGCCCGCAGTATTCAGCACAGGCCCCGGCCCCGAGTACAGCACTCACTGGATGCCTGCAGCGTGTCTCCTCCCGGTCCCGAGGTGATGACTCCGCCCAGCGCCGAGAAGGGCACCCACGTGTCGCTGGAGCCCAGCCGCAGCGCGCGTCGCCCGCCCTGACGCGCGGCGGCCGCGGCCATGGCACCGCCAGCCTGCAGCCGCCGCCGCCGGGGCCGTGACAGGAAGGGCAGCCAGCTAGCGTCCACCTGGGCACGGAAGCAGGGGTTAAGGAGTGAGGGCAGGGCGTGCGTTGCGATAACGTGGCGCCAGGCAAGCAGCTGCATGCGGACTAGGGCGAGGCACAGTTGTCCCCACCTGGTGTACGTCAAGGCTGAGCCGTAGCTTAAGGCTCATGCGGGTCGCGTCGCCGCCAGCCGCCGTCGCCGCCGCCCCGGTACCGGCCTGCGCGCTGCGCTTGGGCGCCGCCGCCGCCGCCGCCGTGACGAACAGCGGCACCTCCATCGTCTCGCCCACCTCGTGCCCGCCACTGCGGCTGCCGCTGCCAGCAGCAGCCGTCGACGGCACGCGCACGCTGTCGGCTTCAAAGCTCACCGGCGCCGCGCCCGGCGTCCCCGCGTTCGCGCCTCCTCCCGCCGCCGCCGCTGCTGCTGTGTTGCGCAGCGTGTCCACTTCGTTGGCCAGCCAGTCGGACTGCAGAGGCAGCTGACCCGCCGCCACCACACGCGGGGGGCCGCCGGCGGCGCCGCACGCCAGCAGCGACACGTCCAGCTGCGGAGGGAGACGGCCGACAGTGCAGTCACCAGCATACGACCATGTCACTGAAGTGGAAACGCTTTCGTATAGCGCGACGACTACCGTGCACTTAGCGACATGTCGAAGGCACCATCGTTTGCCGGGGCGCACCGGAACCACCAGCTACGTCAAGCTACGGGCGGCAGTGTACTGCTACACTTGCTGAACACGTCGACCCTACGGTAGTGGTAACGCCTTCGCGTACATAGTAGCACATAAGCCAGCAGCAGCACGGCCAGGAGCTTGGAGCGATGACGAGGCTCCAGAGCAGGAGCGTGGATTTGCAGGTAAACCGTGCGCACGCAGGTGCAGTGCGATGCAGTACCCTAGCACCTGCACCCGTGCCTTACGCGGCCGGAACAAGCATCATCGCCACGCGTACATGGGCCACAGCTGCACGACGTGCAAGACTCTAACTGCACGCGCCCGCCCCCGCACCTGTAGCGGCACTCCGCTGAACTGGTCGTCCCCCGGCGCGGGGCACAGCAGCTGCTCGCTCAGCTCCACCGGCAGCTTGACCAGGAAGCGCTCGCCCCAGCGCACCACACCGCACCTCCTGCCTGCGCCGCCTTTGCCGCCAGCGCCCGTGCCCCCGACGGTGGCCTGCTGCTGTGGGGAAGCGCCTGGGCCGTCCTCCTCCTCATCCTCCACCTCCACCGCCCGCGTGTACAGCCCCCAGCACGACTCGGGCATGAGCTCAGCGACAGGGCCGTTGACCTGTGGGTGTGCAGGGACGCGGCAGGTAACACCCCGTTCCACCCTGATCCGCCAAGCGCCATCCCCGGCCTGTGGACACATCCGCAACCCGCGCTGCGACACTCTCCAAATTCATAGCAGTTCGCCTGGTCACAGCCCCCGGATCACCTATAACATGAAACGTCAAAGCACTCCGCGGCCGCCCGCACCTTGATCTTGACCATGAGCCCTCCCTCGCCCAGCAGGTCCCTCGGCAGCCCCTCCAGCGCCAGCGCGTCCACGAACACGCTCACGGCCGGCACACGCGGCGGCGCCAGGCCCGTGGCCCGGCTCTCGCCCGCCGCCCCCGCCCCGCTCGCCGCCGCCGCCCCGCCCGGCGGCGCCAGCAGCACCGGCACCCCCTCGGCGTACGGCCCCAGCTCCACCACCGTCTGGCGGTCGCCCAGGTCGGTCAGCAGCGCGGCGCGGGTGCCCAGCGTGTTGGTTACCAGCGCCTGCTGCGTGGAGGAGGGGCCGGAGGCGCCGCCGGACAGCTCACCGAACGCCAGCTGCCGCCGCACCGCGGCAAGGCCTACGCAGGAGGCGAAGCAGGTGTTAATGGGGCAGGCACATCGCTGTGACACCATGGAGAGCCTTGAAGCTCTAGCACAAAGTTGCTACTGTACATGAGCTAGTGCTGCCCTTGCTGTTGGTTCAGTGTGATCATGTCAGTGGCAGTTAACAGCGAGGCAGGGCAGGGGGTTGCTGTTGAAGGCCACGGCGCCGCACCTTCTGGCGTGCCCAGCCCCGTCCACTCGGGCATGGCCTCCAACAGCTGCTGCAGCGCCGTGGCGGACAGCGCCACGTTCACGCTGCCCTGCGAGTGTGGCGGGCGCATGGTGCGGCGGGAGTTAGCTTCCATCTGCCCACCTAAAGAAGATTACCGGTATGCTGACACCGCAGGCCTGAACGCCTGTCCTGTTGCACCCGCTCTGGCGCCCTGTACTCCCAGCTCTTACGGCCACCACCCCGGCCTCCCGTCCTTGCCTGCGTGGAGGTGAGCTTGAGCCACGTGCCGGGGCTGACCCCGCCGTGCGGGCGCGGGCCCCTGTTGTCGTCCGCGTGCAGCAGCAGCTGCCACGGCTCCAGCAGCGGCTCCCAGGCGCCCAGCGTGGCGTTGTGGGTCCACAGCGCGACGGTCAGGAAGCCGAACGAGCGGCTCACCGTGGGGCTCTGGGGGTTTGGGATGTGAACGAAACGCAGGCGAAAGTCTCAGCCCGAACAGGTACGGAAACAGGCAGTCTAGAGCCCCTTTACGGGAATAAGTGCAGGTGGCAGAAGAATAAGGCAGCGCCGCAGTTGTTGTCCCAGGCGTTTGTTGCACAACCCACCATCGTGCACATGCCGCAGCGCCCCTCCCGCACGTCCAGCTCCAGCAGCGGGCGGCCGCGGCTGGAGCGCAGCAACACCACGGCACGGCTGAGTTTGAGCTCCAGGTTGAAGGACCTGAGGGGGAGGGGGCAGGGGCAGGGAGCAAGGGCAGTGTCGAGATGGCTGGGCGGGGCGGGGATCGGAGGGAGAGCGGGCATGTGCAAGGATAGTTTGCCACCGCATCAGGGCGTGGCTGAACCAAACCAAGGGTCCAGGGCATGTGCGATTAGGGGTGCTGTGGGGGACAAGAGTGAGGGGCTATGCAGCTGTCCGGCAGGTATCGGGACCCACACGAGATTCATTCATGTCCACAGGTGCGCGGGTGCGGAAGGGAGAAGGCAGGTAGGTAGCGGGGCAGGGGTGGAGCTTTGCAATCAGGTATCCTTGTAGCATGGGTGCGGCTGAGGTCCGGCTGGGCAGGTAGAGATTCAGCCGAGCGACGCACTTCTGCAAGCCGGGCCTGACGCCAAGCCCCAAGGGCACATTGTCAGAGGGCATGTGATGCGGAGGTTGCGGATACGTGCAACTGCGGGCCAGCGGTTTCGGCACCTGGGGCGACAGGCGGGACACACGTTGGCGGGTGACGGGGCCACCACACTTGCGTGACATCCTCACCCTGAGCAGGTGACGTGCATGTCGTGCACGTGGTGTCGTGTCGTGCAGTAGCGCAGCGCACCCCACCTGAAAGGCGTTGGAGCACCCGCGGCACCCTCCGCCGCCGCCTCCCCACCCAAAGCCTCGACCTCGGCCGCTCCGTCGCCGTCGTCCGCCATGCGGATGCGGAAGGCGTCGAAGGTGCTGCCTGCACCACTGGCAGGGTGGCCGGACGCGGCAGCCCAGTCGCCCTGCGTGCAGTCAAAATGAATGCAGTACTCCCTCAAATACGGTCTCAAGAGGTCAGGGCCGCACACAGCAGGTTTTGGCTGACGCAAAGGGCCTATCGATTCCAAGACAATACAGCACGTGCTGCGTACCACGTGCTGCGTACGTATGTGGCACTGGCAGACTGTTCTGCCACACGCCCCCCCTCTCTCTCGCGCTCACCCCTCCGATGACGGTGAAGGTGGCAGTGCGGCGGTCGGTCTGCCAGCCGCACAGCGCGGCGCGGTGCTTGTGGCCTGGCAGCGTCCAGTCGGGGGCGGCGCGCGGCAGCGTCTCCGTGGTCACCAGGTCGGCCCGCGCACACCTGACGGGGGTAACACGAGGAGTGCCACGGGAACATAAGCGTTAGTGCTGGTGGCATGTACAGGCTAGCTGGAGGGATGTGCCCTTCTGCGCGTGACGTAGCCCAGACCCGGAGCATCGCTGTTACCGCCACCACTTCTCGGCAGCCTCCTCGTACAAGAACGTCGCGCCAGCGGTCCTGCGCCCACCCACGCTGCCCGCACTGCTGCCCCTGTCCTGTGCGCGCCCACAGCCCACCTGACGGGCAGGTCCGCGGGCGGCGGCCGCGCGCCCAGCCCCGCCACCAGGCCCAGCGGCACGTAGCCGGCGGGCGGCACCGGCCGCCACAGCACCAAGTAGTCGGGGTCGCCCTGCCGCGCCTTCAGGTCGTCCTGCCACACCTGCACAGCACCGTGCACACATCGTCCCCGCACAACGTCGTAAGACACAGCCGCCACAGGCAGTATGTGTGGAGACGCAGGCACCGCGACGCGCAGCGAGCAGCATCAGGCGGGAACACGGATGGGCTGAACGCTGCGGGCAGTTGCGTCACAGGCAGTCCTGGGTTGCTGCTTGCGGCGCCGCGGCTTACCCGCACGTAGTGGATGGGGCGCGCCAGGGGCGGCGGCTTGCCCTCCACCAGCGCGCGCGCCGGGTCGCTGTCGCGCAGCACCGTTACGTAGGGCGGCGGGGAGTAGATGCCCCACACCACGCAGTCGCCCAGGAACACGTAGCTGCGGTGGCGGGGTGTGCCGACGGTTGACAGGAGGACGATACGAGTCAAGCATCATGCTGACAGTGCACGCGACGTAAGTATTGGCAGCCATAGTTGCTGCCCGCGCGTGGATGTCAACGCGTGTACATGCACTCGTACGCACGCACGCAGCGGCACGTGTGGATTGCAGCAGCAAACGAGAACACCGCCCTGCGCCTCACCCCGGCGGCGGGCGCGGCCTCCAGATGCTGAGGCGGCTGCTGGACGGGGAGGGCAGGCCGCGGTCCCACCACACGCGGATGTACTCCACGCAGGGCACCTGGGAGGCCTGGCGGGCGGCGCGGGCCAGCGCTTGGCTGCGAGTGGGCAGGGAGAGAGGGCAGGGGAGAATGCGGGGAGCGTGCGGGGGAGCGGAATGAGTCATAAGGCGATAGGGCTAGACGGCAGGGGAGAGTGCGGGGGAATGGGTAAGGCATTAGGCGAAAGGTGCTAGCCACACCAAGGCATGGAAGAGCCTTGCAGGAAGGCCATGAGAGCTGAGCAACACGTCAGTGCGCACATGACACATGACGATCACTGCCGCCAGTACCGTATGATTAACCACACGCCGTCAAGTGCCGATCCGGCTAGGCAACGCGTGCAGTGTGCTGCACGCACCTCCTGGCCTGCAGGAAGCGCTGCTGGCACAGCAGCGACAGCGGCGGCGGCGCGCTGGCTGCCGCCAGAGAGGCGGCGTGCAGCTGGCCCAGCGGCACCACGGCGTCGGCGGTGGGCCGCAGCACGGCGTCGGGCGTCAGGGCGGCGGGGGCCACGCCCAGCGGAGAGCGCAGGTCGTACAGCACCACCTGCGGGAGAAGAGCGTGCAAACAGCAACGTTCACTCTCGACGGGGCGGGCGGCGGCAGTGTGACCACGCAAGCACATGGAGGCTCCACAACATTTCGAGAAAATGTCACGCGGGCCCCCTGGCCAGGCCCATACGCACCTGCGGCAGGTGTTGGTCTCTCGGCGACACCTCGAAGGTGCCCCCAGCGTTCTGCACGCGCCACAGGTTGCCACCCTCCGTGAGCAGCAGGCACTCCGCCAGCCGCGCCTCCACCACGGACCCACGGGCCACGCAGCCCACCAGCGACAGCGGCGGCGGAGCGTCGGCTGCGCCCGCCACGCAGCCCAGCGCCACATAGCCCGGCGGCGGCACGGGCCGCCACAGGGCCGCCTCGCCGTCAGGCGTGGCCCACAGGCGGGTGTAGGCGGTGGGGAAGGCCACCAGGCCGCTGTTGATGGCCACGGTGGCCACTTGGTTCGCGGGCGGGTTGCGGCCTGCAGGAGGGAGGTCAGTGGGAGCGAAAGGTGTGACATGAGAGGACGGCAAGTTCTCGGGGTGGTGGGCTGCCTGCTTTACCACCATTCGTGTGGTCAGGAAAGGCTCTGTAACGACGCCATGCCAGGTATTGCCCTCTACGCATGCGAAGCAACCCGCACCTTGCGCCAGGACGTCCCCAAGCCGAGCATAGCCCAGCGGCGCCTGTGGCCGCCACACCGTGACGCCCCGCTCCCCCGCCATCGCATCCACGCCGCCCACCCCCAGCTCCAGCGTCGTGCCGCCGCCGCCGCCGCCGCCGCTGCCCCGGCTGCTGGCGTGGCTGCCCCACACGCGCTCGAAGCGATCGCAACGGCACAGCGGCTGGTCGGGCGCCGGCGCGTACAGCGGCTGCAGCACCATGCCCTGCAGGTGCAGCAGCAGGTGCAGCGAGGCCGGCGACAGCCGCAGCGTCAGCGTGCCCAGGTCCAGAGACACGTCCTGCGACGCCGACGTCAGCTTGTACGACAGGCTGACGTCAGCGGGCTCCAACAGCGTCGTACTGATGATGGCCGACGGCGGAGTGGCGGCGAGCTGGGCTGCGGCGGCGGCGGCAGCGGTGGTGACAGACCCGCTGCGGGAAGACGCGGCGGCGGAGGCCGAGTCTTGAGCCAGGCTGTTGCTGCTGGAGGCCTTGGAGAGGGCAGGGGAGTAGGTGGTGCCTGCGGAGGCGCCAGCGGAGGGGCGCAGCCCGGTCGCGAGAACGGTGCCGCTGCCGCCGTTGTTGCCGCCGGCGAAAGCGGTGAGGGTGGTGACCGTCAGGCCGCGCAGAGAGGCGGACGCCGACTGTTCCGCCCCGTGCACCCGGTAGGAGGCGGAGGCGTCCAGCTGCAGCACCAGCCGCCGGCGGATGCGCTGCGGCAGGCCGTCGGCGTCATCCGCTAGGTCCTGTCCACCGCCAGCGACCGCCGTCGACGCGACGCCAACACCCGAACCCACACGCGCCATGGTGTGCCGCACCGCCAGGGGCAGGGAGGCTGTGCCGGGCTGCACGGCGTTCCCGCTGCTGTCCAGCATGCCGCAGCCGCGGCCACCAGCAGCGGCGGAGGCTGCAGCTAAAGCGGAGAGACCACCGCCGCCGGTGGCAGCTGCATTCGGCCCCTCGTCCAGTGCTGCCGTCACAGGCTTATGCGACTCGATGACGTGGATGGCGGCCCCAAGGGCGTCAACCGACACCTCAAAGACCGATGGAGGCGGCGGCGGCGCCGCCGTTGCTCCCGCCGACGCCGCCGACGCCGACGCGGCTGCCGCTGCCGCCACCGCCAGCACCTGCATGTACTCCCTGTCCGTGTCGGGGTCGGACAGGACCATCTTGACGCCGTCCTCCTCCCGCGCCACCAGCCGGGCACCTGGCCCCAGGCTCAGCACCGCCGGCAGCGACGCACAGTTCACGATGCGGACGTTCTTGAGCTGCAGCGCCCGATTAGCGCCCACCACGATGAGCGGGAGGGACTCCCCTGGCGCCAGGCCCGGCGGCAGAACCAGCCGCCCGCCTTCGCCGTCGTACGTCTGCAGGCTCGGCCCGCCGGGCGCGTCCGCCAGCAGGCGTACCTCAGGGCTCAGCCACACGTCCTTCTCCGGCGGCTTGTACGGCGCAGTTGTGGGCGGCAGTACGACGTCGCGGGTTTGGTATGGACGTGGTACGGTGCCACGCAGGAGTGGGCTGGGTGCGACGAAGTTGAGCAGTCGCAGCAAGAGGCCAAAGTCCAACACCAAGGTGGGCCGCTGCAGCCGCATGCGGATGGCCTGCGCTGGGGGACTGCCACCCGTTGGGCGCACGCTGCGGTACTCCAGCGTAAGCAGCGACGGCACCAGCGGCCGGGGCGCCTCCGTCCGCCCGGCCCGCAAGGAGCTGCTGGTGGTCATGGAAGCTGCAACGGGCACGTGGTGCTGCCCCAGCCTGGATGGCAGGCCCACGGGACGCGCCCCGAAGCTGCTGGCAGGTCCCCGCGAGGCCAACGGCGCGGCGCCCGCCACGGCCGCCTCCTCCGCCGCCAGCGTGGACAGCACCAGGCGCTGCTCGGGGCTGATGCCCTGGCGCAGGTCCTCGATCGTGAAGCTGGGCAGGGCCAGGCACATGAACATGCTGCCCGCGGCGGTGCCGTAGTAGCCCAGCCAAAAGTCGTGCAAGCCCACAGCCGTCAGCGGCACCTAAGAGGGGAGGCATGCCAGCAGAGTCGTTGTTACCACTGCCACAAGACTGCACGGCACACGGGCAGAGTCAATACGCCCGCCTGCCCGCCCGCTCACCTGCGCACCCGTGCCGTCCGACGCCTCCGTGAGCAGCGTCAGCTGCGCACAGCCCAGCTCCACCGTGGCCTCCACCGTGCAGCGGTCGCCCAGCGCCGCCACCACGTTGCGTAGGCTGCGACGGAAGTCCAGCTCCGGACGCACGCCACTGCCCCTGTGCCCATGGCCGCCTGTGGTGCTGCCGGACCGCTGCTGCTTGCCCTGGGCAGCGCCGCCCGCCGCTCCGGCCTTTGTGGGGCTGCCAACAACGCTGGCGGCAGGTGCTGCGTCACCAGCACGTGGGGTGGAGGCGGAGGGGAGGGACGAGGAGCTGAAGGAAGACAGTGCGCTGAGCTGCGGGTCCAGGCCGCCCTCAGGCCCGCTGCCCTCCTCATGCTGGGGCTGCGACTGCGCGGGCGCCGGCTGGGTGCTCTGCAGCAGCTGGTGGATCTCGAGGATCCGCGGGTCGTTGGGCGCAGGCTCAGCGAAGTTGCCGCTCAGCACGCCCAGCAGCAGGCGGTACTCGGGCTCGGAGATGCAGGCGGTCAGCTGCGGAATGGACACGGCCGCATGCAGCGGGGGCAGCGGCGGGGGCGGAGGAGGCGGAGACAGCGAGGCGCTGCCGCTGCTGGCACGCAGGTCCGTGGTATCGGTGCGCGAAGGTGCTGCGGGGTCGTCGTGTTCGCAGGGCCGCAGCGCCAGCGGCCGGTACAGCCTCAGGCCCAGCCCCGTGCCCATGTCGCGGATGAGGTTGTCGCCGCGAGACGTGGGCTGCGGGCACACCTGCAGGCTCACCTCGGTGAGCAGCACCTGCGGAACAACGCACGGGTGTGTCCACGTCACGAGGCAAGGGGATCCGTGTAGGGGCGGGGTGGGGTGGCGCAAGGCCGGCGTCCGACGGTGCATCTCAGCGACAACACTCCCGCAATGCCCATACGCTGCAACATCCCTGCAAGATCTTGTTAGAACCTTGGCGTCCGCCAGCGACACGCACCTCCATCTCGTCCATGAGCACCTGCCAGCCCATGGCGTCCGGCCCCGCCAGCTCCCCGCCCAGCCCGCCGCCGCCCGCCGCCGCAGCCGCCGCCGCAGCCGCCACCGCCGCGCGCGCCCCCCGCCGCCACGCCACGCCGTTGGCCAGCTGCAGCTGCCCCAGGTCCAGCTCCAGGGAGGTCAGCGACGCGCTGCTCTGGGGCAGCACAATGAGGGGCGCCGCCAGAGCCACGTCCAGCAGCAGCACGGTGGGGTCGGGGGAGGAGTGCGGTGCAGGTGCTGCGGCCGGCGCGCCGGAAGGTTCGGGGGCGGCCTTGGTACCCGCGGCGGCAGCGCCGGCTGGCTGGGCGGCGGGGAGGAGGAGCTGGGGGCGGGCCCTGGGCTGCATCGCCAGCATGGCTGCAGGAACGGAGGGAGATCGACGCAGGCTAAGAGGGAGAGAGTATGGTACTGCTTCATAAGCTGTTAGGAGCTGCAAAGAACAAGGATACATCATGTGTACCGGATATGCGTGGCTTTGCTTCTGCAACTTGAAACCCTGATCCACAGCTCCACGGCACCAGGCCGTACGAGAGCAGCACACAAGTGCCCCACGCTGCACACCCCACCCACCAAAGAGGTATGCAAGTAGCTCCGTGAGGAAGCGGTTGAGGTACACCACCCGCACGGAGGAGAGGTTGGCGGTGAGGGATGAGTACGCGCCGCCGGAAGGAACGCGCGGCTGGGAGGCGGACTCGGCGGCGGAGTGCATCCTGCGGACGGCGCATAGCAGCAGGTCACTTGCGCGTCCAACGCCTGGGCGCATTGTCGGCAGCGTCTCTGTTCTTGACACACGCCACGGAACCACTGCCCAAACCTGCCGTGCCGTGTGCACCCCATTCTGGCAGCTACAGAGCCCTAGCACTGGCATGGGAAGACCGGCACCACCCCGTCTGGAAAGATCAGCCCAGCCATCACCTGTACACCACCTCGATCAGCGAGCCTGTGGTCCCTGGGCGCAGTTGGCAGATGGTACGGTAGGGGCTGTCGCACGGAAGTGCGCCGTACTGCGCCGTAAAGTTACCCAGAGAGGTGGACAGCTCAAGGGAGGAGGGGCGCACGTCCAGCTTGAACCTGGTGGGTGGGCAGCAGGCACCGCAGCAGTAGGGTTGCCAACACGTTCCGGTTGGGACAGCCACGTACGATTTGCGGGCACACCTAGCACACACTAGCGCTTTCTGTCCTCATTCGGGACCCCACAGCCGCAGCCACTGTACCTGAAGTTGTCCACCGCTGCCACCGCAAACACCCGCGGCCGGGCGTCGTCCGGCTCTCCACTTTCCCCAGCCCCCAACACCTGCTGCTGCTGCCCCGGCCCGCCGGGGCCCTCCTCGTACGACACCTCGTACGGCATCAGCAGCTGCAGCCGCTGCATGCTCATGCTGAGGCGCAGCAGGGTGCGGCCCTCGCCGCCCGGCCGCACGACATCCGACACGTCGCCACCACCACTCGCTTCCTCTGCCCCCGCCGGCCCTTTCGACGGCGAAGAAGCGGCGCTCGCCACCGCCAGGGAGGCCCCTCCTCCCCCACCTCCACCCCCTTCTCCCGAACCCTTTGGGACTGCTGGTCCCGCCGCCACCGCTTCCTCTGCTGCTTTCTCCGCCGCCAGCAGGGAGTTGCAGTACGCCATGTCGGACCCCAGGCCCATGAGGGCGGCCACGGTGGGCCGGTGGCACGTCAGCGACAGCGCCGCCACGTCCAACCGCAGCTCGCTGTCCAGGTTCTGTGCAGCACATGCAGCACAAGGGGAAAGGAGGGCCAGGTCAGGAAATGTGTCATGGGAGGGACACGCACGGTACAGCACACGCGCCTCAGCGATCTGCAGCCCCTGGCGACACAACGACGACATGACAATGCTGCCCCCAACCTGTGGCCGCCGCACCCACCTGGTGCCGCTTGGACGAGGACGCATAGCTGGTGAAGCCCAGCTCCACCAGCGGCTTGTCATCCCCGCCTCCCGCCGCCACCTTGCTGGCACTACCCTCCTCCACTTCTGCACCCTCCCTCGACCCCTGCCCCCCAGCCTCCTCCCCTGCTGACGTGGCCAGCACGCCGTACGGCCGGCCCAGCGCCCGCCCCAGCAGCTCGTCTGTGATGTGCAGCTGCTGCATGCGGCAGCCAACCGCCAGCCGGTCCGCGCTGTACGACACGTCAACCGCCGCCGCCGTCAAGCGCACGCCCAGCAGCGCCGCCTCCTGCTCCAGACACACCTCCCCCAGCTCCTCCAGGCTCAGGCTGCCCGCCTCGCTCGCCGCGTCGCTGCACGCGTCACGGAACTCCTCCTCCGCCTCCCGCTCATCATCCGTCAGGCCCTCACCGCCGCGGTCGGCATCGCTGCCGGCGTCTGACCCTGCCGCAGACGGCCCCGCCGGCGGCGGCACGGCAGCCGCCAGCGCAGACGCCAGTACCTTGCCCTGCATCGCCTTGTCGGCAAAGACGTTCCCGCCGCCGCCACCGGCAGACAGCCCACCCGTCAACGACGGCGGCGGGCGACTGACGGCAAAGTCGCTTGTTGATGCCGACGCAGAAACTGACGACGATTGCGCTACCAGGCCCACCTCCGCGTCTAGATCGGTGCCCACATGCGACCCCGCCCGCTGCTGGTACACGCTGCCCGCCACCGCCGACGCCGGCCCCGCTGCCGAGCCTGCGGTGCCGCCGCCGCTGCGCCCCAGCTCCGCCGTCGCCAGGCGCTTGACGGGGCCCCAGGCGCGCGGCGGGCGGCCGCTGAGCTGTAGCGTCAGCGACGGCAGCGTGCCCGTCAGCTGGAACAGGTCCCGGTGGGCCAGCAGCTCGTCCAGCAGGTCCACGGTGACGCCCAGCTCCGCGGGCTGCTGCTGCTGCTGCTTGGTCTGCTGGGCGCCGCTCCTGGGCGTTTCCGTGTCGGAGGCGCTGTCCTCGGAGGACGTTCCAAGCGCGGCGTCGGGAGTGTCGAGGAGACCTGGCGGCATGCAAATAGTTGACAAGGGAAAGCAATTGGGAGCGCTTCTGACTGGCAACGCAGTCGACGCAGCCTGCCCGCAGCTGGCTCCGCACGCCCAGACACCACGTGCGCCTGCCCGCTTCTCCTGCGACAAGCCCTGAAATACACAGTGACCAGCCGTCCCCGAACGCCCAACCCCACCGCAGCCTCACCCGCCACCGACTCCACCAGCGCCGCCGACCGCGTCATGTTACGCCGCAGCGCCGCCACCGCCCTGTCGTCCGCCAGCCGCAGCACCAGCGCGCTGGCCACCTCCGCCGCGTCCTGCCGCTTGGCGCCCTCGGGCAGCAGTGCCAGCGTGTGCGGGCCCCCGCCGGCGTAGGGCGCAGGGAGGTCCTGCAGCCGCCAGCCGCGCCAGTAGGTGCTGCGGGGTAGCGGGTAGGGAAGGCAGGAGGCAGGTGAAGGGCGTGGTCTCGTGCGGGGTTGTCACGCAGGACGGGACTAGCAGCAGGCAGTCACGGAATGCTGTAGCGGTACTGCCTCAACCGCTCAATGTGCAACAGTGTTTTCGAGTAGGTGCTAACGAAGTGTACTCCCTGCACAGCCCCACCGTGCGTCCAGCGCCTCCGCGTCGCCCTGCTCCCGCGTGAGGTACAGCCGGCCCCGCCACACCACCGCGTGGCGGGGGAGCCACCGCGCCACGCGCCCGCCCACGCCCTCCCACGACAGCACCTGCAACGGAGGCCACAAGAGAAGGCGCAACACGTCAGCGCAATCGTACAACCAACGCAACCACTTAAGCAACAGCTATCACCGTGTGAGATTCGGGGTGGGGCCTTCTGAGAATGCAACTGCTTAGGCCCGTTCACGGCTCCTCCATGCCCACCAACCTGGACAGCTGTGCTGTACTCCGCATCCGTGACCCACAGCGGCAGCTGCGGGCCGCCCTCCTGGTCGCCGCCACCCGCCTTGCGTCCTGCACCGCCGGCTGCCGGGCCGTCCGCAGGCGACAGGCTCGCGATGACGCGCATGAGGCCGTGGAAGCGCCAGGGGCTGAAGTGCACGTGCAGGGGAGAGGCCTCCACCCGCAGCCGCACCGCCGGCAGCCGCGGGTGCTCCGCCGCCGCCGCCTGCAGCGCCACTCGCAGCCCGAACCGCGACAGCAGCGGCACCAGCTGCGGCGTACTGTGCGCTGAGCATCCTCCGCCGACCACGTGCCCGTGCCCGCCCGCCTCTGCCTCTGCCTCCCCAGCCGCCCCCGCGCCCCCTACAGGCCCCTCTTCCAGCTGCCCCGTGTCACGCAGGTGCTGCAGCAGCACCGCCAGCCCGCCCCCATGCAGCTCCCCGCCACACACACCCGATTCAGCATCCCCACATGCCTCCTGACCCTCGCCCGCGGCCCCCGCCGGCGCCTCGCCCCCCGACGACCCCCGTGCCGCCAGCAGCAGCCCCGGCGGCCGGTCGTGGCCGTGCAGCGTCGCGCCGTGCGGCTGTACGGCAACCACCTCGTCGGGCCACGTGAAGTGCCCGCCGTACAGCGCGGCCTCCACGCGGTCCAGCCCCAGGTCGAAGCAGGTGTAGAGGGAGGCCTCCTCGCCGCCCGGCGCCAGGCCGTGCTGCCCCGGGCTGGAGGTGCGCAGCGTGAGGCAGCCCAGGTCCAGGAGCAGCGTGGCGCGCCGCTGGGGAACAAGGCCAGGGGGAGCGCGGGCAGGAAGGGGCATCAGCGTCGCCGTGCAGTAAGTTCCGAGTTACGTGGGCAGCAGCGTGGCACGGCCCTGGAGCGGAGCACTGATGGACTACATGTCCTATGCAGGCCGTACAAGGGGCAATGTAATAAAAGGTGCAACGCGGACAGACGGGGGCTTGGTACGCAGAGCAGCAAGGCCAAAGGTCAGGCGCAGAGGGGATTGAAGACGAGGTCGCTGAGGGAAGGGACAGGACTGGTCGTAAGAGGACCCCCCCTGCCTTCCCTTCCCAGCTTTCCCTGCCTGCCCTGGCTGCCCACGTTGCTCCCGCACCTTCCTGTCCGGCAGCGCCACCTTGGGCGCGTGCAGCACCACGCTGGCGGCCAGGCGCGGGCGCTCGCGGCTGAGGGCGCGCAGCCGGTGCTCCGCCATGCGCTGCAGCGAGGCGGCGCGAGCGGCGGCCTGGGCCTGGGGGCGCGGGTGGTGGCGGGGGGCGGGGAAGGGAGAGGCGAAGGGTGAGGTTGCGGGCAGAGCAGTGGACAGGCAACCGAACGGACCTCGGGGTTATCGACTTCACACGGTAAGCACGCCACACACCCAGGGGCCGAAGACTGCGTCAAGAAGTTAGGGTTGAGGAGCAGGCCAGCGGGGGAGGACATGAGTATCTCCCAGTACCTTCCGTCGAGCCGGCCCGGGGATCCTACCTGCAGCGTTCCAATGTCGATGCGCGTGTCTGCGTCGAAGAAGGCGCGCACCGAGGCCACCGCCTGCGCATTATAGGTGACGTAGCTGGGCGCCAGCAGCAGCGACACGGCCAGGTCGGCGCTGTTGTCCTGGGGAGGGGGAGCCAGGGGGCAGGGGACGAGAGGGGCAGGATAGGGGATGGAGACGGGACGGGGACGGGCGGGGCACAGCGGCCGCGTTGCGGCGCATGGTGAGCGAGCAAGCAGCGCATAATAGGGGTCGCGCAGGTAGCACGCGGCCGCCACAGCGCAGCTTGTGCAAACCCGTTGTTTCTACAGTCACGCGGCAGCCCTTCTTCGTTGACCACCTGCGGCTGCTTCAGGAGGTCCAGGATGAAGGCGGCGGGCTGCTCCGCGTCGCCCTGCCCTGCGGCCTGCGGCATGGCCAGCGGAGCCAGCAGCAGGGAGCCGCCGGCCGCCGCCTGGCCCTGCTGCCCCTGCTGCCCCTGCGGCCGCTGCTTGGCCCCCGTGCGCAGCAGCACGCCCTGCGGCGAGTTGACTCCCGCCCAGCCCACGCGCACCCCCAGGCCAAGGGTGGTGGGGTACTGCTGCACACGCACGCCAACATCCTGCGAGAGCGGGCCGGACGAGCAGGCAAAGGTGGCCAAAACAACATTGACAATAAGTGCAAGGCATGTTGGCACCGACGGTTCACAGGCAACGATTTCACTAAGACCGACAAGTTGCTGGGTTGTACTGGGGCCAAAGTATGGTTCGAGAAAACATCGTGCCTCATCATTGCACCGGAGGCTACGCCCCGCTTGTCGTATCATCCCAACACACCTGCATCTCGGCGCTGACCACCTCGACGCCCTTGGCGTCCCGCAGCCGCAGCGCCGCCGCCACCAGCTGCACCTCCAGCAGCAGCCGCAGCGAGTAGGGCGTCTCCTTGCCCGACTCGTCCTCCACAAACTCCTGCACACGCACCGGTGCAGTCCAACGTCCGCTGTAGTGCACACAAGGACTGGTCTGACACTGCACGGCACAGTGTACGGCACAGCCTGCTCGCCCGCCACCCACACACGGTGCAGCCTATACATTCTTGAAGGGTCCCGTCAAAAATTGGTTGCATGCATCCACACTGCAATGGAGCCCCCTGAACCTCGGCTGCAATACCGTGATAGCCTCCGCGCCCGCACCTGCTGCTGCAGAAGCTCCGTCAGCTTGTCCCACTCCTCGGGGCTCAGCGTGGCCGCCTCACCGCCGCCGCCGCTGCCCACAGCACTCTCCCGTCCACCAGCCCCTCCGCCCGAAGTGGCTCCCGCGCCCGCACCCGCCGCCGCAGACACTGTTCCCGCTGCCCCCTGCGTTCCTCCCCCGCCGCTGCCCCACAGCCACTGCGACCAGGTCCTGCCCTGCTTGGCGGGGGCGGCCGGCGGAGGCCACTGCGCCGGGACGGCGGCGGCCGAGTCGCCGCCAGGCCCTGCGGCCCCCGCCCCCGCAGCCCCAGCGCCCAATGAGGTTGCCCCCGCCCCCTTGAATGAGGCTGAGGAGCTGGAGGTGGTGAGGCGGGGCGAGCGCTCCGCTTGCAACTTGGCGTGCGCCATGCGCCTGGGGGAGTGGGGTGTCCATTGGCTTGTGGTGACACGCACGTTGCGCCGAGCAAGGCAACACGCGTTAAACAAGCGTCCTTAGCGGAGCGCAATACAGGGGCTTGAGTGATCGAGTAAGGCGCGCAGATCACACCAACCTGAACAGCAGGATGGTCTTCTCGCTGAGCTGCGCATCCATGGCGACGATCGTGTCGTCGCCGCCAAGCGCCAGAGGCGCCGCGCCGCCGCCGCCTGCGCCGCCGGCTGTGGCCGCCGCCGCCTGCGCCGCCGCCAGCTGGCGGGCGTACTCCGGGATGTAACGTTTGCGCAGGGCGCAGGCGGTGCGCAGCTGCTGCCAGCTGCACCGGTCCGCGGCGCGACGCTGCTTGCGCACAGCCATAAGGGCGTAGCGCCACCAGATGCGGGCGGCGGCGCCTGGGGGAGTACGGCGGCGGCAACAGTGAATCCAAACCGCGGGACGTCCACGTTGCGCACTAACATGCACCCCACAGCCCCTGTGCTATTACGCTGTCATCCGCCCAGCCGCGCCCAGCCCAGCCGCTCACCCGCCGCCGGCCGCATCTTGGGCTTCATGAGGCGGTACGGCGCGTTGGCGGCGTATGCGTCCCCCACCTCCAGCAGGGCCCGGCAGCCGGCGTATTGCCGGACAGACAGCGACAACGCAACGCCCTGCAGGGCTATGAACGCCTCCTGCCGCGCGGGGGCAGCAGAGCCTGGCTGCGCGTCAGACGCCTTGCCCTCCTGCTGCTGCTCCTGCTGTTGCTGGTCCGCGGTCTGCCTCTTGCGCTGCTCCTCCAGCTCCTCCATCACCTTTCCAGACCTGCGCACCACAAGAAGGAACCAGAACCGATCATTAATAGGGCTGTGCTGCCGACAGTTGTTATGCTCTCCGGTCCCCATTTCCCTGAACATGGCACGGACCCTCACAGGCTGCCGGGCACCACCACGTGACCCAGGTGGGGAGGGACATGCACACTGCCGCACGCACCGACGCGGCTCTGTCACAAGTACACGTCTTGTCCTTGCACAACTGAACAGGGCCAACAAGCTGCTGCGCGCCTCCCACCTGCGCACGTAGCTCATGCGGCCGCTGATGGGCGTGACCAGGTAGTCGTGCGTGTGGTAGCCGGCCAGGGAGGGCGCGTGGCGCGCTGGCAGGAACAGCCAGTCCCACTGCGGCGCGGTGAGCGTGGGCCAGTCTCCGCCGCCGCCCGCGCCGCCCACCATGGAGGGCAGCGAGGCGGGGTCGAAGAACAGCCCGCGGAAGCCGGGGGAGGAGGGGGCGCTGGGGGCGCCGGGGGCTGGGCTGGCCCCTGGTGCATCCTCGGAGGGTGTGTCCCCCACGTCGAAGTACACGCCCAGCTCGCGCAGCGCCACGGCCTACGGACAGGATGGGGCAAAGAGGCGATGTACTTAAATCAGAGCTGGCCCGGGGAGCTTGCTTGGGTGTTAAAGCGGACCGGGATGCGCATGCATGCAGTGCGGAGGCCAGAAGCGCTGACAGCAGCTGAGGGTTACACAGCCATGAGACCTCGCAGCCCGCGCCCTAACACCACCTCACCCTTGGCGTGCCAGTCACCCCCGCCAATCCCACACCAAACGAACCACGTACGCTGCACCACGCCCCACTTTCCCTTTGGACCCGCAGCGCAATGTTTCTCCCCCCGGCGCACCTTCCTGAGCAGCTGCAGCACGTGCTCCGTGACGAAGGCCTCCCGCCCCGCCTCGTCCACCGTGCACACCTCCACGCCGCCCAGCACCACGCCCACAGCCAGCTGCCGCCCGGGCAGGCTCAGGCCGTCCTCATAGCTGCAGGGCGCAGGGGGCCAGAGGGCAGCACCGCCGAGTGGGCAGGCCGAAGGCGACTTTGCAGTCTAGTACCGTAGGAAAGGCTCACACGTCTGTGGTGCTCCGTCCAGGTATATGAAGTGCTGACGCCTCAGCTGGTATCTGAGCGACAGCGTCAAAATGTAGGCAGGCTCGAGCACAACACTGGCAATTGGTACATGGGCCAGGGGTCGTCCGTTGTGCCGAAGAGCCACCACCACGACCTACACCTCCACCGCAGCGCACAGGCGCTCCTCCGTGCTTCACGCCGCTGCTACCCCCCTCCCGGCACGCACCGCACGTGCACGTTGCTGAGCTTGAGCTGCAGGTTGCCCAGGATGGTGGTGACGAGGCCGCGGAAGTTGAACAGCCCGCCGCCGCCGCCCTTCTTGGCGGCGGCCGCGGCGGCCCCCGCCACGGCCTGCTGGGCCTTGAGGGCCAGCTTGGCTTGCAGCTCCTGCAACACGGGCGGATGCCATGCGCCTGAGGCCCTGCACAACTGCATCCGGCGAGCAGCTGGTAGCCAGCAGGTGGAGCAGGTGGGTTGCCATATGGCCCGCCGCCCTCCATGGGCTGCTCGGGCGCGTGGTTGAATCGGCTTGCACTCCCTGCTCCACAGGCTCCAGCACCCACCTGCAGCCAGTCTGCCTCCGCCGCCGCCACGCGCTGCCGCTTGGCCGCCAGCTCTGCCGCCGCCACCTCCGCCTCGTATGCCGCCACAGCACCATCCTGGCCACAGGTCATTGCGGGGGCAGAGTTATGCAAGATAAAGTGTTCGGGTGCGCACACCCGAGTTCTCAGCTGAATGAACAAGCCCCAGTGGCCAGAAACGGTACGGCTTTTTGCGCCTGACCATGGTTCTGACATCCTGGTTGCGATCATGCCCATGCATCATGCCTGGCTTGTCCTGCGCCCAAACCGTGGCACCTCGGCCCGTCAACAACCCGCGATTGCCTCTGTGATCCCCACGACCATCATCTACCGTACATCAAGGACGATGGCAGCGTGCCCGTGTTCCCTGGACATACGGTTACGTAAGGATGTCCGCACCTCATCATCTGCTGTTGGCAGCTTCTGCTGCTGCCCTGCTGTCCCGCCCTGACCCGCAGCTGCTGCTGTCTTGGGGCATGCCAGCACGTACAGACGGTCAAACTCCACCACCACAGGCTCGCGGCCTAGGGCCTTCCAGGGTACCTGCAGCAGTCACGGCAGTCGAAGCACGGCTTGAGGATACTGCCGCGGTCACGTTGAGGGTGTGTGCGCAGCTGCGTGCGTGCAGGTCCAGGAAAGAAATAAACACAATGACCCCTGTATGTAGCCGGCTGTGCCTGCTGCTGCTTGCAACTCGTCATGGTGCAGCGTGGACACGTGGCTAGGGAAGAGAGTTGTAGGTCGTGTACGCGCATGGCCGGGATACTGGATGGGAGCAGCTGCTGGCTCGAGTTGACACGCCGTGCGTGCTGGCGGCAGCTAGGGCCTTAGTAGTTACCCCGGACTCCGGCAACATCGCGCACCTTGAGCGTTAAGCGGCCAAGCAATCCTGCTTTGACTGTGATTGGTAGGTCCAAATCCTCCAGGGCCTCCGGCTTGAGAGATAGGTTCCGAAGCTCCACATCGCCTCGCCATACCGAAATCCGAAGAGAGTCCGAATCAAGCCCGGACAGATACTGTCCTAGGTACTTGTTAAGATAGTATGCAACCTGCCCCTCGAACATCTTGCGCAAGGGTTGGCTGTTGGCTGTCGCGAAAAGGAGGTCTATGACATTGTTGGGGCTTCGGTGGCAGGCAATTCACCCCATGAATCATTAAGCATCATTGATCTCAAAGCAAATTTTCCTGTCTGGCACGCCTGACTGTCCAGACTTGCTTGGCATTGCGTCAGCGTGCATGGGTGTGCCCACATTCAGGGCTGCCCCATCAGACCGACGCGAAGGGACCTGCAGCGGCATGCCTCTGCTGCCAGGCCACCCCTCCACGCTGCCTCACATTGTATCCGAAGGGGTGGTGCAGGTTTTGAGCAAGGCACGTGCCGTACTGCCGTTACCCGCGTACCACTTGTATTGGAGGCAGAGGAGGATGATAAGCCACAGCCAACGGGTCTCACGTCCTCGCTACCCAGTGCCACCTCGGCCTGGTCCCGCAACCACATAGCTCCTCGCCACCGCTCTCAATGGAGCAGGGAAGTACCTCTATCGCTTGCTTGTTACCCCTCGTTCCCCTCCCCGCACGCAGTCTACATCGGCCTTCCCTCTCCTGGGCCCCTGCGCTGCAGCACCTGCACTCCGACTTGTGCCCCTGCCACCAGTGCGCCCGCTGGCAATCTGGCCTGCAGTACCGCACCGCCTTGCACCCCGCGCACTGCGTCAGGTGCAGCCGCGTCTCCACCGCCCCCACGAAGGTGCCGCAGCACGGGTTGCCGCACAGCCGACACCGTTGCCCACCACTTGCCCACCGACCAGCGCACGGCAAGCGGCAGCTCTCGGCCCCCGGCGTCCGCTCCCCCAACTGCCCCCCGCAGCCCCTGCACCCATGACCCCAGCAGCTGCGGGGACACAGCGGGCAGGGCCACACCGTTCGGCCCTGCCTCCACCACTACCACGCGCCGTGCGGTGCGGATGTCCCAAAGCGCCTGCAGCCAGCTCGGGCACTGCACGGGACCATTCCCGTATCGCATGCACCATCTTCCCCACCGCCGTCGGCCCTGGTGACCTCCCGCAGCTTGTACAGCAGCACAAAGAGCGTGGCGTCGTATAGACTGCCGCCCCTGCTCATGAGCAGCAGCGCGTCGGTCCCCACCACTCCCTCCCAGCGTGTGTCCCTCTCATGTGCGGCCCCACCACCGATGATCGCCGCACTGCCCACTGTACCGGCCCCGCCGCCAGCTACCAATAGCTCTGCGGAGGCCGCCGCTGCCGGGTCGCACGTGCCGCCACCGCCACCGCCACCGCCACCGCCACCGCCACCGCCACCGCCACCGCCACCGCCACCGCCACCGCCACCGCCCCCGCCACCGCCCCCGCCACCGCCACCGCCACCGCCACCGCCACCGCCACCGCCACCGCCACCGCCACCGCCACCGCCACCGCCACGCACGCCGCCACGCCACCGCCTTGGGCGCCAGCTCATGTGTGCCTATCCGCGCAACCACCGCGGTGGGTGCAGCGGGTAGGGAAGGGCGCTTACGGGAGGGGCAGGAGGTGACCGAGCGGACTACCGCCTGCACTGGTCGGTGCGGCGGCTGCGGTGGGCTACGGAGCGCTCCGGCTTTGCGGCAAGCTGTACTGCGGCACCCCACACTGGGCCGGCGGAGGCGGGGCTGCACCTGAAGCAGTGCGCCGGGTGCAAGGCGGTGAGATACTGCGGGCCGGACTGCCAGCGGGCGCACTGGCGGCACGGGCACAAGGCGGAGTGCAGATTTCTGCAGGGCAGGAGGCAGGAGCAGGTGGAGGGCAATAGGGAGGGCAAATGGTATCCATGCCATGGGCATGCGCCAGCGGTGTCAGTTAAGCGTGGACTTTCGGAGTGCCAGTAAGACAGCGCCGCGCACGGTTGCTGTGCTGTGTGACGAGCAAGCGCAGCGGTTGCATGTTGGGTTGAATTGGGCTGTGACGGAACTAGGGGAGTTGTGCATGTAGTCGGGGCCGCCTGCGTCCTTGTGAGCAGTTGCAAGCATGGTCATTCGTTGTGAGCAGCTTTTTGGACTATAGAGCAATGGCAATGTTGGGCCACTGTCTGTCCCGTGGGTAGGGCGTGCAGAGGCTGTGCAAATACGCCCTTGACACTACGACAGAGGGTGCCAAGTTGCTCGGGATTCCGGAATCCTGCGCGGGGGGATCGGACGCAAATCCCAAAAATAGGCTTCCTCCTCTGGGGACAGGATTGGTATCTTGGCTGCTGACTATGGGGTCATGTTCGGTATCCTGGGCTGTGGGTTGTGGGGCCAGGTCCTGCATCCCGGCTGCCGGGCGTGGGGTCAGGTTCCGCATTCCAGGCTGCCACACGTGGGCCCAGGTCCGGCATCCCGGGCTGCCGATTGTCGGGTACCGTTTGGCATCCTTGCCGCCACGCCGAGGGTGGCGCTGTACATCCTAGCTGCCGTGTGCACGGTCGTGCTGCAGATCGTATCGGCGTTGTGGCACCACGTGGCATAACGCATGCTGCATGCACGACATGTCGCGCCAACGACAATTGCTCAGCGCAAATGCTGATCGCGACTGTGCTGCAGTGTCTCTGTTCAATTTCCTTTGCACTACAGATGCAACCCCTTCCCTGTGGCGGTTCTACATGTGTACGAATGCAGTTGCGGGGTCACAGTTGCAAATTTTCATAACAAGTACTAGGTACAAGCAAGCGGCAAGTTGCTATACTAGTGACTAGTGACAGGCATCGAGACAGGCTGCGGCGGGGTGCTGAGAAGCGAGGACTTAACTGAGGCTGAAGTTGAATATACCAGCTGTGTCGGGTGGCCCCCCGGCCCACGCGGGACAGACGGTTGCGTGCACACTCGAGTGAAATGCGATGCATACCTGCATCGAGGAGAAGAGCCGCCGCCCGTGAGTCCAGCCAGAAGAAGTAGACAACGACGATGGCCAACACAGGTCTACACCACAACTGAACCTGGGTGCAATGCAGCAGAGGGCCCAAGGCAAGCAACCTGCTCCGCTCAAGTGTACATGGCAATGTGACAACAGCGTTCAGTTGTGTGAACCAGACGGCGTGAGGAATGGAGGCTTGGAGTACAAGGGCTTCTGGCTTCGAGGGCATGCTGTGCGTGTCTGCCGTTAGCTTCGTTTGTCTTGTAGCATCAGGAAGCTGGCTGGCTGCTAACTGTGCTGGTACGTAGACGGGGGCTCTTCCTGCGCTATGCGCTACCCTTGACAGCTACGTAAGCACGCACGACATGCCCAACCAGTGAATGGGGCGCATAGGAGGCGTAGTCCGGGCACGTTGCAGTTACACGCGCTCTACTGGGCATTCTCTGAACGACAGGCAGTTGAGATCAGCAGCCTGTGAAATGCTTGTGCCACACGCCTGCAACTCGAACTCGTTCAAAATGTCACACGCTATGCTGCCTCATAAAGTTGATCCTCACACAACTGGCAGCCAAGCCTGCATCAACCTGCACCAACCACATCAACATCCCCGCCAGCAGGTCCAAAGACACACACCTATTGCAACCTGCAACATGCCAGTGACCGGCGGGGTGCCGCCCGTACCGTCCATTCCCCAACCCTACCTGCTATTCACTCCAGCCCTGCCCTGCTATCCACAACGCAGCAACTCAGGCCAACCCTCCTGCGGTAAGTTACAAACCTCTTCTACCCCTGCGCTAGCCTCCACTCTACGACACAGCCCCCGCTGCCTCATCCGACCCGCACAGGCCCCCTGCCCCAACCGCCGCTGCCTCCCTCAGCGCCCCCGGCAGCAGCCCCGGATCCACCCCCGCGTTGCACAGGTTGGCCAGCAGCCGCGTGTGCCGCATGCCGTACTGGTCCATGGGGCCGCACGTGTCCGCCCACGCCGCCACCATGGCACGCAGGCAGCCCCAGTCGTCCACCACCGGCTGCCCCGAAAGCCGCCCCATAGACCCATGGGTCAGCTGCGCCGCCAACACGCCCAGCGGCGGCTGCGGCGTAACGCCCGCCGCAGGCGCCCGCCGCAGGCTGGCAGCGGCGGCGGCGGCCCAGGACAGCAGGTCCGCGTGCGACGGGTACGCGGATGCTTGGAGGATGAAGGCGGGGGTGGGTGCGGTACCGCCGCCTGCGGCAGCGGAAGAGGCGGTGAGGTCTAGCCGGGTGGCGGCGGCTGCAGCGGGGGCCAGGCGGGCGCTGAGGTCGGGGTGGCGCAGGAGGGCCTCCGCCGCCAGCAGCGCCGTGGCGTCGACGCCGCGCCGCCGGGCGACCTCCCTTGACAGCTCCGCCTGGCGTGCGTGGCCCGGGCGCACGGGGGGTTGCACGGGGCGGCGGTGATCAGCAAAGGGGCACAAAAGACATCGACATCAACATCAGCGGCAATGGCACCTCTAACAGAGGTATGACAGTATCTCGCACGCGCTCGCCATAAGGGCATAAGGGGCCGCTAGGTGGTCATTTCGTAGCAGCAACGTATAGTGTCATCAACTGCAACACGGTGCATGCCCCTCCCCCGCCAGCGCCATCAGCCCGGCCCCAGCGCCCCACCTCGGCCTCCCTCCGCTCCCCCTCGCTTGCCCCGTGAGCCGCCCGGTGGCGCAGCGGCACCAGGTCCGCCTGCCGCTGCTCCACAGCCCGGTGCCCCTGCAACTGCCGGTAGTGCTGCTGCCGCACCTGCTGCTGCTGCTCCCCAGCGCCCTGCACGCCCAGCAGCCCCCACGACCGCGACCCGCCCGCCAGCCCCACCCTCGCGCCACCCAGCAGCCACCCCAGCCACCCCGCCGCCGCCCCCGCCATCCCCGCGGCCCGCCCGCCGCCCGCAGCCCTGCCAGCCCCCTCCTCCCGTGTAAAGGTGGGCGAGGGGTGCACGGAGCCGGGGATGACGCACTGCTCCTTGACGGGCCCCGCGCTGTCCTCGTCCCGCCCCCGCCGCCCGCCCCTGTTGCGCATGCCCTGGTAGTCGCCCGCCACCTCGCGCGTCATGTCCAGGCTGCCGTACTGCATCACGTGGCTGCCCATGGAGTACGTGAAGTTGTTGGAGGTGCGGAGCCGTACGATCTGGTACTGGGCCTGTGAGCAGCGAGTGGTGAAAGGGGGTCGCAGTGGGTGGTGGTGGTTCGCCAGCCCAAGGGTGAGAATGTAGAAAGTAAGAAGCCATATGCACGTCTTGTTGCACCTGCCGCCACACCCCGCGCCCACCGAGCCACGTGCCGGGACCCCCTGCCTCCCAGGGTCCCACCCGCACTCCTCCCGGGTGCCCACCATGAGCGTCTCGTGCGTGAGGTCGCAGTCGTCCGCGTTCTCCATCCACGCCACGCTGTACAGGTCCCCCAGGCAGGTGGACATGGCGGGTGGCGGGCTGGGGTCCATGCCTGGAGGGGGGGCGGAGGGGGGGAGAAAGGGGGCGGGGCGCGCGGGCATGGGGCAGGCATGTCGGTCAGGTGCGTAAGCAGAGTTCGCGTGGGTTAGTAGACAACGATGGATGGTGCGGAGGTTGGGGAAACGGTGTGTACTAAGTGCGCGTGTTACGCGGTTCTAACCCCAGAGACGATTGACACTGGACAGACACCCGGCTGCGGAGGGCACCTGGCCTGGGCCAGTGTGCCCTGCGCCCAGCAGCTGGGTATGCCGCTTGCGCACGTGCTTGCAGGAACACAAAGGTATGTAGGATGCACACCGTCACCGTACTGGCGGGGCGCCCCGGCACCCTCACCCAGCCCCCGCACTCCACACCCCTCACACCCACCGGGGCAGTATGTGCCCCAGGAGCTCTCGAAGGCGTTGGAGGCGGTGGTGGCGTACACGCTGATGTTGTCCGGCAGCACGCCCTCGAACATGGAGCCGCTCTCGCACGCCTGTGGTGGGGGCGGCACCCAATGCAGACGGCTCATTCCTCACCACAGGTACGGCCAGCCAGCACACTCGCGGCTCACAGCGCCCGGCCTGGTGCTAACCTCACGAGGAGCTCCCTGTGCTATTGCTAGATATGCAGTCGCTGTCGCTTTGTCTCTTTAAGAAGAGCTGCAGTACACCGCTGAACACATAACGCGCATGGGAGGAGCGCAGCAACACCACACGGCGTACAGCACTGGTGTCCGGGGCTGGCACTGGAGATGATCCACTCAACCTCACTGACGCTGGACACGGGCTAGATAGGCCGGCTGGACCTTACGACAACGGGCCCAGCCTGCGGCATGCCGCACTCCCTGCCCGCCCTGCCCCCTGCCGTACACCCCTACCGTACCTCGATGTACAGCACGGCCTCCTTGTAGCCCCCCTTGCGGTGCTTGCGCTGCAGGGCCGCGACCATGTCGTCCGCGTACAGGAAGCTGCCTGGGGGCGTGGGCGCGGGACGCGTGGGGCGCAGGGAGGCCGTGCCAGGCAAGCCCCATGGCCGCCGCCGGAATTGCATGACCCGTATGTGGCAAGGGATGGTGTGTGCCCTCCGTGCATCCAACCACTCAGCGCGCCGCGCAAGTCGACCTCTTAATACCCAACACCACCTTGGGCACATCAAACGATAGCCCCCAGTGTAGCAACACCGCGCCCCAGCACCTTGTGCCCACGACCTCAACCTCCGCTACCCCTCCCCCGCCGCTCTGCGACGACCCTCAACTCCCCTTCCCTTGCCTGCACTACAATTTTGCTACCGCACCTCCTTGACACCGCATCACCTCCTGCTACTGACCCCCTTCAGCCCCCCTGCCCACCTGCCGGCATGCCCAACACGCCCGGCGCCCCGTGGTCTGAGTAGAAGACGAACAGCCTGTCGTGCGGCCCGCTGGCCGCCACGCGCCCGCTGCCCACGCCCGCCACGGCGCTGGCGTTGCCCTCCAGCACCGCCAGGAAGGTGGCGGCGGTCACGTCCTGGCCGCGGTAGTCGATCCGCACGCCGCCGTACACGTCCGGGCCGCCTGGCGGGGTGACGGGGGTGGGAACGCGCGTGTGGAAGGCAGGCGCCGGCAGGTGGACGGCTGTTGGGTCTAAGAGGGTGCCCGAGGTCTGGTACAGGACTGACTGTCCCCATTCCCCATATTTTGCCCTTTTCACGAAGGCCCCCAGCTTGCACGTATCTACGCATTCCCGGTAGCCTGCAACCAAGCCTAGTCAGTTGCCACACTATCTGTGCACCCAAGCGCCGCACGCGCACCTCCACCCAGTGTCCCCTCCGCCCTACCCGGACTGTTGAACACCTTCCCCGGCGTGGGGTTGTAGGTGCTGGTGGCGATGTCGTCGTACATCATGACCACCATGCGCGCCGGCCGCAGCCCGCCGCGCAGCAGCACCTGGTAGGCGTGGCACACGTCGGCCTGGTGCCGGTAGTTGCCCCACCTGGCGGGGAACAAAGTACTAGTAACGCGAATAAAGTGGGGAGGGGCGGGGGCGGGGGCGGGGGCGCAGGGGACATGTATGAAAGCACGGGTGTTGGAAGCGGAACACTAGTTTTGAGGGCCAAGTACAAGATCAAGTCCTTGGTCCCCAACGGAGGTAACGTGTGTAGTTGCAGCAGACCCAGTAGTACAAGAAGGGGTGTGCGGTTGCGTTGGTTACCGTCATGCAAGTCGCGCGGAAGCACGCTCAGTTGTATGGAGGTTGTTACGGGCGAGGAGGTGTCGGCAGCATGGCAGGGCGTGGGCGAGGGCCAGCCAGACGTTCGAGACGTACCGCAACTGTTGTGGGCGTCACGCATTCTGCGAGCATCTTATTGTGGAGTAGCAAGCTAATGCCGCAGGCAAGGTACTCAGGTGTGCCGTTCAGGCCTGGCACCCGCAGGGGGCCAGCCGCACGGCCAGATGCCGATGCCCTGCCCTTCCTGCCCGTTCCCCACCTGGTTCCCCACCTACCCGTCCGCTCCCCGTCACGTCCCCACCCCCCTCCAACACTTCTGCATTCCTTAACACCAATCCGCTTACCCTGAGGACCCGGCAATGAGCACGGCCCAGTGGTTGCGGATGGTCGCGTCATCGCCATCGTTGAAATCGGCCGCTGCTGCCGGTGCCTCTCGACGGTTGAAAGCTGACGCGCTGCCACCTCCGCCAGACCATCTTGTGTCTCTATTTGTGCGTACACAGAGCGCTGGGGAGGTAGGGAGGGCAAGGCCCGGGTGTCGCGTCGCAAGGCTACGTGACATACGAGTACATCACAGTGGAGGAAGGGCTGAAAAGGCCATACAAACTCATGAGAAATATGTAATTCCACTCAGCAAGGTGCAAGGGAGTCAGGCGCAACCGTTAAGGTGGCCATACAAGGTCATGCCTGACGACGCGCGCAGAGCCCTACTAAGCGCCGCGCCGGGCATACTGACCAGGTTGCAGCAAGCATGCGAGCCCTATCAGGGCGGTGCGCACTGACAAGCTCTGTCCACGACGTGGCGTATGCATGCTGACTCGCGTCTGTCAAGGGTTTTTGGCTGACAAGGCTTCCCCGGCCCGTCGGCCTCCGTCTAATAGGTCAAAACTATCTACGTATAACTGTACAACTTTCTTGACAGACATGTACATTGCAAGCGTTCCCCCGGGTGCATGGACGCCCGCCCTAACTGCCCAACGGTTCCGCTGGTCGGGGGGGCTGCGGAGGGTCTCGGGCATGAGGCGGCACCAATGTCAGGACAGAGGCTCCCTTCCCTGCTGTGTTACGCCGCTTGTGCAGCAGTAGTTGGCATGGGCACCGTATAATTAGGCCCCATTCTGCCCTGCCCGGCACGTGGCAGGGGGGCTCTCCTGCGTCCCCCTCCAACCTGCTGCAACGCCCCCCCGAGCCTCGACACGCAGTGCCTCCGCAAGAACCAAGAGACAGTGGTCTCGTACTCAGTGGCCAGGGTGGAGCTCCTCCAGTGCCAGTTGTCCTGAAGCCGGGGTGGCATCCTTCACAGCCTAGCAGTGATGCGGCATGAGCCGCTTAACACACAGGTGGCCAACTGCACCAGGGGAGCTTACTCGGTGTGTACATCTTACTCTTGCTGTTGCACCCGGTTTCAGTCTGCCAGTCTGCCAGACTCTGCTCAAAGGCGCGAGCCGTACCAAAGCCGGCGCCATCGCCCACCTTACACGTGCTTCCACCAACCGCCGTGAGCTCCCTGGCACCAACAACGTGCACTACCCAATGCAGCACTCACGGCCATGCACCCCTCTTTCCTATATTGGTATTGGTCAGGCTAATTTGGTACGTACCAAAAGACCTATGCAACTGCCACCCTCCTTACAGAGACGCGCATTGCCCAAAATGCCCCAAACAGTTCATCTCTGGGCCGCTTGACACCACTCGCCCTGCCTAATGCAGCAGCTGGGGCTTCTGGGCCGCCCGGCCAGGGGCCCGGAGCTCAAACCCAGTTCGCATTGCTACCACACGCATGTATGACACTGACAGACCAGCCTGCATGGCACCATGGACCACGGCCGTCCGCAGCGCGCGTTCCCAACACCGCGCAGGTTGGGGGTCCGAGCTGCTAAACGCAACGCGTAGATTGTATCGCGGCACCTCGTCTCCGAAGTCCAGGCAGAGCCGCGTTTTCATGTGCAGCTGCACGTGGTGGGCCCAGACCACAGCCCTCTCTCCGAAACTACGCTCGGCGCCGAAGGGACCCCTGAAAACCACCTGCCCCGCCCACCGCGAGCCCGAGCCAGACCCTCCACACACTCCGGAGTGCGAGAGCGAGAGCAAGGTGCGGCACCGTTCCCCGAACCGCAGTATCCCGATTCCGACGCAGCGCCAATGCAAAGCTTTCTATCCTGCTAAACATCCGTGTGCCTGCTCAGAGCGCCACGTGCCAACGCTTGAAAAATACTGCAGGGCCCACCAGGCCCAACTACAAGAATCCGTAACCAACTCCTACAAATGGCTGACGCCCCCTTGTACAAACTTTGCGTTGCTCAGGCGCGCCAAACCAAGCTTGGAGCGGGCATCCAGGTAGGGTCACAGGCGAGCCGCGCGGCGTGTCTCCTGTTGTGTTGCCGGTCCCACATGCCCTGCTGTAGCTGCCAGACCCTGACGCCTGCAACCCTCCCCAGCATATCCCAAGGCGCCTAGCCCAAGACACACCCGACAGGGCTCATGCCGCCGCCGCCGCTGCTGCTGCTGCAGCTGTGCTGCCGCCTGAGCCGCACCGCCTTTACCATCCCCGTCCGCCGCCGGGTCCAAGCCACATACCACGAAGTCGCGGCCTCCTCTGCTGCTCCTCCCCCTGCCGCCGCCATCAAACCCCTGCATGCCGCCATCCCTTGACCACACCGCGTCCCCACAACGCTAGCCCCCCTGCCCCGCCAGCGGCTGCTGCTCAGAACTCGGGCAGGAAGAAGCGGTGCCGCAGCGCCTGGCTGACGGACATGCGGCCGCGGTTGAACTTATCGCGCTTGGTGATGAGCTTGGTGGCCAGGTCCCAGCCGGCGCGGTTGTTGCGGTCCAGCAGCGAGAAGTCGTACTTGCCGCCCTAGGAGGGGGCCGGGGTGCAGGGGGTTGGGCGACGGAGGACAGGGTAAACGAATGCATCGCCCCGGGCAGAGCCTGGCGCTACAGCTGTTGGGTTTGGGACTAGCACCGCCCTGCCCCCACGGCCGTGCCAGCAGCTACATCCGCGCGCAGGGCGTGCACGTTGCGGCCAACTTGTCAGCCGCAAGCTCAAACTCTTGCCCCTGTCCCCTGCCTCTGCATACCGGGCGACATCGCTCCTCGGACTCGGCGGACTCCGCGCACCCCGGCTGTCTCGCTGCCGCCGTGTTGCCAACCTCGCCGTTCCCCGGCCTCCCCCCCCCGCCCGGCCCACCACGCACCCTGTACAGGCGCCACCGCTCCAGGTCGTTGTCGTACTGCCTCAGCTCCGTGTTGAACAGCCGGATCTGCGCCTGGCTGCGCAGCTCGGGCACCGCCATCTGCACCAGCAGCACGCCCATGGTGTAGCTGTCGAACAGGTCGGGCCGGCCGTACGCCCACGCGAAGGGCGACAGCACGGCGGCGAAGAAGGGCGCGGGGGCCTTGGGGAAGTCTGCCGAGGGGGAGGGGGTCGAGAGGAGGAGGGAAGAGCATGGAGGAGTGGGCGTGACAGTGTCGTCCCGTGCCTCACTGCCTCACTGCCAGGAGGGCTTGGGTAACTGTGCGGGCTAACAGGCGAAAGCTAGGCACACAGAGAGGCAGCGATGCGTGGCCAGGCAGGGCTGGTGGGGAAGATGTTCCCGGTTTCATGACAGCGGCACACACGCGTCGATTCCCTGTGCCCCGCAAGCTGTGTCGCCCTCCGGCCAAGCGCTGCTCCTTTTCATCGCCTCGGCGCGCGCCATGCCGAGCCCCCTGATGCGGCTGCTGCTGCCCAGACAGCTTGCACAGCACCCAGCGATGCGTTACAGGACACCCCACACGGCACCTGCCGTACCGCTTACGGCCCCGCGCACTCACTGGGCGGCATGACGAGCTCCTCCGGCGGGCTGTACCGCGGGTCCAGCATGCCGTACAGCGGGTTGAAGTTGATGCCCGTGCACATGTCCACGGCGGCGCCGAAGTCAATGAGCTTGACCTGCGGGGGGCGGGGCCACAGGACGGCGCGTTGCCGTGACGGTGTGGGGTCAGCGTGGAGCCGGACCAGCGGTTCGCTCATGTGTACGACAGCAAGGCGTAGCAGTGCCCCCGACAGGGAGGGCGTGCGAGCGCCAATTCCATCCCAGCGGTCCACAACGACCAGCCGCTTCGCCCATCGCCAGCGCAATGTACACAGCCCCTGATCCACCCCCACCCCCACGCCCCGCCTGCCCACCTGGCCGTCCACGGTGACCAGCAGGTTCTCCGGCTTGATGTCGCGGTGCACGATGCCCAGGCTGTGCAGCCGCTTGAGGCCCGTCAGCACCTGGCGCATAATGCTCTTGATCACCTGCAGGGCGGAGGGGGGCGCAGCGGTGCGCAGCACAGCAGTGTGCAACCAGACGGGGAACCGGGGGCCGGCACGAGGACTGGCGCGTGGGAAACGCCATGACCGCTGTAAAGCGCCGTCCAGCACAAATCTCTGCCCCGTTTCCGTACAGCGCAAACGGACCTGTCCTGCGGACCCGGACGGCTCTCCTGTCCCCCCATGCCCACTCCTGCGGGGCCCCGGCGCCCGCTGAGCCCGCCGGCCCCCGGCCTATCCGTCAGCAGTCACGCCGGGACTTGCGCACAACAGACCCATTCCCCTTGTTCTGTCACGTGCAGTCCCCTCACCCGCCCGCCCCTCACCCCAGCCACCGCCCCCCTCCCCTCCCTGCCCTGCCCTGCAACTGCCCCAGCGGTCACCACGGTTGCCTGCCATGGCCCCGCAACTGCTTCTGCCCCACCCCTGCTCCACCCCACTTTGCCCTCGCCGCTATCCCAGTCTCGCCCCATCCCGCCCCCCGCCCCACCATGATGTCACGCTTGTCCTGGGGAGTGTCCTCGTTGACGTTCTTGCCCTGCAGGGAAGCAGATGGTACGCAAGGGGTGGTGAGTGCGGCGGACCGTGTGAAGGTAGGACCGCCGCCACCGCACCGCGCAGTGAGCGAACCCCTGGTGCAGGCAGACGGCCGCTGGCAGCGCTGAACCGAGCTGGTCTGAAGCGGCACTCAGCATTGGTTTTCCGCCCACCGAAAGCATTTACCCCGACCTGGAGCACCAACCCTCAGACATGCACGCAGGTTATCAGGCTTTGCTGGGCCCCAGTCGCGCACTCATCACCCGCTTTCGCAGTCCGTCCCACACATGCTGGACCGCATGTCAGCACCCCCACCCCCGCCCCACCTGGAACATGAACTCCTCCAGGCAGGCGGGGAAGGGCCCGAGTCGCCCGTCCAGCGCGTCCCCCAGCGTGGCGTCGCTCTCGAACTTCCACACCAGCCACTGGCTGCCCTTGGTGAACGCGCCCTCGGACGTGTCTGCGGAGGGGGGCGGAAGGGACAGGTGCGAGTTGGTTATGCCGAGTGTGCCGGAGCTATCCTGGGGTTGTGACGGAGATTGGGGCTGGTGGGGTACCACGGGCGGGGAGAGAGTGAGATGAGGCCTGCCGATGCGAGGAACACTCGAGCTCCTGGTTCCATGACCTGGAAGTGGGTGCTGGCAGCCAGGCTTTGACTGTGCGCTGCCGATTGGTGTCTGCCCCCCGGTCCTCCTGCAGCCATGCGGTTGGCCTAAGGCACCCTAGGCTCCACCAGTGGCGCTGGCAGTGGGCCCAGAGTGCGGCGAGGCTTGTGGTTGCGTTGCTGGCTCGCGCTTCGTGCCCCAAATTACAACCAACCACCTGGTTCAAACCACAGAGCACCCATCCACACGTGACCGCGAGCCCTGACTGTTTCCACCTGTAAACCACCCCGCCGCTGCATTCCTCTCGCACAGCGCGCACCCCACCCCCAACAATTCCTTGCTTCGCCGCTCTGCAGGAAATCCCCGTCCTCCCCTTCCCCACACGGTATCACCACCGCCACCCTGGCCGCCCCCTCCCCCTGCTCACCGCTGGTGAAGTACCCCAGGTACTCCGCGCAGTAGGCCTGCGCCGCGGGGTTGCGCTTCACCTTGGCGCACATGTAAGCCTCCACCATGCCCGTCTCGGCGCTGCCCTTGGCCAGCGTGCCAGTCTTGAGGAAGTCGGTCCTGGGGGTGGGAGGGAGCAGGGGCCGTGGGGGAACACACCAGCGTGAGTTGGGGGCCAGGGTTGCAGCGGTTGGGGAGACCGACGCACTCAGTTCGTGGAGTGGCGTAATTAATGGCTGAACCAAAGCAAAGCCGGGCTGGGCATTGGTGGGGTCATTGGTGGGGTGGAGGGGCGATGGGGAGGGGGAGCGGTACAGGGGACGCAAATTGCACCCCCTGACGCCGGCGCAGGTGGCCGTGCGCTGGCCAACACTGCCAGCCAGCTAGCATAGAGCATATTCCTGTTCCACACACCCCGGTAAATGCCGCAAGCAGCATGCCCCGGAACCAGCGAGTGGTGCCTGCAGCACTGCTCTGAGTGTCTCCATGCCTGCACTCGGAAAGTGCGACTCCTGCTGGGTTTACCATCACCACATTCATAGCGCATGCACGCCCTTATCGTTCGCATGCAGACTGCCGCCTATGCCGCCACGCAGCCCTTTCCTCTCGACCAGCCAGCCCCAGCCCCCGTAACCCACACCCACACCCACCTGACCCCCTGGCGGTCCATGTTGACCCGCTTGAGCACCACACGCCGCTTCTTCTGCTCCGGGCTCAGCTTGCTGCGGGCGGTCACCGCGGTGTCATCCGCCTACGCGCGTACACGTCACAAACAAATTATTATTGCTGCTGATAGGCACGTGCTAGGAAAGTGCGGGCGAGTGTGGCGGTGGCGTGCGAAGCAGGGCATGAGGCGCAAAAGCACAGCCAGCTCCTGGGCAGTGCCACGCAGCTTACTGGGCAACATGGTGCCGGACCAAGCAGCCATCCTGTCGTGTCGTGCTTGACCAAACGCCACCATGATAGGCGGTGCGGGGCGTGCGGCATACTGAGAGCGAGGACGGCATGGGCGTGTGGAGGCTAGCGGGCGCGGTGTCGCGGCACGGCACACGTGTGGGCACGGCGCCCGCAACACCCCCTCTCGCACCGTCAGGCGAAGGCCCTCAAACGTAATCCCGAAGTTGCCACCGCCCAGCTTCTCCCGCAGCTGAAAGTCAGAGCTCCTCCAGTTGCTGTTGAACCCGTCGGTCAGCGGCGCGCCCAGGTAAAAGTCCCAGATGTTCCAGAACGGGTTTGGCTTGGACAGCAGGAAGTAGTACAGGGCCTGCGCACATGAAGTGCAGCCAGGTTGAAGATGCAGTTGGTTACAGGCATTTGTGTGTGCCGCCTAGACACCGGGCGTGCCACTTTCGAGCGTGGACGTGCATCGACGCACCGTGAGCCTGCTCAGCCCTGGCAATGTAGGAGAGAGCGTTGCCAGAGATGCGATATCTCCACCGATGGTTGCTACTGCAGGCTGTAGGGGCTGCGGGGTGGCTGCGGTCACCGCACCCACGACTGACTGAACTGTTTCTGCAAGCGATGCCAGCTCAGGGCCTGTCGCATGCACAGCAACGCTCCGCGCCTGCCGCGTGTGATCAACATTATGCCTGTGGTAAAGGCAAGGTTGACAGGGCTGCGATGGGCTGACGGTAACCGGTCGTCGCCCCCCGTGTTGCCCAAGACGACCACGGCCCAGTTGCTGCTGCATGCTAACTAGAATGTGCAAAAAGCAACGGGTGTGACGGGCAACTTATGTGCTGCGGTGGTAGGCACTATCAATGACTGAGCATCAATTGATGGGTGGTTCGCAGCACTCCAGTCAGTTTGGCGCCAGGGCTGTGGAGCTGGTTGTGTCCGCAATAGCACAGGGCATATCAGCATCAGTGAAAGATAAGGCACATGTAGGCACTTCAATCCCTGGCTGCGTTGGCGCGTCTTCTCCAGTTGGTTGCGTGCGGTTGGCGGTTGGACGATGCTTGTCGGGGCTCGGGGGCACTTCATAGAGCGGCTCGACACAGTCAGCGTCGCATGCGCGTCTGCATACTCTTTCACTGACATCCCTATTCCAAGTCATACTGTTCCGGCAGGGCTTGCACGCTTGTCACACCGACAGCGACCATTGACACGACCATGTTGCGTTCACTGCGCAGTTCCACTCAACAATGCGGCGCTAGCAACAAACGTATGATATGTCCTACAGTACCAGTTCAGAAGACCTTTTCCATCGTTCCGCGGAAGGCCGCTGGGCATGCCAACCACCGTGCACCAGGCCGGCCTCAGCGAGGCACGAGTGCATCGTTCATGGTGACGGCGTCATCCTCCTTGCCGGTTACGCAACAAACGGGCGCGCCTACCTCTTCCGTCCAGCTTTCCGCCTTCGTGGCTTCCGGCTGGCGCGAACTGGACGCAAGCCCGGACCCGGCACAGAAGGTCTTCGCCATTGATGTGGACAACTTCGGCGCAGATGGCAATGACGTGGTGGAGGTAGGCCTCGAAGCGGCGTGGAAGTGCCTGGCACCCTGGACTGACGTGACCGGGACCTGAGGCGGCCTAGGGACTGGGAAACCCATGCCCGGCGCTGTGAAGGCTCCTGTCGACAGCGCTGAAGTCCTTTACAGTGGTCAACAATGCTGCTTCTCAACGCTTAGCTGCACATGACGCACGAGGGAAGGGGGCGTCCAGGAGCGGTTGCAGCTGAGGGTGGGGGCCTGCACATGAAAAAGCCTCGCTTGCCAGTTTGATTGTATGACAGTTTGAGCCGCCAAGGAAGCGCGCTGCGTCACAGAGCAGAGCTCATGCGCTGCGCCCTGTCCAGAGCAGGGTGCTATTTGTTCAGTGGACAGGACTCCTGTGTAGGCATGTGTTGGCTGGCATAGGCGCGTGTACGTCGGGGAGGTACTGCACACCGCTACCGGTTGCCGAGCTCATCCACCTGAAGCACGTCGTGCATCACGTGTGTGTAATCGCATGGTGTTCCTGCCCCGCTGTGCAGATCCGCGCCACCGGGCGTGAGGCCGATGTGATGCAGGGCCTGAGCCTCAAGCAGCACATCAGCGTCACAGGGCGCCTGGCGTGCCCGCGGATGGGCCGGTGAGACCTGCAACAGAATGCCAGGCCCTATGCGTCGTGTGGTGGTGGGCGAAGCCGCCTCTCAGAGGCAGGAGCCACCACGGTGTCGCCAACGCGTGGCTTGTACCGCCACTGACCAGCAGCGTATGTCAGCCCCGCACATGCCCCACACAAGAATGAAACCACTACCGGTACCGTGCACACGCCACCACACTCGGCAGGCAGTCAGCATGCACCGAGCCAATGCCATGCCTCTCTCCCGCCCCACACCGCCTGCCAGGCCCTCTTTCCCAATCTGTTATTTAGTTATTCGCCTGTTCCTCCCCTCCACCCCCAGGCCCTATATCTTCGCCCAGAGCATCAGGCCGCTGGACAACAACGGCGCGGGCCAGGGCGGCCGGCAGCAGGGCCAGTGGCAGCCCCGCGCAGGTGGGGCCGGCGGTGGCGCGGGCGGCGCGCCGCGTGTGGACCGCGCTGAGCGCCGCGCTGCCGAGGCGGGGCTGTGGGAGGCGCTGCGGGCCAACCCCAACGCCTGGTACGACAACCGCGCCACCAAGACCGGCCGCCAGCCCGACTTCAAGCACAAGACCGACCGCAACCAGGCGCTGTGGGTTGAGAGTGAGTGGGGCTGGCGCGCATGTCTGAGTGCGTGGCAGAAGCAATCGGCATGGCATATGGCATGAATGGCGACGATGGTGTGGGAGGAGCACGCGGCTGCGCACGTGGTGCACTGTGTTAGCTTACGTTCTTGCAAAGACAAACTTACACTGTACGTTCAGAGGTTGCAGCTCATGTTTGTTGGTGGTGAAACACGTGACCAGCCGCCGTGCCGAAACGCGGGATGCACGAACAGGGCGCATCCGATGGGCCAAGGGGCCCATGAGCATTAAACATGGAACGAGACATCTCAGTGGTAGGGGCGGGGCCACCACCCGAAGGGTACATCACCCCTGACAAGCCTGCCGCCGTTCTGCCCTCTTGTCGTCAGGCTACAACAAGCCCGACTGGGTGGACGCCTTCCTGGCCGGCTGGGAGCCGCGACGGCCCTAGGGGGCGGCCGCCAGCAGCAGAGCGGCAGCAGCAGCAGCAGCAGCAGTAGCGCTGTATGGGGCTCCCGAGGACGGAATCAGCGCGGCAGCATCAGCAACAGCACCAGCGACGCACTGCGATTGAGCCGAATACGCTAACTGAGCCCTACGGCTTTGGTGTTGGCGGTTCGGCTGGGCTCGCAGTTGCCCAGGATGGACCGTGGCCGTGTGCGCAACCTGCAAGCCGTGCAGTTGCTGTGTGTCGTGGACCTCTGCACGTGCTGGGTGCAGGGCGGGCCGCTGCCCACCGGGTTGTGGGTGAGGCGTCACGGGGAGGCAAGGCCAGCGACCTGCGGCCTGCTGCCCGGCGTGGATGACTGTGCCAAAGTAGAACTGGTTGCTCGTTACACCTATCAAGACCAGTTTTATACCGTGCCTGTTGGTGTCTGTCCTCGTGGCTGCGTGGGACATGATTACATGTACGCGCACCAACTCATCACGCACGTGCCATGAGTTGGCTTGCGGCGACGTTGGCTGCTCACATTGGGCGTCCTTGGCGCGCTAAAAGCTGCATGTATCACAGCGCCCTATTGATCCACATCTCGTGTTCGTGTTCGGATACTATGGCGGACCGTATGGTGTTTGTTGTGGGTAGAGTGTGGGTGCAATGCGCAAGTGCAATCGTTGAGCTTCAAGACCATTTGAGGATGTAACACGTACAGCTTCCCTCCACATGGCCCCAACCTACCCGAACCGGCCAACCCAACCTCACTCGTTCACCAAGGTGGGTCGCAGACTCGCAGTGCATCGTGCTGACTGGCCGAAGCACGCAAGTGGCCCAGCGTTACTCGCGTGCTGTGCCCCTTGCCACCTTGCGCCACACCACCGTCCCAGGCAAGGGCTCTTGGGTTAAGGGGCAAGTGCGATCCGCCAAGTAGCTGTACTGCTCGGCCAGCCCCCGGGGCTACGTCCAATAGGTCATGCAGGCGCAACACGGGGAGATAACTTGGTGGCTGTGCAGCTGACGTGGGAAGCACATGTCGTGCCCCCACGGCTGCCCCCCTGGGACCTGCTGGGGTTGGTTGGTGAATGAACTGTGGCAACGACCAAGGCCTGTGGCCTGCTGGGAGCGACCAGGCCAAACCGGAGACCGACAAACGCAACATGACGCGCTTCTCGAAGAAGGAATTCTTTCGCCTCGGACAACCAAGTAAACCGTACATGGGCTTAAGTGGCGCCTTGCACAGTGCCCTCAGCAGGGTGTTTAGGTTGTGGGCCACACTCACGTGGCATAGCACGTACCCTGGTTGCTCTCCTAACAAGGCTCCGGCGAGCAGGGGCAACATACATTCAGGGCGCGTGGACCTTTGCAACACGTTGGTTGCGCTTGGCATGTAGCAGCACACCGGGTAGCCCTCATGACGTAGGTGCAGAGTTCCTGACATTGGGCCCAGTGCCGGACACGCAGTGTGCCCACTCACGCATGCCCCTGGCGGCGCCAACGTTGTCGTACATCCCAGACTCCGGCTTGTCCACATGCAATTCACCACCCCGCCCCCGAACTCATGGCCTTCAGCGGTTAGACTTTGTTCAGTCCTAAACCTCTTTGAACGCGTAAATGCAGCCACCCTACGCCCCCAAAGAACATGTCATCACGAGTTACCTGCATTGTTCATATTGCGGTCTGTACATCGTCTTATCCGCGCTGAAGGTGCTCGTCATGCCTCAGCCACCCGTGCAGTTCACAAATGCCGTGCACCCCGTAAGGTTACACCAGGACGAGCCCCCACGCGCGCTCCTCCCTCCCGTCCCTGATCGCTTCGCCTGTCGTGCAGGGTACCAATTTTCAATGCAAGTAAACACACGACGCGCCACGCCGCTATGCCTGCAGGCGGCCATACGACGGCATGCCACGCGCACGCCCGAGACAGGCGGAGCGCCGCCGTGCGCCGGGATGTGCTCTCATTTCCAGCTCAAGTTGGTCTTGCTGCGCCAGTCGCTTTCGTGCGAATAGTTGCCGTACTTGGCGCTCATCTTGTTGCGGATCTTGTCGTACGCTCGTTCCCCCATGCTCTGCGCGGCGTGGCATCAGCAGCAACAGGCGGCGACGGGATGCGCGTTAGCCACCGGACCAAACCCATGCGAGGACACGAAGCCCCACCCCTCGCCGCCCCGTACAGTACCACCTGCCACAGGAGTTGATCCCTGTCCCAAACAACCGCATGCGCACCCTATGCAGTCTACCCAATTCACGCCTCCCAATACCCAGGGGGCGACTCCCCACCACCCTGCTGACGGGCCGATGGGCTCTACACCCTTTCCATCTTGTCGCTCAACTCCGCTTCCATTCCCCAACTCCCCTGCACCCAGAGGCCCCCGCCGCTTATCCCCCAAACCTCCCCGCTCCCAGCCCCGCTTCAACTTGCCTTTGACCGGCTGGCGAACTTCTCAATGTCGCGCGCCAGGTTGGACAGCGTGGTGTTGCGCTGCTCCGTGGTCTGCTCCGAGAAGGCGTCGTACGGCTGCTCCTCCTTGATCACGAAGCGCAGCAGCACCGCCATGACGATGGTGAACACCTCGACGCAGATGAAGCCCAGCAGCACCCAGCGCGACAGGTTGAGCTGGTGCGCCACGCGGTTGTACTTGCTCATGTCCTCGCCCTCGGCCGGCTTCTTCTCAACCTGCAGGCGGGAAGGTGTTAGGGGCACGAGCGTGGGACACAAGCCAGAGGGGGCCACAGAGGTCACCATATCGCCCATCGGAACAGACTGGCAGGACCGGACAGGCTGACTGGGGTGATGCTCTCCAGGACCTGCCTGTGACAGACCGTCTCATGGCCGCGCAACTGAAGGCTGGGTTGAGGAGCCCTGAATGGAGACCTACGATCGGAACGCTGGAACGTCCCAGCGTTGGAAAGGCTACAAGGGACCCCGCCTCCGAACCCCCACCCGGCACCGCAGGCGGCAGGCCCTCCGTCATGCCGCACCAAGCACTACGTGCATGTGCGTGCACGCGCCTCTGCCCCTCGCCTGTTTGAGCACGTCGTCGAAGGCGAACAGCAGCGCCAGCTCCAGCGCTATCTGCAGCAGCACAGAGAAGCCGCCGCACACCAGGAAGCCAACCAGCACCCGCTTCTGCGGGGCAGGGGTAACGGGATGGGGGCGAGGGCACAACGGAGGGACCAAAAAGGCGAGGGGTAAGGACTCAGGCAGGATGATTGTACAAGCGAACCGCAGGCATCGCACAATGCATCTCTCCGCGCGCGTACAGCATGACAATCAGCAAGGCCTTCTGGTGCCAAGACCAGCGCCCGGTACTCGCGAGCCCGCCTGTGGTAACACGCTCCTCCTCCCGCTGCGCGCGGGGCCGCGTCGTGGTGACATAAGTCGTCAGACCGCCCCCTCCTGTGCTTGGACCCGGCCCCACAAACACCCACCTTGTGGTAGCTACCCCAGAAGCCCAGCAGCGATGAAAACAGGTTCAGCGTGCCCAGGATCACGAACTGGAGGTGGGGGTGATGGGGTCCGAAAGAGGGAATAAGCAGGGCAAGCTGGACAAGCGGGTGCACAACAGCGTTTCTGCCGGCGTCCACCCACAGCACACCCTGGCCAGCTAGCGCGAGTAGCAGCAGTGCTTTACCATGCAAACACCGTTGGGCTGCACTCCGGGAGCACGGGCGTCACGTTTGGAGTCGGTACACCCATCTGGCACGGGCCATGCACCTGACGAAATACCATTCTTAGATGTGGGACACGGCCCGATCCGCTGTTGGTAGGTCTCAGGCACAGGACTGGGTGACAAGTACGGCCTACTCGCCGCTGCATCCCAACACCATGCAGGCGCCATATGCCTATCCTTGCCCCTCAGCATGGCTTCCTGGCCTTTGGGCTCGAAAGGCTAAATGCGGTCGTGCCCCCCGGCGTCTCGGAGGCCTCCGCACGCCCCGGCCCTGGCCCCCGCCTCACCAACCCACCATTACGGGAGCGAAGTCCTTTGGTGGGTTTTGAACTGAGCATCCGAAAATGATGAGGCCCACGCCGATTGCCACATGGCAGAAGATGGCTATGCGCATGGCTATGCCAGAGGCCCTGGCGCACGAGCATTGTATTTGCATCTTTGACCGCTGCCGCCGTAGTGCACCTGGTGCTGCAGAGCCTGCGGTGTTTCGGCACGAGCGCGGAGCAGGCGTGTTTTGTATGACGCGTTGTATGGCTGGGAGTTGTGCTTCTGCTTCTTGCTGTCCCACTAGGTTATACACCCCTGCTGGGCACTGCAGGAGGCTGGGACCGTGCCAGGCAGTTGAGGGGAGTCCCGACTCCCAAGATTGACCCATGGAGCGAAGCAGCAGCATTATGAGATTTACCTTTATCCAATAATCAATAGCCTGTCCCCGGCGAGGCCCCTGCGGTTCCCCGCTGTGGAGCACAGCCTCAGCTGCTGCCGCGTGCGCTACGCTGACCTTTTCAGTTGCTAGTAGAAGTGAAACTAGATAGCTGCTCAGTCACAGCGGTATTGGTAGGACGCGGTGTCTAGCGGGACAAGGTAGAGGGACAAGCTAGAAGCTGACTCCAGTTAACAATAAGAGCAGGGCAGAAGGACTCCAGCTGCATGAGATTTAACAATGCGCAATGTGGTACTTGAAGCTACAACTTTGCTACCTGTCTGCGATGTTTTGGGAACGAGAAAGGTGGTTTAGGTGGTTTCCCTTGCTCATGCCACGCCCCAGTCCTGACGTTTCAGGTTTGCCAGGTAGAATCAGTGACGTCCCTTTTCTTGTTTCATAGTAGTGGAATTCGTCCGCCTACCTGCAACTTGCGAGCATGTCTGGTCGGGTGGCACTCTCTGTATGGCCTTTACCAGTTGCACATGCACATTGTACATGAAAACTAACGAAGTAGCCTGATATGCCTTTAATGGGTAGGCCGTAACCTTGGGACACGCTGGAGCTCGGCGCGACATGCGCCGGGGTCAGAGCACCGCTCCGGGAGTGAGGCTGGGATAACGACGTTGCATGTATGGAAGCTCAGCCATACTTGCCCTACCTATGCCTGCGGGCCAGCATGATACGCAAATGCCGGGGTCAACACACTGCTGGACTACCCCACACGGCCTGTTAACGGGAGGGCCTCCCCAGTCCATCAGACATGTCCACGCATGTGGGCAGAGACAAGGGCCCAAAGCAGCAGCCTACAACGCTTAAAGCGCCGCTGCGCAACTCGGGGCCCAGCGCGGACACGACGAGAGCGGGAGGCAGCGGAGTCAATGGAGGGGAAGTGCCGTTGCTGGTGCCTCTGCTGCACGGCGCCGCGACCAATATGTAAGCCCGTGTAGAGGCAGCTGAGATGAATGCCAGCGCACACAGCGCCCCTTGCAAAGACCGCGCGCGCGGTGCCTGGTTATGCGCGCCGAAGCACGACCTCCATTACCCGGCAGTCCGTCAGGCCTCAAGCTTTCCGCCCTGGTTGCAATGCTCGCACTGCTCCCCGCCCTCTTGAGCTGACGCCGCACCTCTTCTGCAGACCACAACGGCTCGCCCTGTGACTCGGCACGCCTCTGCACAGTGCCCCACCTGCTCTTCCTTCCTACCCAAATCGCCTCACCATGCCCACCGCTCCGCCGCACTTGCCTCACCGCAGGCACAGTATCTGTACCACTCACGCCGTGATGTGTGCCGCTATGGCTCGTACACATGTCCTCCGTCGGCTTGAGGCTGTAATCCGTTGTGTGCACAGGTCCCTCGGCGAGGACCTGGGCGCTGCGCAGGAGGCGCTGGTGGAGCGCTACCTGGCGCTGCTGGCCCCCCTGGCACCCGACATGGCCGGGGACGGAGGCGGGGGCGGGGGCGGTGCGGTCGACACGACGATGGCACAGCAGCTGAAGCAGCTGGAGCAACTGCAGCAGCATCGATCCGGGCTGGCACCGGGGGTGCCGGGGCAGGAGGAGCAGCTGCTGCAGTGGGAGCGGTTGGGGTGGGGCGCTGCACAGGCTCTGCCCACGATGCTGGACCCACAGCGGCTTGGAGCGCTGCAGCAGCAGCAGCAGGGCCGGCTGTGGGATCAGGGGCTACAGGGGCTGGAGGGCCTTGGGTGGGCGCTGGGCGCCGACCCCGGCCTGGACTCGCCACCGCTGCAGCGCGGGGAGCGGGGCGCTGCTGGCACATGGCCCGGCTTCGGCCCAGGTGGCGCGGTATCCAACCCACCCGGCGGCGGCTACGACGGCAGTAGGCCAGCCAGCAGCTTGAGCCACAGGAGCGGTACCAGGGACGGTGGCAGTGGTAGCGATGGGCGCACCCCGGAGGTGCGTGCAGGAGGGCGTGCAGCTGCGTCCAGCGCCATGGAGGCCCTGGGCGTGGACCGCGCCACGCTGCGCGCCCGCGGCGTGCCGGAGCACCAGGTGCGCGCCCTGCACGCCGCGCTGGCAGGCGCAGCCGCCGCCTTCTTCCGTACAGTGGTTTCGGAGCGGCGGCGGCTGGCGGTGCTGGCGGCGGGAAGCGGGCCGGAGGTGCCGCTTGCTGACCGCATGCTGGCCTTCGTGACAGGCGTGGAGGGGCAGCTGGCGCGGGGGTCGGCGCTGCCGGACGTAGAGGAGCTGCGCGACGCCAGGGCAGTGCAGGGGGCGCTGGACGCCGTCATGGGCGGCCCAGGAGTACAGCAGCAGGAGCAGCAGCAGCAGCAGCCACAGCCCTACCACCATGAGCTGGTGTACGAGCGGGAGCAGCAGCTGGGGAGGGGGGATCAGCCGCAGGGGGAGGCTGGGCGGGGGGCCCCGGGGCTGCTGCTGCCGCCTGGCACGGAGCTGCTGTCCCTCAAGACTGCAGACGATGTGGAGAAGGTGTGGCCAGCAAGGCTGGTGCCTAACGATACTAACTGGTTGTACCACAGAAGTGCTCCATGTTGCTTGTGACAGAGCACACGGTCAGTTCTCAGGCCACGGCCCGCATGCAAGCAAGCGCTTAGCTTGCCTCCCGCCCAACCTCAACCCCACGTTGGGCAAGAAAATGTAACACAACTTCAACGGCCTACTCCATCGATGCCGAGCTTACGTCTTCCGCCCCGTGCAACACCCTAACTCCTTCACTACAGATCACGGCGCTGGCTGCCGCGGGCAACGTGGCAGGCCTGCGGCTGCTGCTGCGTAACCTGGTGGGCGCAGCGGAGCACGCGCGGGGCAGCCTTGGCGCGCGGGCGGAGGCGGAGGCGGCGCGCGCGACGCGGGAGGTGGCGCGGGCGGAGGAGGCGCGGAGGGAGGCGGAGGGGCTGCGGCGGCAGCTGGAGGAACGCGACAGGTGCGGCCGGGGAGGCGGCGTGGCTTAACGCTCAGGAGAGTCCGGTGGGGGTCAGGGAGGTGGCGACAAAGGAGGGAAAATTCTGCGGGTCTCGGGCTGGGCACGTGCGGCTGAGGAAGGCGAAGGCGTGAGTCGGATGCCGGTGGTGCCGGGTGTGTTGCGGATGCGGTGCGGGAAGTAGGCGGTGTACCGTAAGCCTGAAGCAGTTGCAAGCAGGCCAGGATAGAGGCAGGGTGACAGGGTGTGGCAAGCAGGTGTCGGAGTGCAGATCGGCTGTGGAGGTCGCAGGCGATGGTGCCGCAAAACTGGTTTACTTAGCTGAGTAAGAAAGGTGGCTGTGTCGGTTGCCCCCGGCGCACGCAGGACCAGACTGTGCGTGCTGACGCTTGCATAGTGCGTTGATACCTTAAAGGCGACTAGATGATAAAGCAAAGCCAGGGGGCGGCGCTAGTGTGTGGGAAGGAGTCGGTGCAGGTCTCGGGCCGAAGTAGGGCGACGTGGCGAGCTGTATGGCGAGATGCATGTACAAGTGCATGTACAAGTGCAGGCACGGAGCAGATGCGGTGGTGCCGGGTGTTTGTGGTCATGAGGTTGGGAAGATGACCAGGGCTGAGGACACGTAGCCAACAGCAGGGAACCACACAAGCTATGCACCATCGGAACCACGTTGTGCTAGGTGATAACCCGCAGCTGTGCGGCTTTGGTTCCGTGCCAATACTCGGACGTAAGGCGAGACATGCAGTATCAGCGCGGTGGCTCTTGATCGTGTGCCCTAGCCTCACTCATCCCGTCGTCCGAGTTCTACTGCCATGGCTTCCTTCTTCAGGATGCTTGCTGAGCGCGGCTCAGAGCTGAGCGCGGCGCTGGTCCGCGCCGCCGCGGCGGAGGGCGCAGCGGCGGCGGATCGCGGCGGCGCGGCGGCGCTGCGTGGCGAGCTGCGGCAGCTGGCGGCGGAGTACGAGCAGCACCACGCAGAGCTCAAGGTGGGGCGGGGGGGGGGACCGCGCTGGGGCCGGGGATGTCGCGGGCGGTTTATGCGAGGGGATGTTGCTGCGGCCCCTAATGAGTCGAGGGCAGGATGGCTGGCGGTGGGGCGGGGGGCAGGCAAGGTGGGGATGACGGGCGGTGTGTTTGTAGTCCCAGTCTATCGCAGAGCTATCGGTGGGGAATGCGGGCTGCTGGGCAAGGGGCGATTGGTTGGGAGGGTTTCCAATAGAAAAGAAACGCCGGGTGTGAATGGCTGTGCTGGTGGAGTGGACTGCGTAGATAGTTGGCCAACTGGAACGGGTGCAGAGACAAAGCATCCCGCACCGTGTTGCTCCAGAAGTTGCTCCTGCTGATGGAGATACTTCGGGTGCCTGTTGCAACCAGCGACATGGCGCCGCCCTGAAGCCCGCCAGCATTGAGGGAGAAGTTGCTGGCAACAACCTGCGTGTATGTGCAGGTAAGGTACGAATGGAAAACACAAAATGTAAACATACAAAAGGGCAAACTTCATGACACGAGCGAGTACGAAGTACTAGAATGATGGGGTTGCCAACATGAGTTGCCTAGAGTCAGTCTTCTAGTCGCGCAAGCTGTCCGCCCACGTAACTGGACGTCCTGTGACTGCTGGCTGCAGGCCAAGATGGAGGCGGAGATCGCGGAGCTCCAGAGGGTGGGTCACGGCCTGGTGGCTGGGTGGCTGGGAGGCTGGGTGGCTGGGAGGCTGGCCAGTTGCAGCTCAGGACCGGCACCTGCACTTCTCCGTGCGCCGCACAAGCACGTGGCAGCCAGGCATGCCCCCATGGCGGCCAATAAGGTCCAAAGCTCGCACCACAAGCCACACAGGTTGCCAACCAGGCCGCCCTTGGCTGCTACCTGCATGGCCACCCCCACACCTGCCATGCGGCACCCGCCCCTTCCAGCCCAGCCCTTACCCCATCCCCCGCTCCTGCTCTGCCCTTCAAGGTGCACTAGCATCCCAACGGCTCGTGTTAACGCCCCATGACCTCTCGCATGCCACTCCGGCATCCACCCTGCAACGGCCGTGCCTGCTGACACGTGCCTCGGCCCGCCACCCCTCCTCCCCCGGCCGCGCAGTCCCTGCATGCGCCCGACGACCTGGGGCCGCAGCTGGCTGCCGCCCGATCGGCGCTGGCGCTGTCGCAGATGGGCTGTGCGCAGGAGCGGGCGGTGGCGGGGCAGCTGCGGGTCATGCTGGCGGGGGTGCAGGGCACGGTGGAGCTGCACAGGTGGGGAGGGCGCTTGGTGGCTTGCAGGGGTTTTCAGGCCAGGGAGGGTTGTGCTGGTCGTGCTGGTGGCGATGGGGGAAACAGTGGAGCTACACAGGGCCCATGGAGGCAGCTGCGGGCCATGCTGGAGGGATTGCGGCGCGCAGGGCACAATGTAGCTGCAACGGGGGGATATGTGTGCTCACAGGCAGTGCCCCCCTGCCTTAAGGGAGGGCGGCACTGTGCCCATGTATAATTGCTTCAACGTACTGCTGTGCTTACGGAAGCGCTGCGCTGTGCATTGGCGCATGCAGGAAGAGGGCGGAGGAGGCGGTGGCGGAGGTTGACCGCCTGAGCCGGCTGTCGGCGGCAGTACAGGACCTGGCAAACGCAAACACGGTGAGTGTGGGAGCAGGTGGGGACAGGGAAGTCTGGGGTGGGGGCCTGACCATGTGTCTGTGCGGCTGCTGGTGGAAACAAGGACGGTTGTTGCGGGGCAGGGAGAGTGGAAAGTAGGCGCTGGCACTGCGCTGCCTTCGTCAAGGACTGAGCACTAGCCGTGCCTGGCGTATTGCCCGTTTCCTGCGGACCCTAACGTGCTTTGAATACCGATGTCTCGCCATATCCTGCAGGGCGGTCTGGCGACCCTTGAGCAGCAGCTTGCTAGAGAGAGGGCGGCACACAGGCGCACAACAGGTGGAGATTATGGGGAGGAGAGCCGTGGGCAGATGTCGTTCACAGGCAGTTGTCGCACGCACGGTGCTGGTCCCACTGCTCTCCCATGCTCTCTCCACTCGTCCGTGAACACTGCACCCTGTTTGTAACACCGTCCCCTGCCACGTGCCCTTCAGTGCTGAAGGTCACACCGGCATCGCTCTACCTCCCTTCCCGGTTCGGCTGTGCTTCTTGTTAAAGTATGTCGTACGCGGGCATCTGATCGCAGACCCCTCTTTTTGCCCTCAGAGCGGCTCCAGGCGGTGAACTGGAAGGTGGAGCAGGCGCGGTGTTGCGTTGCGGACACACGCGCACGGGCGGCGCACGCGCTGCGGGAGCTCAAGGCAAGCGGCCAGACACGCGCGGTCATACCCGCTCGCCTAGGCGTATTCTTTGTTCGCGCATTGTCCGCCTGTACTTTCCCACCCCCTGTCGAACCGCCGGACTGGACTGGACCATCCATTGAGACTCCAGCCGTACACCCCCACCACCCCCACACCCACCCCCACCACCCCCACCCCTCTCCAGGTGGCGCTGGCCGACACCAACCTGCGTGCCGTCAGCGCCGAGCGGCAGGTGGCGGACAAGACGCTGGAGGTGCGGGGGCTCACGGCGGAGCTGGAGGCGGCGAGTAACACGGCCGAGGTGGGTGGGAGGGTGGGGGCGGAGGTGGGTGGAGGGGTCAAGACAGCGCGAAGCACGGGTTGGTGGCTGGGCTGCAGGACTGGGCGCATGTCATCGGAGTCCCACGTTGCGGGCGCCCGCCACTCGGCAGTTCGCCTGCACCCAGCAGCGTGCTGCAGGGAGAGTAGCCGTCATGGAGCTTCGGCGCCGGCCTTACGTTGTCGCTTAGGCCACGGCCGCCCCCGGCTTGCATCTGAAGGAGACGCTGCAACGTGCAGCCCCTGGCCCTGTGCTCCTGCCTGGCCCCCAGGCCCTGCGCGACAAGGCCGGGCGGCTGGAGGCGGACGTGGCGGCGCTGCGCTCGCAGCTGGTGGCGGCCACGCTGGACGGGGAGGCGGCGGCCAGCAGGGCGAGGGGGGCGGAGGCGGAGCGGGACGTGGCGCGGGCGACGGTGGGCGGGGTCCGGGCGAGTGATGAGGATAGGGATTCGCGGGCCCCAGGGTTGTCACGAAGGCGCTGTGTCCTGTGTGGTTGCTGCCGCTGCACCCTGCTCCCTGGCTATCCGCCGACCAGGTCTTAGAAGAAGGACGCCGCTCTGGGTCCACAGCCGTCCGCTACCCCACCTGCCTTGCCACAGCCTCGCCCCCGCCCCACCCTGGACCACCCTGGACCATCCCGTCCAATTCACCCTCCAGGTATCTCAGCTGCAGCAGCAGGTGGCGGAGGAGGCGGATGCGGTGCTGGCGGGCAGGGCGGCGGCCAAGCGGCTCACGGTGCTGGAGCCGGTGGGTGCCGGGGCAGCAGGGGAGGGAGGGGAAGGAGGGGGCGTTTGGAGGTGCCAAGGGGAAAGGAGAGGGCGTGAAGGCTGGGGGGAGGTGGACCAAGGCTAGCTGCCCCGGATGAGTCGCTGCACTGTCTGGCCTCCCCAAGTGCCCCGGGCTGGCACGGTGATCCATCTACATCCTCGTACCTTTCGTTAACGGGTACCCTGTGGACAAACAGCAGCTTGTGCACTACGCTCCCGGCGCCCACTCTTATGCGGTGTTGCGCCACGTCACCAAGTCTCTGTCCCACTGGGTTGGCCACACCCCACAGTAGCTCGCCCCCATGCTGCGTGTCCATGCTGCAGCCTCAGTCAAGCTCGAAACGCTCCCTTCCCCGAAATGCCCTGTCCGCCCCGGCCCTGGGCCCCCCGCCCGTCCCTCCCCCCCAGGAGCACGCCTCCCTGCTGTCGGCCCACGAGGCGCTGGTGGCCACGCACGGTCGGCTGAGCGAGGAGGCGGCGGCCATGCGGGCCAGGCTGACGGAGCTGGAGCGGCAGGACGCGCTGCTGGTGGAGCTCACGGTGGGGCGGGGGGGCGGGGGGTAGGCGCGGAGGAGGCTTAGCGGACTGGGGTACGGTTCCTGGTCAACATGATGCTTACAGCATGCAGTGTTACAGGGTACTGCAGTGCGCCATGAGGCCTTGCTGCTACCCGTTGGCGTGCCCCGTTCCCACAGGCCCGCTGGGAGGAGCTGCTGCCGAAGCACCAGGCCATGGAGGCGGACCACGAGCTGCTCAAGAAGGTGACGCGGGGCGCACAGGGTAGTACACACGTAGGGCAGTGGGCAGCCTCTGTGCTGGCCCGCGCAGCGCGCCTGGGGAACGGTCATGCTGTACGCGTGTACGAGCTGCTTTACCTCACGATCTGCTAGCTTCGTACATGGCACTTGACCATGCATGTGACAGAGCTGTTGTGGCTGGTTGTACGGTGTCCTTTAAGCGTGGCGGTGGATGATGACCGTGTGCGCACTAGTAACTTCTCGTGCTGGGCATCACCAGTAGCCACTCCGCTGCGTCCATAACCCCAACTCAGGCCCCAAAGCTGGAAACACAACCACGCTGCCCCGCCGTTCCCCTTACTCCCCTATCTTAACCACTCGTCTTCTTCCTTCTGGCGCTGGGATGGTTTGCACAAGGCTGAGGATGAGGCTCTTTACGCAACCCAGTCCTAACAACGCCGCACCCACTTCATTAAAGCAACCTGACCCTGCTTCATTCCTCCGATCCCTCCTGCTCCCCCTCCCTGTCCCCCTCATGCCCACTCCCCCCTCGTCCCCCCAGGCCCACGCCGACCTGGCCGCCCAGCTGGCCGCCTCCCGCCGCCAGGCGCACACCCTCATGGACCAGATGCAGGTGGGCAGCGGTGAAAGGGCGTGAGGCTGCGTTACCAGGCACCCGCTGTACGGTCAACTGTTGACCGCTGACGGTTGGTTGTTGACCGTTGACCGCAGGCTGCGCGCCAGGCGGAGGACAAGGCGCACCTGGAGCGCGACGCTGAGATGGGGCTGCGACGAGCGGCAGAGGTGTGCTGGGCTGGGCTGGGCTGCGGCATCCCTCCCATGCCTCCAGCCCCGACGCCCCGCAGTCTCTCATGTGCACACGCGATCCCGGATGGTTTGCGACTCCTACACGCTGCGACGCTGGAAATGCTGCTTTGACATGCACGTGCCGCCCCTTCGTGCCTCATGGGGCTGACCGCCGATTGGAACAATCTAATTCCAAAGCCGAGCCGTTGTTGAGCGGAAGCGGGTCTTGCTGGAGTGTTGACACGTCTGTCCTTGGCCGCCAACGTGCTGCAGGCGGAGCGGGATGCGCTGTCCGCTGAGCGCGACGAGCTGGCGGCACGTGTGGAGGCGCAGCAGCAGGAGGTGGAGCAGGTAAGCTGTGGCACCGGTGCGGGTAACGGTGCGGGTAACGGTGCGGGTAACGGTGCCGGTAACGATGACTGTGTCTGCATGCGGGGCGGGTTGGCGGGCGGGTGGCCGGGTGGATCCTTAGGTGCATTCATGCACGTGCGACCGATGATCTCCTGCCCTCCCTCCCGTGCACCTGTGGCCGTCGCCGCTCTGCGGTGCGCAGCTGCAAACCGCAACCTGCCACGCTCCCTTTCACCCGACACACGCGCGTGCATGCCTGCCGTACGCCCACCGCCGGCCAGGCCGCCGTCCGTGTGTCCGACATGGAGGCGGAGGTGGGGCGCTGCCGGCGGGCCGTGGCGCTGGCGGAGCAGCAGCGCGCCGAGGCGTTCGCCATGAGGGACGCGTGGACGCGGGCGCGACTGCTGCTGTCCAGCGAAGTGCGGGTGGGTGCTGCCAGGGGGGTGCTGCCAGGGGGGTGCTGCCAGGGGGGTGCTGCGAGGGCGCGGAGGCGGGGAAGGGTGCACGGGGTTGGTTAGGCCAGGTGGGATGCAGGGGCGCAGGTGAACAGCGGCGTGGCAGCGAGAGTGGTGCTGTCCAGAGGAGTGCGGGTATGTGCATGGGGGAGGGATGAGGGGCGCGCAGGGCTGGGAGATGCACTGGTACCGGTATTGCAGGTGGGTGCAAAGCATGCGAGGGCGGCAGCACTGATCGGCCGTCGCGTTGCACCGGTACGGTAACGGTACTTGCTGCGTACGGAGCGTTGGCATGGGCTGTGTCGCCCTGCAGTCGCACTCAAGTCGCCCGCCCTCCATCCCGCCATCCCGCCATCCCGCGCGGCCATGCCCCCCAGGAGTACCTGTCCTCGCTGACGGAGCAGGCGGCGCTGCTGGCCGCCTGCCTGGACGGCATGCGCGGCGGCCTGGCGGGGCTGCAGGGCCGCCTGCTGGACGTGAGCGCGGAGACGCTGGAGGGGGTGGCGGCGCCGCGCACCGTGCCGTTCGAGGACGCGATGAAGGTGGGCGTCGACGGCGGGAGGCGAGGGGGGACGCACCGGTGCAGGCGCCAACGTGCGACGCGCTGCTCCACATGACCTGCCATCCGCGTGACGTCACACGACGCCTGCTGACGACACATGTCTATGTTCCCACGCGCATCCCCCAAACCACCTCCTCCGCCCCAACCCAGCGATATTATGCATGGCATCGGTCTCTGCGCCCGCATGACCCACAGGACCCGCATGACACGTGTTGACACGTGTTCTTTTCCCCCATGATCACCCCTCCCGCTTCCCGGCTCCCCCTGTAGGTGTGCGACGCGCTGTTCCGCATGGTGTCGCACAGCGCCCGGCTGGTGGAGACGCAGGAGGCGGTGCGCAGCACTGTGGACTCGCGCCTGCAGGTGGGGCCACCAAGAGGGCAGCGGGCAGCCGTGCCTGAGGAGGGCAGTGTGAACGGGACCTTGCGGGCAGGGTGTGATGGGTGGAGAGGGTAGGTGGGTCAAGACATTCCGTGGAAGATCAGCCAGCAAAGAAGGCCAGGGCGCAGCACCGTGGATTTGCGCCTGCAGGTGGGGTGCAGGTAGTGGGGTGCAGGTAGTGGGGTGCAGGTAGTGGGGTGCAGGTAGTGGGGTGCAGGTAATGGGGTGCAGGTAGTGGGGTGCAGGTAGTGGGGTGCGGGTAGTGGGGTGCGGGTAGTGGGGTGCAGGTAGTGGGGTGCAGGTAGTGGGGTGCAGGTAGTGGGGTGCGGGTAGTGGGGTGCAGGTAGTGGGGTGCAGGTAGTGGGGTGCGGGTAGTGAGGTGCAGGTAGTGGGGTGCAGGTAGTGGGGTGCGGGTAGTGGGGTGCAGGTAGTGGGGTGCAGGTAGTGGGGTGCGGGTAGGTAGGGGCGGGGCGGTGGGCAGTGGCGCCTCTGGGCAGCTAGTCGAGATGGGAGGGGCAGGGAGGGGCAAGCATGCAGCACGCCGCAGCACAGCAAGTGGCCTAGTCTATTAGTTTGGTCGCATGACCCTAACCCTCCGTGTCCGAAATCCACGAGCACGGGCTGCATGCCACCTTCCCCCGTCCCCCGCTGCAATGCCCTACACATACAGTACGTACCAGCGAGCTTTTGAGGGATAACCTACCCGCAACTCCTACCACGGCGCCACCAGTACCCCCGTGCCCTCCTGCGGCCCCCCCCCTTCCGCAGGCTATCGAGGACGGGCTGCTGCGCCATACACGAAGGCCCCTGATTCCGATCCTCTGTACACCCGTCAACTTCCTGTTCCCCCCGTGTCCACGTCCTTCGTGCCTTGTGACGCCCTCGCTGCCCCCCGCCAGGCTATCGAGAACGGGCTGCAGGAGCGTCTGTCCTCCGCCTCCGACTACTGGCGGCAGGTGCTGGTTATTTCCAAGAACTCGCCGCGGGCTATGGTGCAGGTGGGGGTGGCAAGGAGGGCCGTGGTGTGCGAGGCAGGATTTGCTGGGTGGGTGACCTGGAGCTGGTACCCCTAAACCCAAGGCCACACGTGCTGATACACAGACGGTACCTAACCCACATGCACCCATGCAGGTGGTGGAGCGCATGACGGGCCAGGTGGTGCGCGACCTGGAGCTGGACCCCCTCAACCCCCTCAGCCGCATGATACCCATTGGGGTGCTGGAGGAGGCCGGCAGTGAGGTGCGGGGGCGCGGCGTGGGGGGCGGTTGGGGTTGTGACCACGTGCATTCATGTGGGCTCCCGAAGCTCTGTGCAATCATACCTAGATGTCCCAACTGCACGTTCGGCAGAGCTGCTGCTGGCACGCTGTGCCCATGCACAGTCGTGGCTCTGCGCCCTGCAATGCAGGGAGGGGGTGTTGCTCCACGCCGTCCTTTGATCAAACGCGCTGGCATCGCTCCTTGCCCTGTCCCCATCTGTTGCGGCTCCCCAGATGTCCCAGCTGCACGAGCGGCTGGGCGTGCTGCGCGGCGCCACCAGCCGAGCGCAGGCCGAGGGGGCGGCGGCGTTGCAGCTGCTGGAGCACGAGAGACAGGTGCGCGGGGGGTTGGTCCGGGCGCGTTGTGCAGGCAGGGCACGCGCAAGGTGCAGTGTAGCGCGCAACTGGGTCTGTGGGGGCCAGGGTCAGCCAGGCAGCATTGGCACAGGAGAGACAGGGTGTTCTGGTGGCTCCTGTGGGGATGTGGGGGGCTGGGTCATCGGGAAGGCGCGCACACCAGGAGGCGTTCTGTAAAAGGGGCACTTGGATTGTGTCTCTGCCCCCAGGTGTCCGCCGCGCGGGCCTGCGAGTTCCAGTCGCTGGTGGAGGAGCTCGGCGACGAGATACGGCGGCTGAGGAGGCAGGCAAGAAAACGTAACGGGGGTGCAAGGGAGGCCTCCAGGGGATGGGTCGCAACAGGCTGAGGGCTTGTCAACAGACCGCATGCTTGGCGCCCGGAGACACTGCCTGCGACGGAGGAGCCCACAGCAGCAGCGGGATGTGATTGCTGAGGTGACGAGGTGTGGCTGGGGTATCAAGCGACAGGAGGCAGGGTTTAGCTAGTTTGGGGTGGGATCCGGCCGCTCGGACGCTGGGCTAGAGCAAGCCATTACACCGTTGGACCACCACGCACACAGGCTCGCCGCCACGGCTGGCACACGACGTACGGTATGCCTCCACACGACCGCAGCTGTGCCTTAGCGTTGTTGCCCTCCGCAGCCCCAGACCCCCCTGCCCCTCCGCCCCCCAGGTCGGCTCCCTGGAGGCTAGCACCGCGCTGCAGGCCAAGGCCACGGCGGACATGCAGCGCATGCTCAGCGACGCGGAGTGGAAGGTGCGGTGCGGTGCAGGGCAGGGCTGGATGGGGTTGCGTGGAGCGTGTTGGGAGGTGATCGCGGAGCGCGGTCGGCTGGGCAGGTGCAGGCGGGGCTGGAGGGCTGTGAGTGAGCAGGGCAGGGACGCGCCCAGCTGTGACACCCTCAGGGAGGTTGCGCACAAGGGTGCAGTAGGGAGGCATGGTTCGGGGTCCCGGCGATGACGCTGCCCTTCCTGAAGTCGACTGTAATGTCACGCACCTTGCTAACTTTTAGGTTGGACTGATTCAATTCAAGTCAAATGTAACCCAGCACGACGTTCTTGAGCCCAGGGGCTCTCAGTTTCTATTAAGGGGGCTTCGTGGTTCCTCCAGACATTTAGAGCCTTAGAGCCGGGCTAGACGTCGCAGTCTCTGTCCTGAATGTGTGTGTATACGTTACCCGCTGCAGGTGTCCAAGGCGCAGGAGCGGGAGGCGCTGGCGGGCATCAAGTTCATGGTGCCGCTGGGCCGCACGGACCGCGCCGTACAGACCGTGTACAGCGACCTGTACATGCTGACCATGGCCCACAACGCCGCGGCGCTGCAGGTGGCGGCGAGCCCGCCGGTGCTCCGCCAGCCCACTACCGGCACCGCGTGCACGGGTGTGCCGCAGGCCGCACAGGGACTGCAGGGTGTGCAGGGTGTGCAGAGCTCAGGGCCTGGCGGGAATCGGGGATCTGGCGACGGCGCTGGCGGTGACCTCGATGAGAAGGAGTCGGGTGCCCTGGGGGAGGCGGAGCTGGGGATCGTGGAGGACCATGGGGGGGAGGTCGAGCTGGATGGGCTCAAAGGCGGTTTGGCGAGCGAGGGCGGTTGGCCTGCGGCAGCGGTTGCGGCGGAAGCAGGCAGCGGTGCGCGGGGGGCGCCGGTGCCGCCGCTGCAGCTGCCGGCCCTGACGGTGGACGAAGAGGCGTCGGGGACGCCGGGCTCCCTGCCGCCGCTGTCAGCCCTGCCGGGTAGCAGCAACGGCGGCCTGCCCGCCGCCCTGTCCTCCCCAGCAGGCTCTCCTAGGCAGGTACCCTCGCCCGGGACCTACACCCCGCTCCAGCGCCCCTCCACCGCCTCTACCGCCGCCGCCGCCGGCCCCACGCGTCCCCAGTCGCACCTGGCGCGTGGCACGCCGTTCGCGTCGGTTCCTGCCGTGTCCGTGTCCAGCCCCCTGCGCCCCGCACTCACGCGGCCCATGTCGGCTATGCCCGGGTGTGGGTCTGGCGGCGCCCTGTCGCCCAGCCTGCCCGGGGGCCGCAGCAACACCAACAGCCCGCGATCGGCCCGCGGCGGCGGCCAGGCGAGCCTGCCGGGCGGCCTTGTGCCGCTGCCGCGCTTTGCCGCGGGTGCTGCTGGCGGCGGCGGTGGCTCGCACTCCCCCCACGTGCGCCGCCACCCGCTGTCGGCGCAGACACGTGGCAACAGCAGCGTCAGCGGCTGGATGGGGGCAGCCGGGAGTCCCGCCTCTCCCGGGACTGGGGCAAGCAGTGCGGCAACAGCCTCCGACGGCGGTGCGGCGGTTGACGAGGAGGGAGGCGCCAGGGCCGACGCCGGGTCTGCTCCTTCCCTCAGCACCACTACCGCCATCGCCGCAGCCTTCAGAGCCCGTAGCGATGCCGCGGAGGCGGAGGCGGAGGCCATAGCCGCTGCTGCCGCCAGAGCGTCCTCACGGCCCCCCTCCGCCGCCATTCTCCGTGCCGCCATCCTCCCCAGTGCCCCGTCGCCCAGCACCTCCCCACCGCGTGTAGTCCCCATAACGCCAGTCACCGCGACTGCCGCCGCCGCCGCCGCGCCGCCGCTGCCCACTGCGTCCGGCGTCCCGCACGCCTGGCAGGCCGCCGCCGAACCATGGGACTGGCTCCCCGCCGTCGTACCTATGACCCGCACGGCAGTGCCGTACAGCCGCCAGCAGCTGCTGGATCTTATCGCTGACGTGTACCAGACCAAGGGGCTGCACGATCAGGTAGCGGCGGCGGCGGCGTTTCCGCCCGCCTCCCTGCAGTCTTACATCGGGGCGTACTTCGAGGCGAGGCATGGGCCCAGGGGAGGTGTTGCGCCGGCGGCGGAGGCGGCGCTGGCGCAGCTGCTGGTGTCCCTGGAGGTGCGGCGCAGGCCGGGGCAAGGGCAAAGCCCGACTGTGTGCAGCCGTCCGGTTTCATCAGCCAGGACCTTGTGCACCTGGGGCTGCTCCACTAACGGCTAGGTCATGGTGTCGTATGACTTTTCATATCGTTCCCTGCCCAACAGGCGCACTCAGCGCTGTACGACGTGATGCTCTTCACGCGTGTGGCGGGCCTTCACGTGAGTGGACTGGGTATGGGGGGTTAAGACGCTGAGATGTAGGCCTAAGCAACGCAGGGCAACTCAGCATGCCAGCATACGGCGTGTCAGCAAGCGTAAGGAGTTGCGACGGCGAATGCTGCAGGCCCTGTCCGTGCACCGACACTGACCACGCTACCGTCCGTACACCTCGCACCAGGGCTGGAACGCAAAGGGCGGAGGACCGAACTCTCCGACGTTGAGCGGCTGCGGCGCCGCCTCGCGCCCCGCCAGCGCCCGGCCACCCACCGCCAGTGGTGGAGCCAGCAGCCCCGCCTCCCCTCAGCACCGCTCTCGGCCGGGCAGCTGTCGGCCGCAACACGGCAGCACAGCCGCAGGAGGCGGCGCCCTGGGGTCGCCCCGCTCACCGGCGGCTGGCGGCGGCGCCGCCGCCGCCCGCAGTCGCGCCGCCTCTGTCCGCAGTGTCGGCGGAGGCAGTGGGCGGCACGTGGCTGCCGGCACGCCGCTGGACCTCAGCCTTGTACCAAGCCCAGGATCCCCCTCCCTCCAACAACTGAAATCGCACCAACAGCAACTTCGCCCCGTGTCCGCCTACGGCAGCCCAGCTAGTGTCTCCAAGGCCGATGCAGACCCGGCGGGCGAGTGTACCCTGAGGCTACGCACGGGTCAGCCGCCATCCCTCTCTGTGCCCCCAACCGTCAACGGTCACGCTGCCAGCGCCGAGCTCCCGGGCCCATCCCTAGCCGACCCCGGGCCCGCGCCGACACGTGTGCGTGTGTGCGTAAATCCTGACGCGTTGGTTTCGGAGGCGCTGGACGAGCAGCTCCGGCGGCTGGGGACCGTAGCGGGAATGAAGGAGCTGGCGGAGTACCTGGGCGCCGGGCGACTGGCGGGGCGGTTCGCGCTGGAGGACCTCGGGGAGCCGCTGCCGGAGGAGCAGGTGGGGAAAGGCTTGAACTGCACGCAATGCACGCGCGGCAGCCGAGCACTCGAGCTGTTTCTGTTAGAAGCCATGCCAGATGAACCGTCGGTTCTGGGCTCATTTGTCTGGCAGGTAGTGGACGGACGTCCCTGGTCCCTTGCCCCCGCTCATACGCCAGGAACCCATGACATCTGTAAAAAAAATGAGGTAAATGACGGGGGAAATCCCTTCCCCTGGCGCCAATGGAGTTGGGGGAATACGATCCTTACTGGTCCACCACCCAATCCATGGTTGTGAATTTGAAAGACAGTGCGGATGCGCAAGCGCAAGACCACTTCATAACACACTCCACTCTCCAAGAGAATAGCAGAGGGGCGAGCCAGCCGCCGTTGGGCATACGGGATCGAACTGGCGACCTTGTGCTCACATGCACAAGATCACATCGGATGACGCCCATTTCCGATGATCTGTAATCTGTGAGGCCACTAGTACGGTGCTGCCCAGCTTCCCTCTGTGCCCTGGATTGCAGAACGTCGCCCCTTCTCCACGATACATGCCCACGCCCACGCCCCTTCTGCCCCGCAGCACCCTGCGCTGCACTACCTGGTGGCTCAGGTGACGGAGCTGCTGGGCCTGCCGCAGGCCCCCGAGCTGCTGCGGCGCCAGGACGGCCCACCGCACGGGTCACACGCCGCGCTGCTGCAGGTGCGGGGGTGCTGCACTGCACACGGTAGCAGTAGTGGTGCTGCAGCAGCGCAGCATCAGTTTGAATTGTCAATTAGAACGAAACCTAACTGTCTGCTGCGACGCCCTCCTCACCGTGCGTGCCACACCCCTTCCCCTGTGACCCCCCAGCTGCCCGCCGTGGCCACCTCCTCCCTGGGGCTGCTGGCGGCGGACGACGCCAACGCCCGCCCGCCCTCGGCGCACCTTCACCGCAGCGCCCCTGCGTCCACGCCTGGCGGCGGCGGCGGCTCCGCAGGCTGCTCGTGGCAGCGGCGCGCGGTGCTGCTGCTATCGCCGGCACTGGTGGAGGCGGCGGAAGCGGCGGCGGAAGCGAGAGCTGGCGGCGGCCTGGAGGAGTTGCAAGCAGTGGTGGCGGCGGCGCTGGGGCCCATGCTTATGCCGGGTAGGAACAGTGCGGGGGAACTTACAGGCGTAGTCACTTCCAGATGGATAGAGGTTCGCCTGCCGGTGTTTTAAGGATACGGCGAACGGGCCCTTGCTTGGATGTGTGGCGTGCAGACTGCACGCTGCCCTCATGTTGCTTGTCGCCGTACCCCACGTTGACAAGCTTGGCTCCGCCGTCACTGCGCGTTTGGGATGCACGCGTTCCTGCAGGTGGATACGGGTGGCGGTATGACGTGGGTGACACGTGGGCGGGGCCGCAGCCGGCGGCGCCCAGGCCGCATTCCGCGTCCCCGGGCCGGCCTGGCTCGCCGCCGCGGTCGCCGCCGGGGCCGGGGCCGGTCCAGTCGCCGCCTGCCGCACCCCGGCCGTTGCTGAGCGCCGCCGAGGTGGTGACGGCGGTGCACCTGGCGGCCATGAAGCCCAGGGCGGTGGCGATAGCGCTGCCCAGCCAGCTGCAGGTGCGAGCGGGGGACGGGCTGCGACACCTACCATGGGTAGGGTATGGGGCGCTCCTGTGCAGTGAGCTACCGTATGTGGTGATGCATGGCTGCCGCTGTACAGCAAGATGCAGGTGCAGGGGCGATGGTGGGGTTCAGTGGCGGCGCAGCCTGCGGCATCTTCGCTTGTCAAAGCAGCACTAACATGACATGACATGACAAGCCTTGGCCTCGGAGGGCAAATGGGATGGGAAGCCAACACGTCGTTGAGCGGGTCTCAACGGATGTACAGCTGCGACAGTGCCCCCGCCCCCCATGCCCCGCACCTCTGTCCGCCGACCCCAGGTCAAGTGGGAGCGGCTGCATGGGGAGCTGCAGGTGGCGGCGGGCGCCGTGCTGGCGGCGGCGGACCGCGCGGCGCTGCTGGCGGCGCAGGGCCTGGCGGTGGCAGCGCGCGCCACCTATCGCGCCGCCACGGGGTTGGGCGTTCGGGCGGGGCTGGCGGGCGGCGAGGAGCTGGTGGTGCAGGTGGGCACGACAGGGATGAGGCACCGTACCATGCGCATCCTGCCAGCTTGTGCCCCTCGCCTTTTGATGGCCTGTGGCCCCTAGCGCGCATGCAGCATCAGGCACATACGTATGGATTGCTTGGCGGCCGTTCTGAGGACCCCTATGCTGGACAGACCTTGTGCCGCGGGCCGCAAGCTCCAGCCGCCACGTGTGTGTGGCATGTGCCCCTTCCCCTCAGGCCCAAGCCATGCCGTGGGGCGAGAAGGAGGCGCAGCATCTGGCCGCCATGGCCCCCAGGGAGGTGGCGGGCCTGCCGCCAGGCGACGGCCGCCGCCACGCGCACGCCCTGGCACGTGTGCTGGGGGTGGCACACTGGGCTGAGTCGCAGGCATACAGGTGGGGGTATAGGACGGGGTGGCAGGAGGCCGGGAGCCCAGTGTGCCGCCCGCACATCACATTGCCTGCTGTTTGCTGGTATCCGTGGGCGACGCAACGCAGTTGTGGAAGACACTGCACTGGTGAACTTGTGCGTCTGTGCCTGCTAACGCCGACCCTGTCTGCCATGGCCCCCATACTGCACGCAGGCTCATGTTGCGGAATGCCGTGCTGTCTACATAACCGGTTGAGCGTTGACTACCCCAGAGCCCAGACTACTGGTGGAATAATGTGCGCACTTGATGTGTTGCTATTCATCCGGGTACTGCTGTGGTGCCCTTCGTGCTGTGCGCATGCCGCCATACCCCACCGCTGCGTGTGTGGACCCTGGGCGTCATAGGGGTTCAAGTTTTCTTTCAGGGCAAGCAATCCGCTTAGGAGGTGTGCAAAGGCATGCCTGCACACTGCCGCGTCAGCGTTTTTCTCATGATGCAAATGCCATCTTGCATTTGCTCTGCAGTCAGCTGTACAAGTGTTGGTCTGGATGGTCACCGGGAGGTTCCCAAGTACTGGTCTGGCACCAAGCTGACGACCAGTAGGAAGCAATGGGCATACCGCGGTGCTGCCTGGGAACTCCCTTGATGTTGCATGAGCCCTGGCCGCAGCACAAGCCCGTACCGGTATCCGTTTACACGTGGGATGTTCGTCACCGGCGCACCACGCCACAACATGTAATACACAGCCTTGGCCGTCAACTCTTCGCCGCCAGTGCTCCAAAACCCGTCTCACACACACCACCCGTCCACCTCTGGGTCCGTCATGCAGCTGCCTAAGCGGTCAACCCACGCCATCGTCAATCTAGTCTACAAGTGGAACGATAAGCCAGCCGGGTTCCTCCTGCCCGGACCCTGTGTACCTCAACGCCGCGCCCTAGCCACCCTCACAAGGAATCCCATTAGCGCTGAGCCTCGTTGAACATCACCAGGTAAACGCCGTAGAGCGACCCGCCCAGAAGAGTCACCGTCTGCACCTTCACGGTGAACTCACGGAAGAAGTAGTTGTACCTGCACAGCGAGACCGGAACGTGTTAACCCGGCCGACCAGGATGCTTCTGGCGTCGCAGTGTGAAAGCCTGAGTAGTCGGCTGCTGTGCCAAAGGGGACTGCAACGGTGCAGTGCTAAAAGCATCATCACGCGGACCTGGGGTTGGTCAAGTCATTCCACTTGTAGCTCTCAGCAGCAGCCTTCTGCGTAAGGCAAAGAGGCATTCTGAGTCAGCAGCTGCGTGTTGGTGCTGAGCCAAAGCGGGCCTTTTCGCCGGAACCTCACCAGCACACGCGAGGCGAACATGGTGGCCGCTGTCACTAAACGATCTACTAGATGTTGTCGTATGAGCTAAATGGCAACACTAGCGTCAGAGTGAACGAGGAGCACCGATTGTGTTTGCAATGCAGGTACGGGGCATTTCAGGGTTAGAAGAGGCCAAACATGCCAAATGCATTTGTGAACCTTGCTTATAGTTATGTTGCATTATAGGGTGCGCTTTCTCGTGGGTTGCGGGGAAGGTTGCGTCGCGTCGTTGTGCACGAACTTGCGTCACAAGCAACCCCTTGCCGCGGTCATCGGTGATCATAGGAGGTATTTAATAACATCTTGCGCTAACATTACTACCTACGCTAGAGGCCCCTTACGTGGCCGGCTTGAGGGCCCATGTTATCTGCCTGGCTACCCAAGCGGCCCGGGCTTCTCACGCGACGAGGAGTAGCGCAACCGGGTCAGGGGGTCGCATGTTATTATTTTGACCAATGGGGGGCCTGATGGGTGTTCGCTGGGCACCAAAGCGGCCTCGCGGGTGAAAGGTCACGGTGGCGTGTGCGGTGTCGTGGTCCATCACATGTCTGTTGACTGCGCCCTGTGCAACCAGTTCCACCCTACCAGCAGCCTCATAGCTCCAAGAGCGGACCTGCGCAACCGAGGCTGCCTGTGTCAGCATGCCATTAGCTCAGCTGGCCATTAGCTCTGCTGCCCCATGCTCCACCTTGCGTACATGCCCCCCCCTCAGATCTCAACGAGGTGACGGCAACCGCGCTCAACGCCTCCAAACCCCTGCGCCCCTCCATCTTAACCGGAACAACTTACGACTTGGCATCCACCACCACGACCACCACCATTACCACCACCACCTCAACAGCACAACGGAGATTGCTCGTCAGGCACTGCAGCAGCAGCAGCCTCTGTCCCTCCATACCAGCGGCGGCCCGATCTTCGTACTCAACCGCCCGGGTCGGAGCAGGCGGTAGAGCTGTGGCGACCTGCAGCAGCAGTAAGATCAGCAGCAAAGGCACAGGCGCGCGGCCCCGTAGCAGCCGGTGTGGGCTGTGCTTGCCGGGCAGGGCAAGCTCCTGTGCCCCCGGGGGCGGCGCCCATCGGGGCGGCATGTGGGGCAAGCGACCCAACCACCGCTCTGCGCACAACCACCACTACCAGCAGCAGCACAGCCACCAACACCCGTACGTGGTGGGTGCGGTGTCGGCGGGCGGCTCGGGGGAAGCGCGGACGGACGTAGCGGACAGAGGTACGGATTCGGCCGGGTGCTGGTTGTCGTGCGTGCGAGCCACATTACCCAAGAGGCGGGCAAGGGGGATCGTCCACATGTCATTTTTCCTCAAGGAGACTGAGTGCGCCGTACGTCATTACGCAGTGACAAACCTCGCTGCGGTTTGCGACTGCCTCTGCCCCTTCTCCCGCCCCCGGTCGCGTGCAGATGAACCCCTGGTAGCGGTGCACCCCAGCGCCGCGGGGCTGCACCACCTGCACCACCACCAGCACCCGCCCGGGACTGCATCAACAGCAGCAGCAGGGGCCTCAGGGCCCAGCGGCCCCGCCGGCCCTCAGCCGTCCTCCCAAGGCGGCGGCATCGCAGCCCCAGGGCTGGGGCCAGCGGCCGCGACAGCGCCCTCTGGGATGCTGCCGGGTTCGGGGCCCGTGGGGCCGGCAGGGGCCTCCGCCGGGGGGCTGGCGGTGGGGCCGCTGGGGCCCTCGCAGCCGCCGCGGGCGCAGCCGTACTACCGCGGACACTACTCGGCAGGCTCGGCCTCATCAGGGGTAAGCGATGGCGCCAACGGTAGTCACGTAGGATTCGTGGCCTGCACCGCAGGGCAGGATCATGTGCGGTCGTTGGCGGAGGTGCTGTGCCAGAGACCCTTCGGCCGCAAAGCCGGGGAACACCCAGTGCCGCCCTCCCCTCCCCGCTGACCCCCCAGGCCCCTCCACCCAACCCGCTGTCGCTCACCGTGGCCGCCTCCACCTCTATCGACGAGGGCCTGGCCCGCGCCGCAGCCATGTCCGCAGCACGCCGCGGCGCGCTGTGCGACAGCGGCCTGCCGGACGCCGACATGTGCGGCCTGGAGCTGGACGTGGGGTTGGCGGGGGAGCTGGGGCCTCTGCGGGACAGGGAGGGCGGCACGGGGGCGGCGGCGGCGGGTGGGCGGGCGGCGGGCTCAGAGGCGGGGGCGGGGGTGGGGAGCAAGGCGTCGGCGAGGGTCATGGACGAGGCGATCAGCAGGTGGGTGCGGGGCAGCCTGCGGCACTGCGGGGCTGGCGTTGGCACGTGCGTAATGCTCGTCGTGCAGTGCGTTTGGCGGCGCCCTGCCTGGCGCGGCCAGTCCCGCCCATGCGCTCCTGCTTCCCTATACCGGTGTACTGCTTGCTAGCGCCCCCTACCGACATCTCCACTACCGTGCCCACCCGCCGTCCCAGGGGCCGCTGGCTGCTGGGCCTGCTCATCGTGCAGTCCACCTCCTCCTTCGTGCTGGACGCCTACCAGGTGGGGCGGGGGCCCGCAGCGCTGTGCTTGGGCAGGGTGCGGGGGTGCAGGGCTGTTGCCCAATGCCCTGGGCGGCACGGCTCAACACGGCGACGCGCTGCGGCTCCACATGCCATTCTACCGTACACCGGGAGGCACTCGGGGGGGGGGCCTGGGCGCGCACGGCCCAGGAGGCCACCGGCCCCACCGCAGCCACACACGCAAGCCCTGTGTGCGGCTGTCTCCCGCATGCCGCGCCCCGTAGAGCCCTGAATCACGGCACCCAGCAGTGCTGTACTTGTTCGCCTGAATCCGGACGCACACGCTGTTGCATCCGAACCCTAAGCTACCTTACCTTACCTGACCACATCCCGCCCATCCGCAGGACCTGCTCCGCGACCACCTGGTGGTGACGCTGTTCTTGACCATGCTGGTGGGCGCGGGGGGCAACGCGGGCAACCAGTCCGCCATCAAGGTCATCCGGGGGCTGGTGGGTGGTGGTTGGGCTGGTGGGAGTGGGATGGGGGCCATAGGTCGGGTGGTGACGGTGTGGGTCCTTGTGGTTCTGCGCACGAGGCTGGTTAGTTGACGGCGACACGCGCACTAGCAGCCTGGGCCTGCACCCGTTGTGCGCATAGGACGGCGGTGAGGGCGGCGGGTCCGACCGGCCGGTGCGGGTTGCAAGGACTCGCAGCAGGACTTGTGCAGCATGGCGGAGGCATGCGTGGGGACCGGGCTCATGAGCCGCACATCATGTATCACCGCCTCTTTTCTTGAGCTACAACGCCGTTGGCGCACTGTCCTTTCCCTGCCCCAGACCCCAGCACCCGTACCCCTCCCTGCCTCCCGCCCCTCCCTGCCCAGGCCACAGGCGCCATCCGGCCCAGCTGGCCCAGCGCCCGCGCCACGCTGCGCGAGCAGGCGGTGGTGGGGCTGCTGCTGGGCACGGGGCTCAGCGCGGGGGGCTTCGTGCGCGTGTACGCGACGCACGGAGATGGTGAGGGCAGCAACCGGGGGAACCGGTTGCGGGCATGTGCGGGCGCGGGGTCGGCACGGGGACCAGAGGCGGCAGGGGCCGAGTGCGCATGCGTCTGCTAACCCCACCTACGTGCCTCGCTTTCAGCCACGTCCCCCCCGCCGCTTCTGTCGCGCAGTGACCAACGCTGTGGCCATCAGCGTGTCGCTGTTCCTCATCGTCATGACCAGCGTGGTGCTGGGCACGGGGCTGCCCTTCGCGCTGGCCAAGGCGGGCGTGGACCCGGCCAACGCCGGCACCAGCATCCAGGTGGGGGAGGGACCGGGGGCTGAGTCAGCGCGCTCTGGGTGGTGCGGTTTGGGGTGCAGCGCCACCCAGCGAGAGAAGGCTCCAGCCCCCGCAACTACTAGCGAGGCCTGGGCTGCACATGCACGCCATGCGTTGCAGGCTTGTGGACCTGGTGCTTGCTTGGGGACGTCCTGGGGCACCCTGGTCTCGGGCTTTGGCTGTCCCCAACACCCCCACAGTCATCATGGCTACAATCGCCATTACCATCTGCGCCTCCGCCCCAACACTCCGCCCCCGCCCCTGCTGTTGCCCCCAGGTGCTGATGGACATCCTGGGCGTGGCCATCACCTGCGTCACCTGCAACCTGGTGCTGGTGCAGCTGGCGCAGGGCGTGGCGGGGGCAGCGGCGGGGACAGGGTAGGGGGCAGCTGGGGTAGCGCAGGGAGCGGCTGGGCGTGGCTGGCACAGGCAGGGCGGGTTCGGGGCAGCAGGCAAAGCAGGAGCAGCGGTCGGTACGTGGTAGGGCAGCGGTAGGGTAGAGGTAGGGTAGGTGGCAGGGTAGGAAGGAGTGACGTGTGGGCAGGGGTAAAGGCTGTTGTGCGCGGAAATGGACGACGTGTTTCGGTTGAGACTCGCACTGCTGGGAGATGTCCAAGCAGCACGTACAAGAGGATGTGCCTGAGCGCCAGAGAACGAGCGTTGGCTTGCCAGGACGGCTACACGGGCAGCGTGAGCGCAGACAGACAGTGAGTCATTATGCCGTGCGCGAGGGTCGAGTAACTGCTTGCATCTGCATTCAATTATTGACTCTTGGCCGTGAGCAGGATCGGAGAGGCAATACGTCTTACCTGAACCCATCGGCATTGGTCGTGTGCACGGTCATGAGTTTGGGGCAGTTTCAATGGTGGGCCCCTCCCCACGCAGCTCTGCAGCCATGCCCCCTTGCCGTGAACATGCTCCCGTGTTGTCCTCTTTTTTTCCTGTGGAAAGGTTTACAGGTAAGAGACGGGAGAGGACAGGCCAGCGGAACCTCAAAGCCCGACCAGCACAGGCAAGCACCAAGACCACCAACGTCCAAACCCAGCGCACCCCGGACTGCAAAAAGGGAACACCTAGAGAAGGAGAGGACCTGAAACCAAACACCACAGAACAGGGGGAAGAGAACAAGCCCAAAAACACCAAGGGCAAGGGAAGTCCAAAGAAAAAAGAAAGAGAAGGGAAAGGGGAAAAGGCAACGCAACGACAAGAGCCCCCAACCCTCAACCACCCTCCCAACCACGCAGAAGGCACAACCAGAACCCCAGCGGGCAGGCGCCGAAACAGGCGCCCACGACAAACAAGCACTCGGGCCGCCCGAGAAGATCACAAAGCCAGCCCACCAGGCTCCAGCAGCCGCGGTGCAAGTCCGGGGCCACCCCTAAGCCGAGAGGCAAAGGCAGCCCCACAGACCAGCAACACGACCCCGCCTCCCAACCGCTACAGCGACCCCAACCCATGCCCAGGAGGAGCACCCCGACGCAGGACAGACTGCCGGCCAAACCGCCCGACCAGCACAAAACCGACCCCCAGACACGCCACCCAGCACGCAGCTACACCGGTGACAGAAGCCAAAACCAACCACCCGCGATATCAGCCTGCAGGGCCCAGCAGCGACGCAGGGTAGTACGGACGAAGAGTCCCCAGCCCCCAACCTACCGACCCAGTCACGCAGAAGACACCCGGAACCACCACACCACCACCGGCTCGCCAGACACCAGCAAGCGCAAGGCCAGCCCGAGGCCGCACCCGAGGCTGAAGGCGATGGCCGCCCCACGGACCAGCAAACGACCAAGACGCTCCTGACCGCTACGGCGACCCGAAACCACGCCCGGAAGGAGAACCCCAGCGAAGGGCGGTCCCCACACACGACACCCGACCAACCACCCGGCCAGAACCCAACCGGACCCCAGAAGCACCGCCCTGCACAAGCCTACACGAACCACGAAAAACCCAACCCTCAGCCCCGCGCCACGAACCCCAGGGCCCCGACCCCCAACCTAAGTCGAGGCGCTCCTCACCGCCCACCCCCTGCCCCTCTTGCTGAGTACATGCTTCCTAGCGCACTCCTGGCCGGTGTCGCCGGAAAAGAGCTGGGTGGTGGTAAGACAAGTAGTACCAGGGACATGGGGTGTCTCCGCAGTCATGCAACGGGCTACCGTAGGCATGAAGTGCATTCGGGGGACAGGATGCCGATACGGCGGAGGCGGCGGTGGCAGCAAATTATTCTCCGCAGTGGCATCCTGGTGCATTTAATTTCGGGTTCACTAAAGACTCGGCCCAACGGGCCCGGCGTTGAGTGAGATCCAACGCATTGGCAGAAGATGCCAGCCCTGGTTGGGGGTCGGGCCGCCGCGGGCCGTCGCATCACTACCTGCAGCGCCTGGCAGGGCGTCCGGCGGTGGGGATCTGCGAGAGGTTGGAGCGTTTTACGCTCGCTGCATGCGTTTTGCGGCTTTCATTGCCGTACTTGCTGGCCAGCGCGCTCCTCGACCGTGCATTGCACTGCAGCATTCTCGCGCGGTTGGCGGGTGTGAGTACGCCACATGAGTGATAGTGTAACCCCTCGTACGAGCCGTAAGGCCCAAGGTCCACGTCGCAGAAGTAAAGCAACAGCTACGAGCAACCTGTTGTGTGCTGAAGAGCTTGTCAAGTTGCTCGCCTTGGCCTTACCCTTGTGCAATTGCTTCTATGCAACCAGGCTGCTGCACCTGGTGCGAAAGCTCCTTTCTTTCAACATGTGGGCAACAGGATGTCGTTAATTCGTTACCTCTTGCCGATACCTAGGACGTACCGGTACATGGCCTTAGGAGTTTCATGCTGCAAAACGCAGTGCAGGTCTGATCATTTCTAATTTACAAACTTAAGAAAGCATACCGATGAATCATTGACGCAGCAACACGGACGCCGTGATTGGCACAATCCTGTGCCTATGGGCGCCGCAATCTCTGCACCAGAGCCTCTCAGTAAGGCTGAAGCGAGTACAAACGACCAAACAGCCAAGCAAACACGAAATCGGTGTGCACAACAACAGCCAGCACCTCCATACGAGTTGCGGTCTGGTGCTCTGCAAGTCCGCACGTACACTCGGCCAGCACACAAGGGCATGGCCTCGGCGACACCAATGCCATACGACACGCCTTGCTTGCTGGGTGGCGGAATGATGGCATGCATGCCCGAAATGCGCAGCGCCTGTCACCTGTCAACAAGCACAGCGACCAGGCTTCGCGCGCTCAATGCGCCTGGTATTCAAGTGTACACGTTCCCTGCCGCACCTGCACGCACGTGCACACGGCACCCGCGAGACTAAGGGGCACCGCACGCATGGCTACCTGGAGTCCGAGCCGCCGAGGCAGGCGGCCATGCAGTGCCCCAGCCACCGTGCACCGTCACGCCCAACACCTCGAGGCGCCGTGGCTGCACCCTACCCCCGTGGCTGCCCTGAGTCCGCCTGCCCTTATCCGCTAGCTGCAAAACTGATCGCCATTTTGCAGCTGCATCCGTACTGCCCACAGCGCCCACCCCCGAGCACATACCGCCCACTCCTGCCGTCGCATCGTACCCGCAGTCACACCTGCCCGTCGCAGAACTCCTTGCTCGCGCACAGTTGCACCCCTGCCTCCCCCCCTTGCGCCAAACTGGTCCTTAGAAGTCCTTGAACACGCGCTCCCACTCGGCCATCTCCTGCGGCGACACGCCCTGCGGCTCGCGCGGCTCCGCGCGGTGCGCCTCCGCCAGCTCGCTCTTGCGCTTGGCGCTGTCCGTGTCTTTGGGCTTGCGCGGGGGGTCCATGCGCCGCGCCGCCAGGCCGTCCCAGTCGAAGCCCACGAACCAGGGGTGCGCCTTGATGTCGCCCGCCTTGCCCTGGGGGAGGAGAGGGCGAGGCGGGCAGGGGGACAGCGTCAGCAGCAAGACGACCACAATACCGGCATTGCCAATGCACGTGGACCTCGCTGTCAAATTATGCACAAGCAGGTAGGGCTGCCGAGCGTGTGGCGCCCATACGTCCACGAGGCCACCTGCATTCCTACACCCGCACTTGCAATGCTGCCCCCGCCCTTTCCACGCCTCCCGACATCCTCAACCCCGCCCTTTCCACTGGGATGTGTACGAGACAGCTTGGTGCCCATCTGGCCCCGCCCTCCCTTGCTGCCCCCCCCCTCATCGACTACTCTTCCGTGGCGGTCCGGTAACGATATGGGCTGGGCTTATTATTTTAAGCGTCATCATCGACCATGTCGATTGGAGGACTTCATCTGGTGTCCTACCGCCTAACCCCCTCCACGTCCGCAGCTCGCCCCCCTCCAGTTACTTTGCCGCTTTGCGGTAACCCCCCCCCCAACAATCAGCCAATTCTATAGTATGGCGCTGTCGCGACGCTACGGGGAGCTTACGCGCCGGCCAGCTTGCCGGCGCATGCTGTGGGAGCTGGAGCAGAAGGCGGACCGCAAGTGCAGTGGGTCAACTTCTCCTGCATCGTAATGCGTTTCCTCCCGTTACCACCAACTCGCGTGTTAGTACTTTTTTGCCCCCCCAAGGGTAGTACGGTACGCCGTACTTCCCTGTGTGTACTCTGCATCCTTGCCTTTCCTCCCGCACCGCCGTTCCCTCTTACCAATCTTAGGTGTTCGCGCATCTTAGCCGCATTTGCATTGCACTCAATGCCCTATTTCCTACACTGTCCGCTGCTGACGAATCCGCGCCTGTGCCTCTTGCCCCCACTTCGCGCCGCTCCGCCCGCCTACGCTTCCGCTAGGTGAGTCCGGGGTTGCGATTAGTAGGTTTTTCTGTGCGGGCTACGTGTCTGGGTGGGAGCTGGGGCCGGGAAGCTTAGAGCACACACGCGCATCTCACAGCCCAGCTACCGGCCAATGGGCCGACCTACACGACTCGACCTACTCAGCCGCTTTAGACTACGCTACTGTTGCTTCGCGGACCTTCCGCGCCGGCCAGCCCGCCGGCGCATGCTGTGGGAGCTGGAGCGGACGACCGATACCTCAGTGGGTCGCTATTAGCTTACCAAACGGTTGCCATTACTACTACAACCACTACCACCTATTCGCGTTACTGCTTTCTTGTTCCCCTCCCCCCCTCCCCACCTGCAGCATGCCGATGCGGCGCACGGGCTTGCGCTCCAGCAGGCGCGAGATGAGGTCGCGCGCCTCGTCGCTCATGTAGGGCGGGTACTTGATGGGCCAGCGGTCGTCCACGATGCGGCGCATGACCTCCATGGGGTCCTGCGTGCGCGGGCTGGTGAACGGCTGCCGCGCCGTCAGCAGCACGTACATGAGCACGCCCAGCGTCCACCAGTCCACGCTGTGGTTGTAGCCTCTCCCCATGACGTTCTCCGGCGCCACGTAGCCGGGCGTGCCGCAGAAGGTGTACGTGCGGCCGCCCAGGTCCACCTGCTTGGCGAAGCCGAAGTCGCCCAGCTTTACGTAGCCCTGCAGGGGACAGAGAGGGGGTGGGCCGGGGCGGCGGTGTAGGGGAGGTGGAGGGAGGCCAGCAGGAGGCGGGGTGTGTCGGGGTTTTGGTTGTGGTGGCACTGCGAGTTGCAAATGTGCCTGTCAACACCTGCGTCCAGACCAACAACGCCGTGGCTTTGATTCAGACGGGTTTAAAATGTGCCACAGCATTGGCTTGCCGTTTCGTCCTTGGATTCTGCCTGTCTACCTTGTCAAAGTGACCGTAGGCACGTGCACTGGGTCTGATCCCGGCACCGGCACTGCCGCGGCCCGTACCCCGCAGCCCGGCGCCCACCTGTCCGTCGATGAGCACGTTTTCCGGCTTGAGGTCGCGGAAGGCGATCGAGTTCTGGTGCAGGTACTCGAGCGCCAGCACGATGGACGCGATGTAGAACTTGGCCATGGGCTCCTCCATGCCCTGCCACATCTTCATCTTGGGCGCCAGGCAGCCCTTGCGCAGGCTGTTCTTGTCCGCCACGGGGTACTTGATCACCTTGGCCTCCGCCACCAGCACGTCCATCAGGTCGCCGCCGGGCATCAGGTCGAACAGCATGTACAGGTGGTACTTGTCCTGGGGGCACAGGCAGGGTGGGGGGGAGTTCGGTTCGGTGACGTTGGCAGGCAGCAAGGAAGCAACAGCAGCCTGATCTGTAGAGCTGGTGCGGCCCAGCAAGCAAGCTCTGAGAGCTTAGCTCTCCCAAGGGCAACATCCCACGTCCCAGCCTGCGCGCCGTGCGCTCAGCCGCGCACCTGGAAGGACGCGTACTGGCGCAGGCAGAAGGGGTGCGCGATGTTGCGCGTGATGTGCTGCTCGCAGAACACGTGCTCGGGGCACTGCAGCGCCGCGCTCTTGGCCATGCGCTTCAGCGCGAACACGCGGCCCGTGGACTCCTCTGCAGGGCGGGGGAGGGGAGGGGTGGGTGGCTTCTTGTTAGCCAGGTTGTTGCACTGGGTACGGTGCCAAGTGTCGCTCTGATCCAACCCCGTCCCAGGGAACGAGAGAGGGAACGCCAGGCAGTATGGGGAAGACGGTGTGTGGAGCCGGGCAGTGTGGGCAGTATGGGGAGCTGGCGACCTACCCCACGTCCGTGGGCGAGCATGAAGCTGAAAGGGGCAAACAGCGCGTGATGCTCCCAGCCGCCATCAGTGCCTCCAGGCGCCAAGCGTGTCACGAAAGACGCATGCAGCCGCGTTTGCCGTGCGCCCCGCCGGTACCACGTGCACAGTGAGCAGCCCGTCGCCCCGCACATTGCGAACATGTTCCACCATTGGAACGATGCAGCACGCCCGAACCGCCTGGAAGAACCTCAGCCCTGCATATGCTCGATGCTTCTCCCCACGAAGCCTCGTGCTCGTCCCCATCAGGCCCCCCTCCTTTTCCTCACATGTCCCCCTTCTGCACTCACCGTTGACTTTGCACACCCTGCTGAACGCTCCCTCGCCCAGCAGCTCGCCCTCCACCAGCACCAGCTTCTTTTCGAGGTCGCGGTGCTCGTCTGTGGGTAGGGGACGAGACAAAGGACGCATATTTGCATCAGGTGCAGGCCGCCAGCATGCCATCTCGGCCCCCATCGCGAACCGCTGCTTGACGCGCACGCACTGCAGCTACCCAGCCCCTTGCCCTGCTGTGCATCAGCCACACTGCCTGGATGCCAGGTAGCAGTGGTGCATACGCCCAGCTCTATGCAGCAGTGCGGGGCGCGATTCTGCTGTTTGGCCCCTTGCATAGGACGCACAGTGCGAGTCTGTGCGTCATGCCGACTGTCGTGTCGGTTAATGGATAGCCTCGTCGTGCCGGTTAATGAGTGGCCCCCAAAGCCACCAATGCCCTAAACTCGTGTCCTCTTGCCTGCAGTGCCCCCCACCTGTGTACCCCTGCCCTGCCACCAGCCATTGCCTCGCTGCATCCCCCCTCTCGCTGCATCCCCCCTCTGCCACCCAAGGCGATCTTTCCCTACCCCGCCTTCATGCAGAGTCCTCCTTTGTTACCCCTCTTGCCTTGGGTGCCCATCCCGCAACTCGTTCCTTTCCTTGTTTGCCCCATGCACGGTCCCAGATCCTGGACTCCCCATCCTCGGCTCCGCTTCCCCGCCCTTGCCTCCCCGCCCTTGCCTCCCGCCCCTCCGCTTGCCCACCCCGTCCCGCCCCGTAGGACCCCCTCACCCTGCATCTTCTGCCCTCCCCTGCGCAGCTCCACCACCTCGTCCAGGTGGCCGTCGCACACGATGGCGCGCCGGCCGCCCAGGTCGTACTTGAGGATCACCTCGGCGGCCGGCCGCCGGTGCGCGGCGCTGCCCTGCGGCTTCAGCTTGGCCATGCGCTGGTTCACCACCTGGCGGGCCAGGCGGGGCGCAGCGGGGACGGCAGGGCGGGGAACCGTCAGCACACACGGCACAAAGTGGGTCCCCGCACCAGCTTGGTCCCCGGCTTCCCTGCGGCCGCCGAGCCTAAACCCGAAGTTGTAATTTTCTGTTCATCACCTTAGCCGATTCTGAAAGCATCGTATGGTTGCCTCAGCCACACCTAGCTCTTATGCCGTTTCACTGTGACCCTGCCATGGCCCGTGCGCAGTCCCCAGATTCTGCCCCCCGCCCCCCCTGCCGCACCTCCTCGCTCTTCTCCTTGGCCATGATGTCCTGCAGCGGGCCCAGGATGTCGATGAAGGTGCGGCGGTCCAGCGTGAGGCACGTCAGGCTGGTCAGCGCAACCACCGTCGCACGCCTGCAACAGGAAGGGTGGAGGAGGAAGGCGTGGCGAGGAGGAAGGCGAGCACACTTCAGCACTCAATCTTGTTGCATGCCACCAACAGGTGCAGGGGCAATGCAAGTGCGGCTGCGTTCTGTTCGTTCTGGCATGTGTCCTAAGCATACTCCAGCAACGTTGCGCGTTACCAACATCGCAGGATGGTCGATGTGGTCTGGTCACCTTGCACCACCCGCAGGCCCCTGGGGCCTCCCCCCGCAATAAGCCCACGCCAAGCAATGTTTGCCTACTTGCCAGTACAGTGCTCTTCGCATCTTCCGTCCGCTTTCCCCGTCGCGCTGTGGTTGTTGTTAGACATTAGCCCACTGCCCACACCCGCAGCACCCCCGCACCAGCCCTTGCGGCGTCTGCCCCGCCCCGCCCCGCCCCGGCGGCCCACCTGGGCTCGTCCTGCAGCAGCGCCTGTTCCCCGAAGAAGTCCGAGCGGAAGAGGCGGTTGACCTCCTTGTCCCCCGCCACCACCTTGGCCTCGCCCTCCTTGATGATGTAGAACTTGTCGCCCACATCGCCCTCCACGATCACCCGCGCTCCGGCTGCGAGCGCCGCACACCATCCATGCCCATTGTGAGTACAATTGCCACTGCAGGCTCCGTCCTGCGCACCGGCCGACGCACTGACAGGACGCACAGGCTGCCGCGCTATGGCCACGTGCCCCGTTCATGGGCTCCTGACACCTGCACCTGCCACGCCGCTTCATTCACCCTCACGCCACTGCACTGCACTGCTGCATGGCCTGTATCTGCATCTGCAACTGCTCGAGTGGGTCTGCAGCACGCTGTGGCGTGTGGGCAACGCAGCGTGCACTGGCCTGGCATGAGTGTGCAGTGCAGCTACCGGGACGCAACCAGCGGTGTTCCTGCGCCCGCACCTGCGAAGGTCTCCTCCTGGAAGGCGTCCGACAGCATCAACTTGTCGTTGGCGCGCAGCGAGGACAGCAGCGGTACCGTGTTGAGGAACAGCTGGATCTGCCCCTTCTCGTCCTCCACGGACGCCTGCACGAAGTGCCTGCACAGGGGACGCAACAGCCCATACACCAGCTGTTCAGCAAGCTGCCTTCCGTCTACATCCGCCCTACATGGCCGGAAAGGTCGGGGCGAGCGGATGCGCTGCGACCCCACTGCGTAGCTGCCTGGTGGCACAGGGTGAGCGCCTGCCTGCACGGGGCCTCCGAGGCAGCACGCACCTGAAGATGTCGCGCTCCAGCACCCACACGCTTGCGTCCGTCGTGGCAGCCACGGTGGCGGAGCGGGGGCAGTCGTACATGAGAGAAATCTCACCAAACACGTCACCCCGCTCCTTCGTATTGACCTGTCAGGTGCACCAGGCGTACGCAAGGAGATTATACTGGGCAGTTTGTGGTGTGTAACATTCATTGTGTTGCAGGGAAGGGGTCTACGACCCTGCACACGGACCCAGCGACTGCGTCTCCCTCCTTCACAGCTGCTCTGAGGCGGCCATGGTCAGGGTGTTGCAGTCACTGCTTCCTAGCCTGAACGCCGTTCAGTGCGAATGCGTCCAAGGAACGCACATTGCTACGTGCTCCTTGTGCAGGCCTTGTGCAACCTCTCAAACAGACATGGCATGACATGTCTGGGAACCCGGACCTCGTTGTAACGCATATTGCCAGCCGTTTTCCTAAGCTCAAGCCGCCATGTCATACCTTAAACATGACATCTTTCCGCCGCTCGAGCACCTGCGAGCGACAGCAAGGCCAAGCTTTCGCACACAGCGGCACTCACCATACTGCTGCATGTTGTTCTGTTGCAAACCTTACCTCAAACTTGCCACTCCGCACGACGAATAGTTTCGTGGCGGCGTCTCCCGAGTCCCCCTGCTGAATTAGAATCTCGCCAGCGTGCACTGGAAGCATGTACATCTCAGAAACGATGCGTTGCGCCGTGATCCGGTCCAGCCGGCTGAACAGCAGCAGGTTGACGAGGGCGCTCTGCACATGTCGACTGTCGGGGTTAGCTGAGCCATCCCGACAAACGCGTCATATGCACCAGGAAGACATGATCCCGGTACACTGCACCATCAAAATGGCTTGCCTTGATGAACTCATAGTCTCCAGGGTCGGTCTTCACCGCTTTCGGTGGAAGCTTGATGTCAAGCTTTGCTTGGCCCGCCCGTCCAGCAATAGCTTTCGCACGCCCAACCTGTGTCCGCTGCGCAATGTATCCCACTTGTCCACCCTCTCCATCGGCATACTTGCTGCTATCATTCCCCATGTCACCCTCCCAGTCGCTGCCGGAGCTCTCAGCCGCGAACTGTGCGTCCAAGGCTTTAAGCTGCTCCGCTAGGCTTTGCTTGTGCGCCAGCTTGTTCCAAGCCCCCGCTCTGGGGCAAGAGCGTCTGCCAGCAGGCCAGGGTTCGCCTGCGACACGGTAGGAGTGGGTTCAAGAGGTATCCTACACCTGAAATTGCTCGGCAAGCAGTCCAGGAGTAAGTGATCGGGCAGCTCTTGATAGTTTTGGCCAAGGTCAATTGCCGTATGTGCCGTAACGTGGCTAAGCTGAGCCTAAACTGCACATTCCGTCCGCAAAGGTTATTTTGTAAATCATTGGAAAGCTGATGGCCCCGGCTATTCAGTTGGTGCGGGTGACAGCTTTAGGCACACATCTGCACAAGACAGCAAGCAATAATGGTAAACAAACAAATCCGTGTAACCTGATAATACAACATACAGGTGTCTGCTTCACTGCATTCGAGACAGGACATCGCTAGTGTGAGCACGGGTGGGAGTGTGAGTCAGCTGCCTGCCAGCAGCACAGACGGAGGACCAGGGCTGGGGACTGCCTGGGAGGACCAGGGGGCAACCCGGTCTCACCTGGGCACGTGCCATACTACACAAGTGGTCCAACGCCCAAACGCCCTTGACACAATGCAAAACGTTTCGTTTTTTGCCAGGGGCGCCCATAAATGAGTACGGTAATGGGTTGCTTACGAGCTTACCGATCTGCCATGCAATAGACACAGCGTTCCTCCTGCGCGCACGGCAGGAGGGGAGCTCCTGAGCTGAGCAGCACCTGTTCGCCTTCGCCACCTGTGCCACCTGGTGCCACCCACAATCTCTCCCCGGCTCCAACTGTTTAGCGCCTTGCCCCAAAGAGCCGGCCCATAGTGTTCCGATCTTCCGTGGGGGCTTTCGGATGACACGTCGAAACATGTGCCTCTGGGGAACCCAAAATTTGCGTTTGGGGGGGCTCCGCTTAGATATTTACGAGCCCAAATCTGGACGTCCGATGTGCTCTGCATTATATTCACCAATGCATCTGGCCGTTTACAGTACCGTGATCAGAGGTTCCCTGACCGTCAGTTGGTCACGGCCGCCCTGCTACGGCAGCCTACCTGCCAGATTGAACATTGGCCTGTTGGCAGCGAGGGAGCTGCCCTGGTATACACCGCCCACCCCGACAGCGTAAGCTGCACTGCTTAGAGATACCCTCTCAACAAGTAACGAGACACTCGTCTGCACAGTTTCCATGATGCTACTAGTCAACCGGAGCAGCATAGGGTAACCCCTGTGACCTTCTCACGAAATAAACAGCTTCAGGTGGCCGTGCGTGCCTCGTGCATACACGCACTGCCAAGCCGCAGTCGCAGCATCTCAGTCAGCAAGCCCCCCAATGCCCGCAGAGCTGCCATGCGCCGCGTGCCGATACACCGTATGCTCCCTGTTCGTACACCAGCAGGTTCCAGCTGCATTGCCCCGTGCAGCGCCCCGTGCACAACAAGACCAGCAGGCAGATGCCTTCCGTGCAGGAACAGGAGCCTTAGCCTTGCCAGCAAGGTGTACCGGTACTGCTGATATACAGTGTTAACCTCTTACCATGCATGCTGCACGACCCCATATTCGGCAATGCATGTTAGTTGACTAGCTGTGCACGCATGAGGCAGCCATCCTAGGGTATGCATATGCACACAAAACCCTAATCATGCAGCAGGCCATGCACACGTTTCCCCCTAGCACGTCGGCATGCGGCTGCCTTGGACCTGACAAGCAGCACCGCTGCCACCCTGGCCAGATGCCGACACACCGATGTCACCTGTCACTGTACCGTAGAAACAGCGCTGCCACGCCCACTCTTCCAGCCCTCACGGCCGCTCCCCATAGTTCCCCGTGTCAGCCGCTGGCTGCTCACTCTTGCTGCTGCTGCTGCTGCTGCAGGAAGGGATGCTGCGGCCGTGGGCCGCTTGGCGGCATTGGGCTCCATCAGGTGGTCCAGGAACTGCCGCAGCTCCGTGGAAATGCCGGCCTCCCAGTCCTTGAGCGGACACCGCCACCCCGCGCACCGGTACAGACTCTTGCCCAGGGCGAACACGTCCACCTTGGTGGTCAGCACCGGCCGCTTGGCTGCCTTGGCACCTCCAACGCGCTGGCAGCCCGACGACAGGCGGCTGCCAGGCTGCTGCTGCCGCTGGACAGGCCGCTGGCACAACACGCCGGGGGCCGCCTCGGGTGCAATGTAGAGGATGGTGCCCTCCCACCCCTGCTGATGCAGTCGGCCGCCTGAGTCAGAGCGCGTGGCGTGTCCCAGATCGGCCAAAATGACCTGGCCGCCGGGCGATCGCACTAGCAGGTTTTCCGGCTTGATATCCCGGATGCACACGCCGCGGCGGTGCAGGAACACCAAGCCGTGCAGGCAGCTTGCAGCGATGTCCCGGATGCGGTCGTCATTCAGGGGCCTCCCATGCACCTGGACGCTGGTGGCCTACAGAAGCGGCAGCAAATAGATTGTAAAGGGTAGGGAGTAAGCGATCAAGAGCACGAATGTGCTCTTGGGACGTCGCACATCCAAGGAGCTGGCGCTGTCGTTGTGCAGTGCTACGCTTTGCTGCACGGAGAAGCAGTAGGTGAATCTGGTGCGCCCCCATTCGCCTGTCCTCCTGCGCTCAAGCCCTTTACTACTTGGACCTCCCGTGTCACCCTTTCTGCCCTCCCCCACCCCCACCCACCAGCTCCTCCTCCACGGTCCCGCCGGTGGCCAGCTCCAGGAGCACCTCGTGGTGGCCGTCCGTGGACCGCACGTCCAGCAGCTGCACCGGGTGCGGGCAGCCGGCCCCCACGCGCAGCGCCTCCACCTCGGCAGCTTGCATGATGGCGGTGATGGGGCCGGCCAGCATGCGCTTGCGCGCTGCCCTGAAGGTGCGGCCGGACGGCAGGGTCACCAGCACCTGGTGCACCGTGCCAAACGCGCCCTGGGGTTGGGGTGGCAGGAGGGAATGGACGCTCACGTGGCAGTCATCAAGCACAACATGTGCACTGTACAGTCCTCATGATAGCAGGGTTGCAGGCGGGGCCCAGCAGCAGCCGAACAGACCTTGTAAGCGCAGCTGGAAGGTGAATAGGTACAGCATGCACGCTGGTGTGGGCAGTTGCCGGCATGTGGGTGCAGCTTGCCGCTTGCACCTTCACGCAACGAGCAGACCCAGTTTTGCGCACCCAAGCGGTTGAGATACACGCACCTCTCCTAGCTGCCGCTCCTCCACACAAGTCGCCAGCCAGGAGCCGTCCATAGCAGCATTGGGCACAATGCCGGCGGGCACGCTGCTGCCTGCTGGGGGTGACGATGCAGCAGCGTCCTGGCCGACCTGTTGCTGCCCCGGCGGGGAGGAGGGAGCCAAGACCTCCTCACAGCTGGGTGTCCCGGCAGTTTGCTGGGGCGATGAAGGCGGCAGGGACAACTGACTGCCTTGCAGGCGCAGCGGTGGCTTGGCGCAGTCGACGCTGGAGACAGCTCGGAGTCGTCGTGAGGGTCCACATCATCCCGCGCTGCCGGGCTGCTTGAGGTAAGCACACGGATGTTATGACGTTCATAGGCCAGTGGATGCCACTACACGGGAAGTGGGAGGCGGGGTCTGGTCAGCAACGCGCTCGGGGGCAAACACGACGTCTGGGTTGCGCGCTAGGTGTTGACCCTGCCACGCGCTGCTTGCTTGTGCCTGGCCACACCCAGCAGCTACACAAGACGACAAACCTGGCCAAGTGTCAGGTTCCTCCTGGCTGACCTACGAGTCCGCCCGTGCACCAAAACGCAAAAGACCAAATGCGTAGTGCTGGCCGTCGCACCTGGTCGCGAAGCATGGCCGACCAACTACCGTAGTGCAAGCCAGATGGCGCTCGCTCCGCATCAGCTTTCTTGTGCTGAAGCCTTCTCCATACAGCCTGCAAGTATGGGGAACCTTGTTGGGTGCAAGGTAGCCCACCATGCGAAGTAGCATCTGCTGCTGCAACAACCCTGCCCTTCGAATTGGTGGCATTCCCACACCCTTACTAGTACTCGCTGCCTGAGCATCCTGAATGCTAGAACGATAGCCCAAAGTGTACCGAAACAGGCAGTCATCGGAATAGCAGCAGCAGAGGAGGTGCAACCAGCACAATAACACCCAGTTGTAGCCAAAGCCCTATCAAATTACGATTATACATATTGTTGTGATAGAAGGCGAGCGGGAAGTAGGGTATAGGAGTCAGGTGGGCGATGTCAGCGTTCTGTGGGCAGAGGGAAGAGAAGCAGGAAGTGGATTTACTAGGAAGTGTAAGCCTCCCATTGATACACAAGGTGCATTTGACATTGTGCTGACTGCCTGTGGTCGCTGTGGATCAGCCCTGCTGTGGATCGGTTGCCTGCCGTACTTACAGCTGTTCGGCTGGCTGGCTTGGGGTCTGGCGCGTACTGTAACTTGCCAGCAACGTCAAACTACTGCTCCATGATGAGGGGCTCCTGTCGGCGTATAAACCTCGGTTGGCGGGAGCATCCTCGCTGTTGCTGGTGCGGTGGTTCCCGTCTGGTGCCTCGGTGCGTAAGGGTAAGCGGGGTGGCCTCCGTGGGGCCTCATCTGATGTTTGGAGCAGTGCCGAAGGTGAGGGCACCGCAAGTATCTCCAGGGCGCTGCATGCGCTGTCGTTGCCACGAAGCTGTGCACGGAGAAGTGCTGTATTTCCAGCCGTTGGTGCAGGGCGGGGGTAGTGCACACGCCAAGGCTGCCCATGACTACGAGCTCTGCACTTTCTTCCACTGAATCATAATGCATTGAGCGCATCTCTGAACGAAGGGCGCAAGGGCCCCAGCCAGTGCAGCAGTGCACCTTGTTCTCCTTGCTGCATTGGCACGTGTCTGCGTGCAGAAGCCGCAACAGGTAAAACAAGCTGACAAGGTGTGCTACTGCATGCAATCTGAAGCCGATGATAACGGTACTCGCCTCCCATCGCTGGGACGTGGCAACACAGATATCAGGGACCTGGTAGATGTACATGGCAGCCGTAGTGGTGGTGGGCTGGCGGCTGGGTGCGTGCGGCCGCCACCTGCCCGCAACCGGATACACCCCCTGAGAGGAGACGTGCAGAGAGTCCGACACGCCCGCAATGCTGGCACACAACAAGCGGTCAACGAAGAGTGACAACAAGGCATGGCGGCCCTCTGTCACATTGACGGGGGACTTGCACGCAATGCCAGCAGATGTGTGCCCCACAACGGCACAGCCACGGCCACAGGACCCACTTGCACCAGGGGCACACGGTCACAGCACCCCGACCTGATTCAACACCACCTGCCCCACACACTTCGTTGTTACCTCGCAGCAAGCTGGACACCCCATCACCGTACCTGTCCATGGTAACCTACGCACAGTCTCGGGCGTTTACCAAACAGCCACTCCCTCCTCGTTCAATGGCCACAGCACTGCCCAGCCGTGTCGGTAGGCCATACAGAAAGGAGCGAATGCGATATATGCTGCAGGGCGTTGCAGCGCGCAGTGTACCGCTACGCCACAGGCGGGGTGCGGCATGGCCCTACGGTGCGGCATGGCCCTACGGTGCGGCATGGCCTTACACACCGCCAGCGCCAGCCAGCGGGTTCTGATGGCAGGACCAAGGCAAGGGGAAGGGTGGGAGGCAGCAGTGAGCTGCAGGATGCGCTGAGGACGCGAGGAGCCAGGAGTTGGAGCAGCAGTGAGTGCGACGGCAAGGTGCAGCGGGTCGCCATGCTGTGAGTAGGGTCCGGGGAACGCATCACCGACTGCTGCACCCACATGCATGTACCGTACGTACGGCACTCCAGCCCCATGCAAGCAGCGGCAGGCATACATACAGTGGAACCAATCCGCACTTAACCTTGCAGCTTCGAGCTCGTGTCTAAATATATCTTGTGCACCAGTCTGCGCGCTACCACCAGCATGCATGGTTCAGTTGCAGCCCGTGCCCTGCCAGTACCCACGTTGGCCTGCAGCGCCGCGTGCCTGGGCCGGCGCACCGGGCTGACGACGTAGGGGAGCGTCGTCACGGCGCGCGGGGGGCTGGCCACGGGGGCCGGACTCCCCGTTCCGTCGCTGTTGCGGCATACGTGACCAGAGTCATGTCGGTCTCCGCGGCCGCCGCCGCCGCCTCCGGCCCCAGCGGCTCGGGCTCCGGCGCCCGGGGCACGATGGGAGTGCTGGAGGGGCAGCGGGTCAACAGGCGTGCGTGGGTGGGTGGCGAGAGCATCCAGCGCCGGACATCCATGCGGACAGGGGCACCCAGCGCGTACCTAGACAGCTCCAGGGTGTATAGTGCAACAGCGGCAAGGGCAGACGCAGGAGATGGAGGCTGAACACGCGGCGAGCAGGTCATGAAGCCTGATCAGCACCACACGCGGCGTCGTGTAAGGAGGGGTGGTGCGGACGCGAGCACCGCACAGATTAACCCTGCTAAACACAAAGCCGTGACGTGGTAGCGCCGCACAGAGGACGATGGCCCCCAAAGCAGGCTGGCTGCAGAGCACTGACCGGGTTTGCTTGGGGCAGACTAGTGGGGCGGTTCAACCATCTGCAACTGCTCCAACGACCCGCGGGTCACTGTGATAGCCTCAAGAGCAACACGGAAAAATGCTTCTGAGTGGCACAAAGCAGTATGCGCCCATGCTCAGGCCATGCAAAGGTGCACCCATACAGGCCCTACTGGAGAAGCGCAGCGCATGTGCACAAGGTCACGTGCCTGCAGGCGTGAAGCCCTAATATATGCAGCACTTCACCACGCCCACCCTCCCTACCGGCGGCCTCCAGCCAGCAAAGCGCGCTCGCTGCACCCAAGGGCCAGAACTGTACGGGGCGGCGCGGTCTTTGTAGTAACCTGGGTTACGTAACCGCCAGCGTTGCGGCAGATGCTGTTGGTGTCATTGGCTGTGATGGTGATGGTGGTCGTTCGCTACCGCTTTTGCACTTGCTCCCATCCCGGGCCCCCCTGACCGACGTCCCCCGGTGCTGCCCGCCCACACCCCAACAGCGCCGCCCAGCACCCAGGTAAGGTGAGGGGCGGCCACGAGGCCAGCGTCAGGCGCCCTGCCGCCTGCAGGCCGGCGGCGTGTTGCCACCGTACGTCGAGATGGCAGCAGCGCGTTGGCACGCCCGCCCAGCCTCCCGTGCCGCTGGCAGCCGGCGCCCCCCGCTGCCAGCGCCTCGCGCACCACCGAGGGCCGTGGGCACCCTGGTGACAAGGAGGGTGGCATGCACTGCGCGGTGAGACGCAGCAGCCGGGAGGCTGAGCAGGCGAAGCTGACCCGCCGGGCCTACAGCACCTGCACCCGCCAGGAAGGGGCATGTGGAGCGTCCGTCACAATGTCGAAGGCTTGCACCGCACGTGCTTCTTTGCCCCTTGGACTCTTTCCTATCCAGCATGGCGTACGCATCAGCCACTACTGGAAGGCCCCATGCAGGCTCAAGCCGGAGACCGGGTTAGGGAATGCAACGAGGCGGACCTGTATAGTGCAACAGCGGCAAGGGCAGACGCAGGAGATGGAGGCTGAACACGCGGCGAGCAGGTCATGAAGCCTGATCAGCACCACACGCGGCGTCGTGTAGGGGTGGTGCGGACGCGAGCACCGCACAGATTAACCCTGCTAAACACAAAGCCGTGACGTGGTAGCGCCGCACAGAGGACGATGGCCCCCAAAGCAGGCTGGCTGCAGAGCACTGACCGGGTTTGCTTGGGGCAGACTAGTGGGGCGGTTCAACCATCTGCAACTGCTCCAACGACCCGCGGGTCACTGTGATAGCCTCAAGAGCAACACGGAAAAATGCTTCTGAGTGGCACAAAGCAGTATGCGCCCATGCTCAGGCCATGCAAAGGTGCACCCATACAGGCCCTACTGGAGAAGCGCAGCGCATGTGCACAAGGTCACGTGCCTGCAGGCGTGAAGCCCTAATATATGCAGCACTTCACCACGCCCACCCTCCCTACCGGCGGCCTCCAGCCAGCAAAGCGCGCTCGCTGCACCCAAGGGCCAGAACTGTACGGGGCGGCGCGGTCTTTGTAGTAACCCAAGGGTTACGTAACCGCCAGCGTTGCGGCAGATGCTGTTGGTGTCATTGGCTGTGATGGTGATGGTGGTCGTTCGCTACCGCTTTTGCACTTGCTCCCATCCCGGCCCCTGACCGACGTCCCCCGGTGCTGCCCGCCCACACCCCAACAGCGCCGCCCAGCACCCAGGTAAGGTGAGGGGCGGCCACGAGGCCAGCGTCAGGCGCCCTGCCGCCTGCAGGCCGGCGGCGTGTTGCCACCGTACGTCGAGATGGCAGCAGCGCGTTGGCACGCCCGCCCAGCCTCCCGTGCCGCTGGCAGCCGGCGCCCCGCTGCCAGCGCCTCGCGCACCACCGAGGGCCGTGGGCACCCTGGTGACAAGGAGGGTGGCATGCACTGCGCGGTGAGACGCAGCAGCCGGGAGGCTGAGCAGGCGAAGCTGACCCGCCGGGCCTACAGCACCTGCACCCGCCAGGAAGGGGCATGTGGAGCGTCCGTCACAATGTCGAAGGCTTGCACCGCACGTGCTTCTTTGCCCCTTGGACTCTTTCCTATCCAGCATGGCGTACGCATCAGCCACTACTGGAAGGCCCCATGCAGGCTCAAGCCGGAGACCGGGTTAGGGAATGCAACGAGGCGGACCTGTATAGTGCAACAGCGGCAAGGGCAGACGCAGGAGATGGAGGCTGAACACGCGGCGAGCAGGTCATGAAGCCTGATCAGCACCACACGCGGCGTCGTGTAAGGAGGGGTGGTGCGGACGCGAGCACCGCACAGATTAACCCTGCTAAACACAAAGCCGTGACGTGGTAGCGCCGCACAGAGGACGATGGCCCCCAAAGCAGGCTGGCTGCAGAGCACTGACCGGGTTTGCTTGGGGCAGACTAGTGGGGCGGTTCAACCATCTGCAACTGCTCCAACGACCCGCGGGTCACTGTGATAGCCTCAAGAGCAACACGGAAAAATGCTTCTGAGTGGCACAAAGCAGTATGCGCCCATGCTCAGGCCATGCAAAGGTGCACCCATACAGGCCCTACTGGAGAAGCGCAGCGCATGTGCACAAGGTCACGTGCCTGCAGGCGTGAAGCCCTAATATATGCAGCACTTCACCACGCCCACCCTCCCTACCGGCGGCCTCCAGCCAGCAAAGCGCGCTCGCTGCACCCAAGGGCCAGAACTGTACGGGGCGGCGCGGTCTTTGTAGTAACCCAAGGGTTACGTAACCGCCAGCGTTGCGGCAGATGCTGTTGGTGTCATTGGCTGTGATGGTGATGGTGGTCGTTCGCTACCGCTTTTGCACTTGCTCCCATCCCGGGCCCCCCTGACCGACGTCCCCCGGTGCTGCCCGCCCACACCCCAACAGCGCCGCCCAGCACCCAGGTAAGGTGAGGGGCGGCCACGAGGCCAGCGTCAGGCGCCCTGCCGCCTGCAGGCCGGCGGCGTGTTGCCACCGTACGTCGAGATGGCAGCAGCGCGTTGGCACGCCCGCCCAGCCTCCCGTGCCGCTGGCAGCCGGCGCCCCCCGCTGCCAGCGCCTCGCGCACCACCGAGGGCCGTGGGCACCCTGGTGACAAGGAGGGGTGGCATGCACTGCGCGGTGAGACGCAGCAGCCGGGAGGCTGAGCAGGCGAAGCTGACCCGCCGGGCCTACAGCACCTGCACCCGCCAGGGAAGGGGCATGTGGAGCGTCCGTCACAATGTCGAAGGCTTGCACCGCACGTGCTTCTTTGCCCCTTGGACTCTTTCCTATCCAGCATGGCGTACGCATCAGCCACTACTGGAAGGCCCCATGCAGGCTCAAGCCGGAGACCGGGTTAGGGAATGCAACGAGGCGGACCTGTATAGTGCAACAGCGGCAAGGGCAGACGCAGGAGATGGAGGCTGAACACGCGGCGAGCAGGTCATGAAGCCTGATCAGCACCACACGCGGCGTCGTGTAAGGAGGGGTGGTGCGGACGCGAGCACCGCACAGATTAACCCTGCTAAACACAAAGCCGTGACGTGGTAGCGCCGCACAGAGGACGATGGCCCCCAAAGCAGGCTGGCTGCAGAGCACTGACCGGGTTTGCTTGGGGCAGACTAGTGGGGCGGTTCAACCATCTGCAACTGCTCCAACGACCCGCGGGTCACTGTGATAGCCTCAAGAGCAACACGGAAAAATGCTTCTGAGTGGCACAAAGCAGTATGCGCCCATGCTCAGGCCATGCAAAGGTGCACCCATACAGGCCCTACTGGAGAAGCGCAGCGCATGTGCACAAGGTCACGTGCCTGCAGGCGTGAAGCCCTAATATATGCAGCACTTCACCACGCCCACCCTCCCTACCGGCGGCCTCCAGCCAGCAAAGCGCGCTCGCTGCACCCAAGGGCCAGAACTGTACGGGGCGGCGCGGTCTTTGTAGTAACCCGGGTTACGTAACCGCCAGCGTTGCGGCAGATGCTGTTGGTGTCATTGGCTGTGATGGTGATGGTGGTCGTTCGCTACCGCTTTTGCACTTGCTCCCATCCCGGGCCCCCCTGACCGACGTCCCCCGGTGCTGCCCGCCCACACCCCAACAGCGCCGCCCAGCACCCAGGTAAGGTGAGGGGCGGCCACGAGGCCAGCGTCAGGCGCCCTGCCGCCTGCAGGCCGGCGGCGTGTTGCCACCGTACGTCGAGATGGCAGCAGCGCGTTGGCACGCCCGCCCAGCCTCCCGTGCCGCTGGCAGCCGGCGCCCCCCGCTGCCAGCGCCTCGCGCACCACCGAGGGCCGTGGGCACCCTGGTGACAAGGAGGGGTGGCATGCACTGCGCGGTGAGACGCAGCAGCCGGGAGGCTGAGCAGGCGAAGCTGACCCGCCGGGCCTACAGCACCTGCACCCGCCAGGGAAGGGGCATGTGGAGCGTCCGTCACAATGTCGAAGGCTTGCACCGCACGTGCTTCTTTGCCCCTTGGACTCTTTCCTATCCAGCATGGCGTACGCATCAGCCACTACTGGAAGGCCCCATGCAGGCTCAAGCCGGAGACCGGGTTAGGGAATGCAACGAGGCGGACCTGCTGACGTCCTGCACCGTGGCATCCCAAGGCCTCGCGCCTGCTGTGTCAGACAGCCTGCCACTCGCCTGCGTGACAGGGCCCGGCCATGCAGGTTGCACGCCTTGGCCAAGTGAGTTGCCGCTTGGTCCTGAACTGCCGCGGCCCAAATGCCGCGGCATGCATCAGCCTCCTAGGTTCTACTGGTAGTGATTGATACTCTAATGGTAGAGATTTGTGTTCAAACCATATGAACGTTGCGCTCCTGAAGCGGCCGTTTGTGGTGACTCGCGACTGCCCATGACAGTTAAACTACGACACCGCGGCACCGTATCATGCTGGTGGCGTATTGCGAAGTGAAGGAAGAAGGGCGCTGTGCAGGTGTGGGACGGATGATGCATCTGGAACGGCATGGGGTCAGAAAGGAAGCGGATCGGTGAAGTGTCAAGAGAGAGCAGCGCACGTGTACGGCGCAATTCCGGCTGATCTCAGCAACAGCTGGTTGTCAGGATACGGGCAGAGGCCATGCCTCCTGGCCACAAACTGTTGGTAGCTTGGCCACCCGGAGGCGTGTGGCGGGGGCTGTTCGGCAGGGCTCGGGGTCCAGCTTGGCTGTAGCTGGTCCCCCTACACTGCGACCTCAGTCACTTGGTTTGCCATGCGAGTTTGCCCGCCACTGTAGACATTGGGCGTTTGTTGCCGCAGGCAAATTTTTGAGTGCTAAATGGTACGGGGATCCAGAGGGCCGTTATGGACGTTGGGTTGCGGCGTTTGGGGACAGGGGGTGAGTGGCGGGGAGTGTTTGAGGGCGGCGGGTGCCTTGTGCACCGTAAGAGAAGACTGTGGCTGCCAGCACGCAGCGTGGGCGAAGACGTTGGTCAAGGCCCCAGCGGACAGATCAGGTCTACTCTTAGTCGGAAGGCATCCGCCAGCAGGTGGCATACACCTCTGCATAATTTAGAAAGTGTGCCTGCCAGCACGCCAACCGGTACCCTGGGTACGGCATGGATTCCCCCTGGTATCCGTCCGTTGACCTGCGGGTACACGGAAGTGCGACGGCGTCGCCACGACATTGGCGAGTACGGCAACACCTGGACACCCTGCAACACAACCGTCGTGTGCTGGTACAAGGCTGGTACCCCTGGCTGGTACGGAACAACAGACCCGGAGCTCAGCAGTAGGAAGTGCATGGCCTCAGGGACCACCGCGTGTGCGCACCATTGACACGTGCGTGCCTCTCTCAGCGCCACTCCCTGCACGTGGAGCGGCGAAACACTGTCGGTAACTGGTTCGGCCAGTCAGCCTGGGCAGCGGCCGCGGGAACCTTCCCCAATCAGCTCCCTTTTGATTCCCTCAAAAGATTTATGTGGAGAAGGCACACTAAGAAGACAGATTGCCCCCGCCTAAGCCATTTGTCTGGCTCCACACAAGAACGTGTGCCCCGCAGGCGCGAACGTGCGTCTGCAGGCGCCAGCGTGAGGGCGTCCGACGGACGCACCCTTTCTGGGGAGTAAGGGCAGACCAGGGGCAGACCCAGACGGAGTGAACGGACAGAACAAAGGACAGACTTCACTCCTGTTCACTCCGTCCGAGTCTGCCTTATCCTTGTGCTGTCTTATGTATTGCACATAATACGTGTTGAATTACATGCTCCTCCTGAATGTTTGTGGTAGGCACAGTAAGCCTGCGTGCGCAGTTCGTGCGGTTAGTCGAAAGCGCGCAGGACGCCGCAAAAGCAATGAATGAGTGCAGCAATATGTGAAACATAATGCTCGCAATCCTGACGTGATAAGAAGGGTGAAGATGCACTGCAAATTTTGGTGCGCTCGCCACACGCAGCGTGCAGCCGGCACACGCCTGGATCCCTTGCCCCACGCACAGGTCTGACCCGCGCACGCAGTACCCCAACCGGTTGCTATATATATCACGCTTCCGTGTGTCGAGGAATTCAATCATCTTTGCCATCCAGTCTTGGCAAGCGAGTGAGGAAGAGTCGGCAAAGATGTTCCGGGCAACCGCCACCATCCTGCTGCTTGCGGCCGTCGCCGGCCTGGCTGCCGCCAACACTAACGGGACTCGCTTCGAGGGCTACACCTTTGTCTCCGACAAGACAGGCAAGCTGCGTGACTGCACAGACCTGCGCAACTCTTCCGGTGCTTGCAGCAAGGCGCATGTCGGACCAACCCTTGCTTGGATGTATCGCCGGACCCGACCTCACGACACGCATTACACGGCACAGGATACGTCAACATGACGCTTGACTACTGCGACATCTCGGTAGGTGGTGTGGAAGGTTGAAGGGGTGTGACGCGCGCGGGGTGTGCGACACGCGGCGGCACCAGCACGACTGGTCTGACGGCTATTTTCAGTGAGGACCCAAGTGGGCTACGCAACAGTGCATTTCTGATAAGCAGTGCAAATGCTTGCGAGCCTTGGTAAGAAGTATAACCTGATGCCTCCTGTGTCGCATGTGTGCGCACGCAGAACGCCATCTCTGCGGGCAACTGGGAGGAGGCCCTGGCCGTGTACGCCTCTGGCAAGAACTCCGTCTCCGGCGCTTCTTTCCGCACCTTCTACGTGAGTGCCATTCATGCGTGCGCGGAATTCCCCACGATGGAAGATCACCAACGTCGGCGGAGGTGCCGTGGGGTTGCCGTCCTGGCACTTACGTCCTCGCGTGTGTGTTCAGGGCGCTCAGCGGGGGTCAGGCCCCAGGCTGGGGTCATGCACTCGACTGCGTGGCCAGCAAGCAGGTCACGAGCCTAACTGTCGTGCGCCTCATTATGACCCGCAGTCAGCAAAGCTTGTTACCACGTTGTTGATGTACCTCCTTGCAGGATACCGTTGCAAAGCCCCCAACACGGTCCCTCAATGCCCTCCCCCGCAGCGCTTCGCCAGCCTCAACCCCAGCTCCCCTGAGCAAATGGTCGACCGGTTCAACAACGGCCGCAACGTAACCTGGCTGGACGAGGCCATCAGGTGAATAGCTGGACGACAGCGAGTGTGCTACACGCGCGTCTAGTGCTGCCTCGGCCAACTTGTCTACCGGTATCAAAACTCTGTGCGGATTCTCATCACATTGAGTGCTCATCCACGCCAGTAGCCATATCCGTGCACACTGATATTGCACAAACGTTGGCTATACTCGTGCGGAGTTGCCTGTGGTCCGCCATGCTTGCTTGGCCTACAGGGCTGCCTTCGCCGCCGAGAACGGTCCTCTGGCTCTTGGCCTCATCCAGGTGGGCGAGCACGCGCATGTCCTGCCGCCGCCTACCACGTGCATTGCGCTGCCGTGCCACGTGCCACCTTCCCTACTGGTGCGCCGACCTCAGCACTACCTCATGCAAGTTATATATGGCGGTGCCATTACTCGCACCGCCGACACTGCCTGTTAGTTGTGCCCCCGGGACCCTGGGTACCGGGGGTTGGGTAGGTCATGTCCCTCGTGCTTGCGCAGCTTGGCGCAGCAACCAGCGTCAACCGCGTGTGCCACAACCGCCGCTTGTTGCCGCAGGTCGGCCTGATGAAGTACTTCTTCCACGAGATGGAGTCGGGCCAGGCCAAGCTGGTGGCCTACGCCGCCGACCCCACCCTGGAGGTGCAGATCAGCGATGCCCGCGGTAGGTGTTGGTGCGCCGCGCTTGAAAACCCAGCGCATGATTGAGCTCGCTCAGTGTGCCGGCCACTAGCCTACAGGCTGCGCTAGTGCACTCCGTCGGCTCCTTCCAGGCTCGCTCCAAGTGGCATGGGCCTCGCCTCGTCTGGTGCTGCTTGACCTAACCAATAACTGTCCGTCTGTTCCGTTCCCCTGCTGGCTGGCCCCTCATCACCTACAGGCGCCCCCTCCAACGTGGACGAGCTGTACGCGCTGTGGGCCGGCGGCCGGTCCCCCAACTGCGGCACCCTGTCCAGCTGGGCGCGCACCCTGGGCAACGAGATGGACACCGTGTTCGTGGGCCAGTCCATCGTCAACGAGGCCATGGTCAACCTGCTGACCGAGATGCTCCACGCCGCCCGCACCGGTGAGTCGGCTCTCGCCGGGTACGTACGTACGGCTGGCGCGTCAGCTGGAGGGCTGCCTGCGCAGAGTGCACGCCCAGCAAGCAGGACGGTACCTGGCTCGCCGCACACAGCAGGCAGTGTGGAACTCTGGTTGGGGTACCAGCATGGCAAGCAAGGGGTTCGTGGGCAGGACTGTATGATGTACAAGGGATTACTCAGTGCCTACTCTGCACCCTGACCTGGCAAGCTGTGGCCAGAAAGGGCTTGCATCTATCGCACACGAGCTGCAGTAAGTAGCTAGCTGCGCATTCCCCCGCCGGACCCTCGCTTTGCACGTGTACTCTGCCGTTGCTTGGAGGCTCATGCGTGCAACTAACACATCCCTGCTGCCACGTGCGTGCTGCTCGCTCCGCCCCGCAGGCAACCTGGACGGCTTCAACGTGCAGCGCGACCGTCTTATCAAGACCATGATCGTGCTGGGCCTGCAGGGCGTCAGCCACTCCGCCTACAAGGTCGCCCTGGCCACCAAGTGCGGCCGCCCCGCCGCCGACGTTGAGGAGGCCAAGGTGAGCCGAGGCACGATGCGCTCGCCAGCTGCTTGCCCGTGTCTGTGTTGTACGGTTCGTTCCCAGGGACGTGCAATTGAGCACGCCGTGCAGGAAAGTGATCCGCACCTCGCTGTGCTGAGCCCCATATGCAAATACGCGTCGCTCACGTTGCCGGAACGGAACACAGATCACCAGTTGCCCTCACCCTGCACAGCATGCCTTGAATCCAACAATGGTCCAATTGCGTGACGTTCAGAGTGGAATCAGCTGTACCGGCCGGGCCAGCCGTATACAATTACACCTCGACCATCGTAACCGCTCTTGCCCCCCGCCGCTGCCGTGTGCGCCGCCGCATTGCCGACCGCAGAGCTGGCTGGCCGTCCACTGGGCCTACCTGGAGCCCCTGCTGGCCAGCCGCCGGACCGCCCCCAGCTTCCAGGCCCGCTGGGACAGCCTGGTGGTCGCCCTGGGCCGCGCCCTCACCGCCAACCCGCCCAACTACGGCGCCGTCCGCATTGCTTTGATGTGAGTCTGCCCTTGGGAACGGATGCCTTGACGTTTTCTTACTAAAGCACAGGCAGGCTAGCTGTGTCGACACATACCCTGTTCGTGCTCTTGTGCCAGCTCCAGGTGACTCGGTTTGCAATAGACGTTAAAGAACCATACGTTTCCCTTTGCGACTGTGTGCAGGAACGTCATGAGCGGCCACGGCCGCGTTGCCTCGGAGGTTGGCGCCCCCAGCTTCACCAAGATCAACCGCGCCTGGAGCTGCCCCGCCTCCGCCCGCCCTTGAGTCCACATGCAGCCACCACGCACCCCGGCAGCAACGAACGGGCAACGCAACATCAGCAATCATGCGTGATCTTCCCCTCAGTCAGTCATCCATTGATGCACTTCTATCTGCTAGTCTAGGACGTGCGTGTGCAGCAGGAGGGTTGTCCACCGTGTGACAGTCCGCAGGATGCGTGAGCTGCTATCAGCTGCTTCATACTGCTATATATAATGGAATGCGCGACTCCGCGTGCGTCTTATCTCGTGCTGTCGTACACTTCGGTCAACAGCTCATGCTTATGCGAACCCCAATGCACCTCTCGGACCAGCAACGTACCGGCATGCGCCGTGAAGCACGTGCTCTCTGTTGGCACGTTAATTGTGGGGGCCATGTGTGTGCGGCTCTGTTGTTCGTCTTGTCCCGGATCCACAAGTGCAACCCTACGTTGCCCTTGATGGGTGGCAAACGCCTTGTTGGATTGGTGTTGAGTCACGTGGGGCCTGCCGGCAAGGCATGTAGTTGTGGTGCATGTGGCACTCTCAAAACTGTTGCCAGTGCAAAAGTGCTTCTACGGAACATGTATCATCCATGGGCTGAGGCGTAATCGAGTTGAATCAAGCAAGCCCGCCACCGTTGTAATCGGCTGCCGACACCCAGGTCCTGACCAACTGGGTCATGTACAGCTCTGCGTGCATGGCCGCCTGCCGCACTTGCTGACGGTCAGCGATAACCGGCTGTGCCATCACTGCATGCAAACCTGCAACTGCTGTCAAGCAGCGCGCAATGGACCAGCGCAGGGTTTTAGTTGGGAGATGGTCCTGAACATGAACGCCACCTTTCGCACCTTTCACATGAGTGCATGCATGGTGGAGGTGTCATCCTGTGCAGGAGAGCGGCAGGGGAGGTGCTGTGGGATGGCCGTCCTTTCACGCCTTCGTCTGTTTTGCAGTCTGTGTGTCCAGGGTCGCTTGGGCCCTGCACCCCGCACTCGGCGGCGTGGGCAGCAGGTCAGTGCCTCACCAGGGGATGTCTCTTTGCTTGACCCGCAGTCCGCAACGTTTGTTGCCACAATGTTTGTGAACCTCCTTTGCCTACATCTCGGTGCAAAGCCCTCAACACCGGGTGGGCGGGCGGTCCACAGCAGTCCACAGTCGAAATGGCTGCCCCGTGTTGTGCGGACGGCATGCTCCACCTGGGTGGCCTAGCATGCCACGAACATCTGGTTTAATATCCACCTTCATCCACCTGTATCCCACAAGATACTCTGGGCGAATGGCCAATGGAGGCAGCAGCGGAGGGCCACGACTGCATCGACTGGGGGTAACGACACGGTGGCAGTACGGCGGTCCGGCACCTGTGGTCTTAGTACGATCCGGTATGCTGCAGTGCAGCACTGGGAACTGATGCAGCACGGGGAAGAAACGGCCACAGAATGCGTACGCTATCCTTGTTGCGAACATACTTTCAAGCCAGACTCAGGGGCCGGAAACCCCAGCAGGCCTGTCCATTGTCACCAGGCCGACCGAACCATGGTTCCTGGCCGGGAGTCCATGCCACGTCCGGCACAGTATACGCCTGCCTACACTGTCTTTATCTCCAGGGCCGCTTATCACTGCAAATTATGTCGCTATGGTGCCTTCCTTGCTAGAGACGTCAGCCGAAACGTTGGCTCAGAACATCAACAATTACGAAGCCCTCGAGAAAATACCAGAGGAGCTTGTGCTGTACATTTTCGAGGTGCGGGCTTTGCATAGCAAGCTCGCGGCAGCTGCAGCTGCTCGCAGCCCAAACCCTCCCTACGTCATCTCGCGGTTTCTCGTTTCAGCACTCACTTCCTGACTTATATCACTCTTCAGCGTGTTCTACAGCTGGGGAAGCTGACGCCTCGATCGTTGCGGGTGTTCGCATCGACTAATTTGCCCGGTGTCCTCGCCAGGATAAGAGGTAACACCCCGGAGCACTCCTGAGCATAGCTCGTAACAATAGAAGATTCTGGGTGTGTGGTCAAGCTGTCTAGCATGTGCCCTGGGCATCCACGACTGCCCACACAGCTCCCTGTAACTGGGTGTCCTCCACTGGCCCGGCAGTTGTTGCTGGTTGTTGGCGAGCCATTGCCACTAGGACACCGCCGTTGACCCATGCCGTACGTTCCTTCCCTCCTGTGGCTCGTTTGCAGCATTGAACCTTCAGGACCCACCGCCAATCATCAAGGACACGCGGAATCCGTGGCTGGGGCAGAAGCCGTCGTTGTACTAGTCCCCCCTAACTGGACCACGTAGTGGCACGGAGGCAGCCGTCACAGAAGCCAAACGTACCAGTTCCCTGTACTCCACCTCAACTGCGACCGACTGCGATTAAAAATTGGACAGTGGCTAGGAATGCACGCTCGTCAAGGCCACACCTGGCGGTGACACAGGTACGGAAGGCTGGACGGGGGCGCAAGCTGAGTTATCATGGGCATCCGTTGCACCGCCCCAGACGATGCAGCATGTCGCCATGATGCCAACCTTCAGTAGTGCCTTCCCCGCCGCTTGCCCCATGCGTCCCACAGCAGGGCCCCGGCGTGCGCCTGCCAGCAGCAGCCCACCGGCGTCAGCGCCCGGCGGCATGGGCCCCAGCTGCGTGCCCTCGGCCGCCCCCACCACCGCTGCAACCAGCGCACCTGCAGACGAGGCTGCTGCAGGCGGTTCCCCAGCAGCCCCCCAGCAGCAGCAACAGCAGCTGCCACAACCGCCGTCGTCGCCTCTGCCGCCCTCCGTCCCTGACACGGATGCCACCATGCCCGCCACCGGCAGTGGCACCAGCGTCACCAGCAGCTGCAGCTGCAGCGGCGGCCCGCCTGCGTCGCGGTTCTGGAGCGACGCTTCGCCCGACATCCTGCGCCACGTCGCCTCCCACCTGCACCCCGCGGAAACCGCCTGCACACTCCGCATGCTCAACAGGAACACAGCCGCCGCTCTGGCCACCCTCGCGGACCGCACACTGCCCCTGTCCCAGCCCGCGCCGCCCGCCGCCTTCGCCCATCGCTGGGGCTCCCTTGGGGCCATGCGGCCCCTCACCCTGCAGCAACGACACCGACTCCTGACGCTTACAGCTGCCAGCGGCGTGGTGGCCAACATGCAGGTGGCGTCCCAGGTGTGTGGGTTAGCGTTGGAGCACACTCCCGAGGCGCTCGCTGCCGCTGCCGCCGGCGGCCATGCGGAAGCATGCGCATGGCTGCTGTCCAAGGGATGTCCCATGGGCCCACGCGTGTTGGCGGCGGCGGCGGGTGCGGGACGGGTGGACATGTGTGCATGGTTGGTGGAGCGGGCGGGCTGCAGCCTGGACGGCAACGTGCTGGCAGCAGCTGCTGAGGGTGGCAGCATGAAGCTGTGCGAGTGGCTGCTAATACACAAGGGCTGCCCCTGGTCCACGGATGCGCCGGTGGCGGCGGCACGTGGCGGACATGTGGCAGTGGTTGATTGGCTGGTGCAGCAGCATGTGGGGCAGCCGTCGTGCAGGCGGCTGTACGTGGGGCGGCTGCTGGAGGGGGCTGCGGAGGGGTGCGACGTCAGTACGCTGCAGCGCCTGCACGGGCAGCTGGTGGAGCAGCAGGGGGAGCAGCTGGACGGGGGCAGCGTGGACAGGGTGGTGGAGGCGGCAGCGGCGAGCCGTACGCCCGACTGGCGGGAGAAAATACGGTGGCTGCTGTACGACAAGGGTTACCCCCGTACGGCGGTGCGTGCGTTCGTGCGGGTCGCGGAGGCTGGGCATGAGGACGAGGATGTGACGGAGCGCGTGGAGCTGCTGCTGAGGGAGGGCTTCCCCACGGCGGGGGCGGGGGCGGCGGCGGCGGTCGCAGGGCGCGGCTGGGGTCAGGCGCTGCGGCTGCTGCTGCGGGAGGGCGCGCCGGCGGACTGGGGGACGGCGCGGGCGGCGGCGGAGGGCGGCCACCTGGAGCTGCTGCAGGTGGGAGGTGGCGCGGTTGGTGGGTCGGGGTGGGTGGGGTCTCGGGGCACTTGGGATTTGCGTTCTTGTTGTCAGCCGGCCAGGCTGCATTGTCTTCCTGTCTGTCGATGTGAGTACGGTATGCGTTGGCCGGCGTGGAGCGATAGCCAGGGCTCGGCCGCCACCGCAGCAACAGGTGTGCAACGGCACTCGAGTGCGGCTTCCAGAGGCCAGGGCAGGGCTGCCAGCGTGATCCCTGCCGGTCCGCATCAATTGAATAGTGTATGCTGCGCGCTTACCTAGCTCGTGCTTTCCCTGGCCTGTCTGCCTCCTTAACACCCTGTCCTGCCACGCTCTGCAGCTGCTGCGGGGGCACGGCGTGCCGCTGCACCGCGACGCCGTGCGTGCCGCGGCACGTGGCGGCCACGCGGCGTGCGTGGCGTGGCTGGTGGAGCAGCTGGGCCCCGCGCACGCGCTGAGCGCCGACGTGGCTCGTGACGCCACGTGTGCGGCGGACACGGCCCTGATGGCCTGGCTGCGGCAGGTGCGAGGAAGCGCATGCTGAGCGCCTTTGCATGCATGCATACCGCTGCCTTGCGCACGCAGTAACACCGAATGGCATCGCAGGCTGGGCTCCGCTGTTCTTGGTTGTCCTGAATGCTTCAGGCGTGTCAGGCAGTGCCGGGCGGGGGACATACGTGGATACGGTCATGCCGGCAGCCCAGTACTTAATCCGCCTCTCCCTCCACGCAGGCGGGGTGCGAGTGGGGCGCGGAGACGTTCGTGGCGGCCGCCGCTGTGGGCTGCGTGGCGCAGCTGGAGTGGCTGGCGGAGCAGGACTGCCCTGTGGGGGTGAGTAAGGGCGGGTGTGGTAAAGGGCCAAGGGGTGCTGCCTAGAAAGGTTGTCGAGTGTGCTGCTGGTTGGCGCGGCATTGCCGCCACTGACTGCGGCGTCGCTGGACGACGGAAAAGCGCACCCCCCGCCATCACTAATCTACAACAAGAGGACTTGGATGCATCGGAACATGCCACGCGCCCCTGTCGTACGCTGTCAGCTTAACTGACCAAGCTTAGCATCCAAGGTGTGTTGGGCCGGGCCAAGCGGTCCTAGCTCACGACCGCTTGCCCCCCCCTTGTTCGCCCCGCAGGAGGGCGGCGAGGCGTACCTGCAGGCGGCCCGCGGCGGCGACCTGGCCACGCTGGCGTGCCTGCACAGCCTGGCGGTGAGCGGGGAGGAGGGGCCGAGACCAGAGCCTGGACTGGAGGCACACCGCCCTGGGCCTCGGGTGCCGTACGTTGTGCAGCGTGCTCATGCCCGTCACCTTTGCTCTCTGCTTGGCGTCACGGCCGCGCCTGCACCCGCTCCTCAATGAAAGCGAGTCGCTGGACAGGATGAGCCTTGATGTCCCTGACTCAACTCCTGACTAGCAAGGGCCTGCGAGTGTAGCTCCCATGCCTGCGCCACACTCGCTCCGAGACCCCGTGCCTTTCGCCGCCGTGCCGTATAGGTGCCGTGGGGCCCACGCGGGGAGGTGTTCCTGCAGTCCCTGGAGCGCGGCTGCCCGCTGGCTGCGCTGCGGTGGATGGCGGCGCACGGCTGCCACGTGGACTGGGCACGCGTGGGGTGGGCGGCGGCGGTGGGCGCTGCCACTTGTCAGGCGGACCCACGTGTCGTGGACTGGCTGCGGACGGAGCGGCGGCGGGCGCGGTCCCTGTGGGGCTGGGTGGTGGGGACGACGTGGGGGTGGGTGGACGCGGTGTGGAGGAGGGTTGTGGCGTGGGAGGCGGGAGGGGGTGGGGGGTGGGAGGCTTGGAGGGAATCGCCGAACCCGGGGGATGGCACGCGAATCGAGTGAGGGGGCCATGTGGGCGTGGAGGTGTAGCGGATGCGGTGCCGGACGCAGGCAAAATGAGCCTGATATGGGCACAGGCAAGCGCGATTCGGAGATAGGGTGTGGCAAGGCAGAGCGAGCGGGTGCTAGGTGTGAGGTCGGTGGCAAAGATCGCTGCCGCCGATGCTGCGTTGCTGGAATACCGTACTTAGCTGAGAGGAAAAGTTGGCTGTGTCGGCACCTGCGGCATAAGTGAAGCAGCCCGGGAGGCTGAGGACAGCGGCGGCGGGATTGCCTGGTTGGCACGCGGGTGTTGACGACGGTGTATGTGCCATTCTGGTGGTTTTGCTGGGTGCCAGCGGGGACGACTGGAGTCCATCCGCGGAAGTGGAGCTGAGGTGGGCGGCTGGCGGCGCATGAACACCTGGTGCATGGAGGAGAGGAGCGTTGTAGTACCACAGCCGGGGGCGCCAGGTTGATTGGGCATCCTAGGGTGTAGCAAGCAGGCTTGTTGCGAACTAGTTGTCACATGTAACCCGTTGAAGTCACAGCGTGCTGTTATTGAGGGGGAACTTGATGTTTACGTGGTTGTCACATGTCAGCAGTACGGTTGTAGCATTCTCTTTTGCGTCGCAGTGCGTCGGCACTTTGCTTGTGTGCAGCACTCACCTACGCTCGCTTGCGCCTAGGTGTTTGCAGCGTCAACTGCAACAGCTCCCTGGTCAGCGGGGGTTACCACCGGAAGGCGCGGCATCAATCTGCTGCACTACTTGTGGTCCGCTAGCCCCGCTATACGCGCCGTGAACTGCCACGCTGACAAACGAGCAGGCATGTGTTGATGATATGTCTTCATTCATGTCATTGGCGATGGTCAAGCGTGGATGCGTGTATCTACGCGTGTGCTGACCCTGGGGTCATGGGGTCTCCCCTGACGCGCTCACCCGCCCGACCAACCGTACTGCCCCCTCTCGCGCCAGTCATCTGTTCGCCAACACGCATATGCCAAGAAGACAGTGAGCAACGGGCAATATTCTTACAGTGCGTCTTGTGGGTTGCACCTATTTTTAGTGTGTACTGGCCATACTTGGTGCTCGGGCCACCGGGCACCGGCATTCCAAAACATATACATGCGGGCTCACTGCCCGCTTGGGCAGCTTTAGGAACGTGCAATTTGAAAAAGGATGCTTGCCCGAGCACCTGCTTTCCGGGCAACGGTGAAGCAGAAACGTGTATCCGAGTTCAGCGCACAGCACCTGATCAGAAAGCTATCAGTGGCAATATGCATAACTGGCGCGGTGAGTCCTTACGGTGCCGCAAATGTGCGAAATTGCCTCGGCCCGGTCGGGCCTGGCAGCTGGGCCGCTTGCTCTGCATTGCCTTGTGTAAAATCATGTTGTTACCAAATAACTTACAGGTCTGCCATAGTGTAAGGCAACAGCGAGGAGGTGGCCGTGGCTTCGCTCGCTCCTGCGCTGCGCCGTGTACTTGTTCTTCAGGGTAGCACACGTGTCTTCATCTCAGTATACAGTACTAGCTTTGTTATGTATAATAACACCTTACCCCTACCTACCACTCAACTGTCTACTTCGACCGTCCCACCTTCCCCGCCCCCTGCCTCCTACCCCCACACAACCCACAGTTCGCGCTTTCCGCGGCTGTCCTAGCCACTATCACGCAGGAGCTTTATGGTGGTTCAGGTGCGTAGTGAAGCTGTGGGAAGGGCAGCGCGGGTGGCAAATCGGAGGCGGTGAGCTCCGTGTCTTGGACCCCAGATCACGGCCCATGCAACGCGCCCCTGTACAGCAACGCCACAGCCCGGAAAACGGTAATCAGCTAACAACCTGTCTCCCCAATTAAAACTGGGGCTGGCTTCACATACGCGTCGAGTCATCTTGGCCTTGGCTCGTGGCGACACCGGTCCCCTTGCCCCCTTTTTGCCCCCACCCAGAGTGTCACATGGGGAAGCTGGCCCTGGTCTATGACCTCGAGTTCAAGATGTGGTGAGCTGCCATGTCACGGCAAACAGCGCATCAATCAAAAACAGATGCTCTGCTGATAGTTGCGGTGCAGCTCTTGGGACCTCGGTCGCAGCGGCGCGTTGGCCCACTCCACCCTGGATGCCCCCCACGCGCGAGGCAGCCCCGCACGCCACGGAACGCAGCGGGGCTCTCGTGTTGTCCGCCTACGTGCGCCTGACCCAGATGGCATGTGTCCCTACGCGCATGCCCTGTCCTTGCTCAGCGCAACCACAAAGTGCCTGGGCCTACCCGGGACCCTTTCCCTGCCCATACCTAGCCCTAGCCCTGACCCTGGCCCTGGCCCTTCCCTCGCCCCCGCAGCTACTACGTGTTCGCTGTGTGTGCGCTGTCCTTCCTGCTGTGCACAGCCGGCCTGGCGCTGCTGGTGGGTGCCGGGGGAGTGAGGGCTGCTGGCAGCACAGCTAGTGCCTGCTGGCACACTGGGAACGTGCAGCACTCAGATAGTTGTTGCCCAGCGTCGGTACACACACGCAGCCGCCGTGCACCCCATTTGTGAACCGAGGTGCACCTGGGTCTAGCCCGGCTGATAGAGGCCTGCTCCTACGGCCGCTGAGCACGCCCACAGCCTTCGGGTCATGACCTGGTCCTTGGCTGGGACAGACCGTGGCCCGCACACACCTTGCCCGCTGCATACTCTGCTGCTTTAAGTGGCTCCCCTGCCCATGCCACTGCAGCTGGTGCCGGCCAAGTATCCCGTGGTGTGGATTGAGGGGGTGCTCCACCTGCTGCACACCCTCTGGTGCGTGGGGAGAGCCGCCGCCGCACGTGCATGCAGTGCTGCGCCTTTTTAAGCGCGTGCACTATCGACAAGGACAGCGTACTGGCGTGACCAGATGGTCTTGGCTGTTGATACGCACACACCAGCGCTGCATATCACGCTGTGTGGGTTCGGCCTTCTGGGCAGGGATAGCCGTCTACAGCTGCTGCGGCGCGGCTAGACATGCTGCATGAAGGGGGAGAGGGGCCTGACTGTCGCACCTCGCATGCAAACAGGGTGCCAACTGTGCGTCGTCTTCAGCATGCTGCTACACATGGGTGCTGCCCTCCAGGTGGCTCATAGCAGCTAGCATAATCACCGCCGCCTACAACCAAAGCAAAGGCGGCATCGGCGGCGGTGGCGGGCGGTACGAGCACCTGTACGGCTTGCGGCCGCAGAGCAAGGCGGTGGTGGCGCTGGCGTGGTTCGCCATGGCCTGGTGCATCGCGCCCACCATCATCTGCTTCGTGTTTGTGAGTCGGGGGCGGGGCACAAGGGCAGAGGGGCGCCTGATCGTTGTAGTAGGCCAGCATTCTCCCTGCCTTAAATACCAACAGCTCTCATCGGCATGAAGCAGCAAGGGCTCAATACGGATAGTAACCTCGGCTAGCAGCCTCCGCCAACGCCCACGCAGCGCCCTTGTTACACACTATGCTTTCTGCGCTCATCAGACGCATACCTGCGGCACGGCTTCCATTAAGATTTGCGCAAGTATGGACATCCCCGTCGGCCTTGTCCGCCGCAGGGCATTAGGCAAATCACGGCGCTTCAACGGGAGGAGGACCATGCTGCTGCACACGTGCGGCTGCGCGGCCCGCCAGGCGTCCCGCCGTTGCGGGACAGCGCCCAGCAGACAGTCGCTGCCGCGATAGTGTAAGCCACGTGCCATGCCGTGCAAATGCGCTGTGTGCCACGTAGCGGCGCGGCCTGCGCCGCATGGCGTGCGGGAGTGTGACGTGCGTGACAGGTTGCCACTTGATGGACGCCCGGCGCGTACGATAGGGGCAATGATGCTCTGCAAGGACCTGTGGGATGTGGGTTGTCATGGAGTTTATTATTTGGTTATGGAGAAAAGATCTGTTGGGTAGTTAGGTTGGGTCAGACAGCAACACCATGCGGGCGACCCAGAGCGTGGCTACGTCTAGGCCTTGCGCGTACGAACTGCAGGTGTTGCAGGGTGTTGTGTCGCAAGGATTAGGGATGTCGCCTGTCAGGATGGCACGTTGCAGGCACATCAAGCTTCGCATGCGAACTGTTGCATATGCCAACGGATGAGGACTCATTGAACGCCATTGCGATGCGATCAGAGCGAGACACGTACCTGGTGCAGGAGAAGTGGGGCCAGGGGAGATGGCTGAGCACACCGCTAGGTTGTGTGGTACGGGTCAATCGGCTAACGACGTGTGGTCAACAGTCCAGCTCGCCACGCATGTTGCGGACTCCATTGCGTTGAGGTATTCCCACAGGACTAGACACTGACCAGCGGCCGTCCGCGTGACACAGTACGCAAGTCTGTCCGTCCAGCTGCTCCGTCCTACGCTGCGACATTCGCTGTTGCGAATTGTCCCTCACGTGCTGGCCTCGCATTATTTGGCAGATGTGTGCACACACTGGAAGCCAGGGCGGAGCGGTCTGAGCAGTAGCGTGCATAGAATTCTGGCCCACTGATGTGTGGGGATGGGCGTCGCCGGTAGTGTCTGCCTGCGTTTCTGCTTGGCTCGTCAGTAGGCCGTGAGCCATGTGGCGCCTTCTAGGGAAATGAGGCCCGTTACGTGTCTCCGTGCGTGATTAGCCAGGCTGTAGATGTAAGGTCTAAGGTGTATTGGATACTAACTTGCTTCGCGTTTTGGCTGCGCCGTGCAGCTTGCACACGCGGTTTTGGGTGCCTGGTGCAAACTGTGTTGTCCTTGCCTGCTTGGGCTCGCCGCGGCCCTGCGCCACCAGGCGCCACCGATACGCCCTTGACAGCTCGACTGCCTTGACCGAGAGGCCTCCATGTACGGTACTGCATGGACAGCAAACATGTTGCGGCTCTCCGCACAACTTGTCTGTGCACGGGCACAGAGCCACCGAGGTTCACTGTTCCTGTCCTGGTTCCTGTGCCGTGACTTCTTTCGTCTTGGCAGTAGTAGACCCCCGCCAAGACGCTCGTTTGGGTTACTGGACCAATGGTTGGTCCTCTAGCCAAAACCTGCAGGTGCATTGCAGGCCTTCGCATCGCCAGGGAACCCGTGGGGCAGGAGCCAGCATCCCCATTGTCGTACGGCTGGCGTGGCGTCCTGGAGGGAAACGTGTTGACTTGCCCTGCTGAGTACGTTATCCTAAACCATGTTGCTACTTTAGTCTTTCCAAATCCTCCATTGCGCGCGTGAGAACCGCGCTTTTGCGGACTGGGCAAATGACAATCAGTCCTGAACGTTTGCGAACTGTAACAAAACAGGAAGCTTTTCTGTGACGGATGCCATTTCCATAGCCAGTGTGCCCGGCGATATGCAAATTTCGCTGTGGAATTGGCTTGAGGCTCGAGGAGGCTCCCAAACATAGATGTCGTATTTTGTACCAACTCGCTTTGTATGGCGATTCGGAGGCCGACAGGTGAGGTTGCTGCGTGCGCCGACGGTCAGCCCAGGAAATTGTCCCGGGACGTGCCCCCCACTGCTGCTGTTCCTTGGCCTGCAGGTCCACCTATGTGGCTCCTTCACTCGATGGGTCGAGACAGTGCCCATGGCACCGGTTGACGGCTCACCCGGGGTCTTTGCAGTCGTCGTGCACCTGCCCCCTGGGTGAGTGGGCTTGCATGCCGCTCCATCCAAGAGCAAATGAGCTCAAACTGGCCCCCGCCAACGGCGATAATGATTTCTCTGGCTGTAGGTACCACCAATATAAGTTCATCGTAGACGGCAAGTGGCGGCACGACGAAACCGCCCCGTTTATGCCGGACCCCTTAGGCAACGTGAACAACTGGCTCTTTGTAAGGAGAATAGAACCCGCTCCAACTGCCCTCAACAAGTGAGTCGCGGTGCACCGGATATGCCCGCTGCAGCCGGCTGTCTGGCGATCGTCAGTGCAAAAATAACGGATTCCGGCCCGAGACAGACACACCGGCCCAGTATGTTGGTTTCCCTGAGCAAGCAAAAGCCTTTCGATGGACATGACACATATATCTCGCAAGACTGCCTGGGCACGTGTTTCCTTGCCAGACCCTGTCAAAGGGCGCCCCGACCCTTACAGTTTATCTCGGACCCTGTCCCCGCCTGCCCGCGACCGCTCCGCAGTCCCTTAGGATTCGACCCGCAGCTAGTTGCTGCGCAGCAGGTGCTTCAAGCAGCCCAACAGCAAGCGGCGCAGCAGGCAGCGCAACAGCTGCAGCAGCTGCACCCTACCCTCGCCAGCGGCCCCGCGATACCTCAGGCACAGCCGGCCATCTCTGCGGCGGCGCTGCCCCACACCGGGCCGCTGCAGACGCACGCCGGCCAGCAGCAGCAGCAACCGGACGTAGACATGGGTGGCACGGAGGCGGTGGTGCCGCCCATCGTCATCCACAACCCGAAGGAACCGGTGAGTGTGAGCGCAGCGCGGTGGTGCAGCAGTCTGGGCATGCCACAGCTTCTGTGCCATAGCATCAACGTGCTCGTTGTGAATGTTGGTGATGGTGGGGCTGAGAGACAACAGCTTGAGCGGCAAAGTATGCCATGACCACCAGTGGCTGTGTAGGGGTGTAGACAGGGCCGCACAGTGTTCCTAACCACGCCGTGGCGCACAGAGAGGGTGCGTCATGGGCGCCGCGGCGACCTTGCCTGCAGCGGTGGGGCTCGGTCATGGACCCCCTACGCAGCCGTCGCGGGGCGGGGCTGGGCTGCACGGAGCACTTTCCGCAGCCCCGGACAAGCCGATGGCCGCCTTGTGCTGGCGGGTGGGGTGCTTTCAGAGTGGAGCCCCACGGCCTCCTAGCACGGTCTCCGGGCAACGGGCTGGGGGAACGGGGCGGCAAGGCATGGGGCGGCGGACGGGTGTGGAGGACGCGCAGTGCAGCAGCCGACCGGACACCGCGGCAGCATTCAGCCGGTGTTGTTTGCGCGCCAGGGTCCGTCATCCGTTCGGGCTGTGGCACAGCGTGACCGCCCCGGCCATCACCAGCAGCGGTGTGGCCCGGCAGGCAGCGGGGGCCAGTCACACATACAAGGCAGCGCCTACATTTGCGGCTGCCGAGGTGACGGTCACTTCGCTGCAGGACGTCAGCAAGCAGTGCGGTGCGGTGCACCTTCGCTTGGAGCAGGTGTCGGAACGCCTGAATCCTTTGTATGGGGAGTTTTGCTGCCGGGGCTCCCTGGCACACCGCAGCGGGAGGGCAGCGGGCCGCTCGCAGCAGTGCACGGCGCGAGCAAGTACGGCGCTGGATGGCGATGGCGGCGGGCTGGGGAGGCAGCTCGCCCGCGCTCGGTCGGGCAGGCGCAGGAGCACTAGCGCAAGCACTGGCGCCCGCACCCGTTCAAGCAGCACTGGCCGGGCCAGCATGGGGTTCTCGCGGCAGTGCAGGCGTGCCTGGCTGCGGAAGGTGCACAGCAGCCGGAGTTGGTGGTCCTTGCGCCGTGCGGCTGCGGCGTCCGGCAGCACTGACATGGGAGGGCTTGACTTGCACCAGGGCCCCCGTGGCCCAGTTGTTCTGACATGGAGCGCAGCCGCCACCTGTGACGCCAGCGCAACACCACCAGGACGCCGCACCTCACTGAGTGGGGCAAGAACCAGGCAGGCTGGCAAACAAACGGGCGGGCGGCAAGGCACCCTGCATAGGTGGCAGGCCGGTGCGCAAGCGGCCTTGTATCCCTCCCTATCACCGAACGCCCCTTGCCCCCACCACTTATCCTTGTTCCCCTTGTCCTATCCCCAGGAGTACACCCGCAAGAAGATAAGCGACTTCCTGCACAGCCACACCGCCTACGAGCTCATCCCGGAGAGCGGCAAGGTGGTGGTGCTGGACATGGACCTGCCCGTACGGCAGGCCTTCCACGCGCTGCACGAGCAGGTGCGGGGCGTGTGTGTGGCGCAGGGGGTATTGGTACATGACTTGTGTGGTGGTGGTGGTGGTCGTGGTGGTGGAGAAAATGAACTTACCTGTGAGGCGGGCCCTCCAAGCACCACAGATGCGATTACTGTGCATCAATGAGGGTGTACACGCATGCGTTAATTGAGCGAGGACCTTCACGGCGCCTGCCTGTGTGCGTACCATCAGTACCCCGTACGACCCGGTTGCCCTATGAGCTCTTTGCCGCCCCCTGCTTCCAGGGCACCGCGTCCGCCCCGCTGTGGGACCCTGAGGAGCGCAGCATCAGCGGGGTCATCTCCGCGTCGGACTTCATCAACATCCTGCGCCGCCTGCGCCACAGCGTGTCCTCTGGCGCCAACCCCATGAGCGAGGTGGAGATGGACGCGCACACCATCAGGTGCGTCACCGCTCGGCCGGCGAAAAGGGTGAAGCGTGGATCGGGGGAGGCAGGCCGGGGCAGGTAGGTGGGCGGCCCCGCTTCATGGCACGTGCTCTGCATCGCCCGGAGCGCGGAGCACCTCCAAACCCAACCCATCCTGCGCTTCCCCAGGGGCCTGCGTGAGGAGGCGGGGTCCGAGGGCCGCCAGCCCAAGCGCCTGGTGTACGTGATGCCGGACGAGGACCTGGCGGCGGTGGTGGCGCGGCTGGCGGCGCACAAGTGCAGCATGGCGCCCATCCTCACGGGCCATCCGGATGGGCCGGAGGTGGGGCGGGGCCGGGCCGGGAGTCAATGGTGTCGGAGATGGGGGTCATACAGCGCTTACAGGGGAAGCTGGGACGCAACGGCGCCTGTACTATCGGTGCGCTCGGTACGGTGATTGAGGGATGCAGGGAAGGGCATGGCACGGGACTTGCAACAAGTGTCCTCGCAGGGAAAGGGAAGGGTTGCCATGGCGCTCGTACTCCGAGCGCACCAGGGCAGGCTGGACGTACGGAGTACGGGTGGCATAGGGAAGGTGGTGGTGGTGCGCGAAGATCGACAGTTGAAAGGGCAGTTGCGGGTCAGGTGGGCTAGGCTCAGACGACCAGTGGGAACAACAAATGGCGCAAGGGGCAGCGGTGAGTTCGCCATTCGCCATGCTGCATGCTGCGTGAGATGCTAGGGGCACTTCCCCGCCACATCTATGCCTCGACACCTGGACAGTTCACCGGCTCGTTCAGCCGTGGCCCACGAGCATGACGCCCAGCACCCTGGCTCCTGCACCCGCCTGTCCACCCCCGGCCCCCGCAGCCTCCCCACGTGCTGCACCTTGCCACGCTGTCGGGCGTGCTGGCGTGCCTCATGCGCCACTTCCGCGCCTCGCTGGCGTCCTTGCCGCTGCTCAGCCAGCCGCTGGGCTCCCTGCCGCTGGGCACGTGGAGCCCCGACGCGGCGGTGGCGCACTCGGACTTCCTGCCGGACTCCAAGGAGCGGAGGCAGTGGAGGAAGCTGCAGGTAGGCGTGCGGAGCATGGGTGAGTGCACCGCACTGCACGTGGACGACCGGCATGGGCTGAGTGCACCGCACTGCCGGAGCGCGGTTATTGGTCCTGCGTATGATGACGCTAGAATGGTGATGGGGATCAACGGCACGGGGCTATGCAGCAATGGAGCAGAGGCAGGGAGGAAGCTGCGGGCGGACGTGGGAATGGGCGGATACGTGAGGGGGCCTGGGTGACGGAAGGGGCGCTGGATGACCGGTCGTAGCGCGCCGGGACGCTTGGTGTACTCCTGGAGGGTGTAGGGGACGAGGTGGCAAGGCGGCCGGGCACTCGGCGTGACATCACAACTTTGCGTGGTTCACTGCCCTTTCCCTGCTTGCTCCTGTGCCCTTCCCAGCCGCTGCACACTGTGATGCTGCACACGCCGCTGACCACGGCGCTGTCCATGCTGCTGGAGACGGGCGTGAGCGCGCTGCCGGTGGTGGACGAGCGGCGCTGCCTGGTGGACGTGTACGCGCGCAGCCAGATCACCGACTTGTGCAAGGGGAACGCCTACAACAGGCTGCAGTGGGAGGACGTCACGGTGAGGGCAGGGGTGGGGCAGGGGGTCTGGAGAGTCGGGCGGGGAGGGGGAGGGCCACGCAAGGTGCTGGGGAAGAATAGGAGAGGTCTTGTTAAGAGGGTGGAACGGTGAGGTTAATTCAACTGGGAGTTGCAAAGAAGCACAGTCACTCGACAGCCGAAGCGTAACCCTGGAACCGTAGCACACCGGTGCCGGAGTCCACCGAATAGCTCGAGCCTGCCCTCCTCCCTTGAGCTACCGCCAAAGTGCCCACTCCCATGCCTGCCCACGCGCCCGCAGGTGGGCCAGGGCCTACTGCTGTCCCAGAACAGCCCCGTGCCGTGGAGCCAGGGCGCGCAGGGCCCGGGCGCCTCGGGCGCAGCCATCGGCGCCACTGGCCCCGCCTCCTCCTCCACCGGCGGACCCGTGCCGCACGGCCTAGGCCAGCACGGCGTCACGGCGCACGCGCCGCCTCCTGGGATGGGCGGCCTCTCGGCCGAGTTTGCAGCGCAGCAGGCGGCAGCGGCAGCAGCGGCGGCAGCGGGGCACGGGCCGGGGGGTGCGGCGGCGGTGGCGTCCGGTAGCATCCACGACTACAGCCGCAGCGGGCGGGTGTGGGTGTGCACCAAGGACGACACGCTGCGGACGGTCGTGGAGCGGTTGGCGGTACCAGGCGTGAGGCGGCTGGTAGTGGTGCACCCCGAGACGCGGAGGGTGGAGGGGCTCATCTCGCTCAGCGACGTGGCGCAGTACCTCTTTTTGTAGCGCGCGGGAGGGAGGGGCAGGGGGTGGCAGTGGTGACATGGGAGTGCGTTGGTGATGGCCGGGGGAGGTGCATGGGTGGGTTGGGGAATTCGAGGGCTGGTGGGAGGCGGGCACGGCGGCGGAGGCGGGCACGGCGGCGGAGGCGGCCGGCGGGCGCTAGCTGCATGGGCCGAGGGGCGCCCGCGGTTTCAGTAAGGTGCAAATACAGCGGCAGCGCAGCGCAGCGGCAGAGCCCTTGGAAGCACTGTTGGTGAGGCCAGAGCGTAGGGCGACCGCACAGGCAGCATCGTGCACCGAGGCGGCCAGCAGGCAAGTCGGGCCGCAGTTGTGCTGCACAGTGGCGACGCACGGGCACGCGAGGCAAGGAGGAAACTGCGTGCTGGTCACAGGAAGGGCAGCAGCAACTGCAGCAGCAGCAGCCTTCTGCGCTCACCTTGGGAGGTGGACTCGCCTGGGATGGGGGGCCAACACGGGGTGGGGGGAAGGGTAACGGGCATCGCGGTCGCGGCGGCTGTTACAACAGCAGCGCCAGCAGCAAAGGAGCAGCGCCTCTGCATCGACGGTTGTCTTGCAAATTCAGGTTGCAGCGTGCAAGAAGCACCCCTCTTCGTACCCTGCGTGGCACCCTCTCGCAGTCAGGCGCAACAGTCGTCAGCCGTCGCAGGCCTGCAGTCACTCATTTACAACAGCTGGCGGCAGCCGCGGCAGCGGCAACAGCCTGCCTGCGCGGCGCAAGCCCGGGCCTCAGTGGAAGGCGCGCAGCTCAGCCGAGCTCTGGGCGGCGGCCGGCCGCTGTCCTCCCGGCCTAGCCTTGCGGCGTGCTCGGCAGCACGGAGCGAAGCCGCATGCGCGCACCAGACGCTGCACGCCTGCGAGCCAAGCACATTCTAGGCGGCGCGGAGGCGCAGCCTGGGGCGGTCATGGAGGCGGGCGGTGTGGAGGTGGCGGGTTGACGTGGGGGACATGCGCTCCCCGGCCGTTTGCCGCGCCGTCGCTGTGTCTACTCTCCCAGAGGCGCAGTCCCAACACCGGCATGGCACAGCCCTTTGCGCCAAACACCATGCATGGGGGTTCGCGCTGCGAGGCTTGTGTGGTTGCAGCCGTGGCGCACCAGCCACAAGGTGCTGGGCCGGTCCAGCCGCTAGGATTCGTCTGACGTCACCGTGTCGGCGTGCCTACCCGGGTGCGGCAGGGTGGTTATGCGCCACCGAGGGATATCTGGACCGCGGTTCCTGCTCATACGGAGGTTTGGACATGCGCATCTCACCTAGAAACGCATGTGACTGGCTCGTGGGCGTCGGCAGTAACGCGAACCCGCGTGGATAGCAGCTAAAGAGAACCGTGTGTCCGTGCTTGAACGATATGGTCAGCCCGTAGGTGCATAAACATTTGCTGGCACTTGGCTGTGCGATGCGTGCTGGGCTCGTAGAGCCTTCCCATTGGCATGCATGCATTCCACATGGACTTAAGCGGGCTTGGCAAGGTCTGTGTGGTGCGGGCTGTTGGCTCTTCGCGCCTCGCTTCACGACGTGAGGACGTGGGCCTTGCGTGCACACCAGGCGGCGGTGCGCGCAAGGAGTGTGTGCGGTGTGGCATTCGTGGTGATGCGCACAGGTACTTGAAGGCACGGAGACCGACTAGGCACTGAGTCACTCTTAGAGGGTGGCACCGGGTTTGGGGGACACACAGTGACGAGGACTGAGAGGTAGGCGGTACGGCTGATGATCTACACAGTAGCCGCACGCAGACAGGCGGCAGATCATCAGCGTTGCCCGGGGTCTGGTGGTGGTCATGGGCATCCGCATTCCGATGTGCCGTGCGCATGATGGTCACGTGTTTGCGGGGAAGCGCGAGAAAATGGTGTCGTGTGGTTCACAAACCTCTCGAGCGGCTGGGGCTGGTAGGTAGGGTAAGTAGGCCTTCTGTGTGCAGGCACAGCAGCGGGAGCGGGGGGCACATCCGAGGGAGCCATGTGCCGCGGTCCAGGTAGGCATCCCGTGTTGCCTGAACGGGTGGACGACGCTCTGTGCGCCAGCGTCATTGCCGGGACCCAAATTACAGAGCTGTCAGGCAGGACGCCACTTAACCCTGAACCCTCTTGCTCAGGGCTTCTGAAACTTGTAAATGCCAACTGCCCTTACGTACAACGTGCCACCATACCACGGATAGTCAAAGGAACAATGATGCCTGCAAGCGAAGAGGAAAGGGGTTGAAGCAGAAGGACGGCGGGTACATTCCTACTTGGCAAAATACCCACTTGCGTGGGTTGTGCACAGTTGGGTTGTGCACAGCCTGGACCCAGCACCCAGCTAGCAGCTACCGGTATACGGTACTGTGGCTCGTGGCTCCAGGTGGCTCCCACTCCGCATGGCATCCTGCCAAGTACACACCTCTTGATGTATGGTACTGCCATTCTAATGTGCGAGAATGCAAGGAGGATGCGGCAGAAGCACCTGCACGTGGGTTGTAGACTGACGGACTGCATGGGGGCCGATGCCAGGGGAGCCCCTGGCCGATGCAGTGGGAACGGCTGCATCGGCTGCTTGCACCAGGGGAGACTACTTGAACACCTCCATACACACAAGGTTCTAGAGTTCTTTTTTCGCATCACCCATCTATAGAGCGCACGTTCCTTTGCCTTTTGCGGACTACAGATTTGGGACCCTGACGACCCTGTCAGTATTGTCCGAATGTCTTTCAAACTTTATACAGAGAGCATATTGTTTTGCAAGCATTGTGCTGGGCCCGTTCTTCTTCGCGGCAGTAGCAATTCCTACTCTTGCACTGCTAGCATGTGCCCTCTCCACCCTCTGGACTATCTTCCTGGCGATTGACATTCCTGCTGACAGCAACGGTGGGCTTGCCTGCGCTAGAAGGCGTAAGAAAGCCAGGCAGTGTCCCGCGTTATGAAGCCCGCCCTTTCCGCAGGCTGTATGGCAACGTTCATGCAACAACATCAACTAAGTCAACAATAGCATCACACAGTGGCCTTCTGGCACGCAACTGGCCGCTGCGCCTGAAGGCAGCCGGCGCCCCCATGCCCACTGCCGAACTGGATACACCCGCGTTCCTGCCCAGCGCAGCCGACTGCACCGCGGCCCTGATACCATGCCCCTCCATGCAGCAGCCTGAGCCTGCGGGTGACGGTGCTGCACGGTGTGGGCCGCAGTCGCGGCCCGTGTTAAGCGACGGTGCGGCAGAGGGAATCCAGCCCAACTCTGCCATGGACGGCAGCTGGCTGGCCACCTGCGTGCAGCAGCGCCGGCTGGGACAGGTGCGTGAGAGTGCTGGTCTGACGCCATGTACGGGCTGCGTGCGTCGCATCAGCTAGTGTATGAGGAATGGCGGCCAGGTGCAGAGGGTGCAGGTGGGTGCATACGGAAAGAGGAATTCGAGCACACTGGTCGGGTTCCGGTTGGGGTGGCTGAGCGCAGGTGCGCCACGCGGCAGAGGCAGCAGAACCGACGTGGACAGCTAGGACTTAGCTCGCAACGCCTCCACAGGGGCCTCTCGCCCAAGTGTCATGCCCCTTTCTTGCATGCCTGCGGGGCGCTTCCGGTCGTGGCCTGTCATGCGCTCGCCCTGCCGCTGTACGCCGTACCCCTTCACGTGTGGCTGTCCCCGCTTGCTTCTGCAGGGCGTATTCGGGCATGTGGACCTCGTGCTCGTACGCGTGCCGGGCCGTGCGCCCTTTAATGCGGCGCGCAAGAGGATGGAGGTCAACCTAGGAAACCAGTATGCCTTTGAAGCCGAGGTTGAGGGTCTGCGTGAGGGGGCTGGCTGCCCGTACATCGTGCAGCTGTACGACGCCCGTGCCACCGACACCCACTTCGAGCTTCTGCTGGAGCTGATGGAGGGCGGCAGCGTGGAGGAGGAGCTGTTGGGTGGGGGGCGGGGTGGGATGCAGCGATGCAGCGACTGGGGCAGCAAGGGTTAGGCCAGTCATGCAGTAGGTGCACCGACGTCAGTTACGCGGACAGTTACTAGGGTGGCCAGCAGCGGACGGGTGGGGGGCGGGGGAAGGGACGGGGTGGAGTGAGGTAGGGGAAGGCATGCAGGGAATGGAAAGCGTGGGTTGGGGCTTGTTGCAGCGGTTCGGGGTATGGTACAGCGGGACGCGATGTTGCGTGGACATGCGCAAGGGCGGCGCCTTGTTGCTCACTCGGGCTCTCAGTGAGTCCTAATAGCCGAGCGGAGTGCACGTGTGCCATGTGTGCTCACTTAACTCTATTTCCTGCCCCACTGCCACCGCTTCCTCAGGCCACCAGCCTGGAGCAGCACGGCAGGGTGCTCAGCCCTGGCCGCATCCGTGAGATCGCCATGTGCAGCCTGCAAGCCCTTGCGCACCTGCACCGCCGGGGCGTGTGCATCCGGGACCTGAAGCCCGCCAACCTGCTGGTCCGTCGGCCCGGCGGTGAGGTCGTGTGGCGGACCTGGGGCTGGCCACGCGCTCGGACAGTGGCGGATGCCTGGAGGACCAGCTGTGGGCGGGGAGGTACGCTACGTGGCCCCTGAGGCGACTGCAGAACGTCGCTGCAGCGGGAAGCAGCAGCAGGCCCCCGGCCACCTGCCGCCTGGCTTCCAGCCGGAGCACAGGCCCGCAAAGCGGCCTGTGCTGACGGTCAAGATGGACGTCTTCGCGCTGGGAGCCAGCCTGCGCCGGCTGGCTGAGCTACGGCGAGGGCTGGGAGGCCAGCATCCCCGCGGACCTGCAGGCGTTCCTGGACCTCCTGGCGGAGACCAACCCCGCCAAGCGCCCCACCGCCTGCCGCGCGCTGCAGCACCCCTTCCTCCTGCCGGCGTAGCAGCACCACGCGCAGCTGCAGATGCAGTAGCAGCAGGAGATAAACAGTGCGTTCGATTGAAAAATGGGCTTAATACGCAACTTCGAGTAGGGACGGAGTGTGGTGCATGCCAACGGTCGCGTTCACAGACGGCCCCTCGCTACACGGGCCACACATGTACTGGCACTGGCTGGCAGAGATGAACGTTGCCGCTTAGCCACCAGTATGCTTCCGTGACCATGGACGTGAGCATCTAACTTGCAGGCGACAAGGGAGAGTGTTGTTGCGTGGCCGTTGGGAGCGCAGCGCATGCCAGCTGGGTATGAAGGCTGCATCACGTGGGCCGCTGGCAGGTTGCCAGGTCCACGTGTGGCGATATCGGGCTGTTGTACTGGTTCACAGTTTGCGTGTGTGCGCAGTGCATGAATGAATGCGTGTTGTACGATACAGGGTATATATTACAGACTGGCAGGCCTTGACATGGAAACATGTATGAGGCCAAGATGCGCCACAGTGGACCAGCGTGGTTTTGCGGCTTGTCCGGGTGCACACGGCTCTGCGGAGTGCAGAATATAGCTGCGGGCACCTTCCCAACCGACGAAGTTTGCGTACAGCATGCCATTCAGGCCAGCCGTGCAGTGCTGCATCGCCATTCCGCTGTCTGCCGTAGTCAACGGACGTTGCATACTGCCTAATGCCGCTGGCTCTTCACTTCACACGGCCCCCTGCCTTCAAATCGGTTGCAGTACACTGTGACACGGCATTAGCACCGACCATGTCCATGCGTGGCCCTACGTAAGGACCCTTGAAAATCCAAGTCAGTGTTACACGTAGAGGGTTCGTACGCAAGCCGGACGCATTAGACGTTGCCTGACACGCCTATCGTGTTCCTCTTACGTTCTCAGCCTACGGTGTATGCCAGCTTGCACCAATCGCCGCTGTCGCCGCAATCCGAGCACCTGCACGGCCTGACCCCTATGCATCACCGCGTCAAGCTTGCGACTCTCCTCAGCAACCCGAGGCACACACTCGCTTCGGACACAACGAGAGTTCCCACTGAAAACAGTACCCCACCGCTCTAACCATTCTGCTCTCATCAAAGAAGCAGCGCACACAAGCTGCCGTTGGCCCTCCTCCCATCTCTCTCCCCACACACTCCCAACACAGCAGGCACACCACTGCGCCGCTGCTGCCAGCCTGCCACCCCTTTGTTCGCCACAGCGCAGCTCCCTTATGTCAGCAGCAACACGCCACTGCGCAGCAGCGGCAGCAGCAGCAACAACCTTCCGCTCCACGCGCGCCAGCTCACACGTTACTGCGTTGCGGCAGCTGCCGCCGCCTCGCGCTCCACCCTGTCCAGCTCCCGCTCCACCTCGTCCAGGTCCAGCTCGCCCTCGATGGTCTTGCCGCCGATGACCCAGGTGGGGAAGGCGCGCACGTTGGCGGCGTCGCACACGGTGGCAACCTTCTCGCCCTGCGGGGTTGCACAGGGGGCGCGGTGGACAAGGGTTGCTGCAGTGGACTTTTGTATATTTCTGCACAGAGTCGATATTCCTGCGACACGTCGTACATTCGCCAGCGCCCCAACACTCTTCGGGGGCTCGGCGCACAGTGCTGCTGCCCAGCTCCGCGCCAGTTGCAAAGTCGTACCTTCTTCCATCCGTTGGGGAAGCACTCCACGTAGGGGAAGTCCTGCATGGCTGCCGCGCCGAAGGTCTCCTTCTGGTCCAGGCAGTGCGAGCACCAGAACGCGCCGTACATCCGCGCGCCCGCCGCCGACAGCCGCCGCGCCAGCTCCACCGCGCGGTCGGACGACTCGGTCGACACCACGGGCCGCTGCGGGCCAACAGCAGCAGCAGCGGCAGCAGTCGTGCACACGCAGCGGTGAGTGTAGCTACAGCTGCATGTCAGACGACGGACAGCTGCCACCAATGTAGGTCGGCAGGCCTACGGCTCGTTCATGTGAACGTGCGGGTGCCAGCTGGCGTTGGGGCTGCCCTGGCGCTTTGGGCGGCGTGAAGCGAGGACCCCACGTTTGCATGTGCTCAAGGCCAGCCGCGAGCCGGACCGCCAGCCCCACCTAGCACCTGGCGCCGCTGGATGGCGCACACTGCGGCCCAGCCGGAAGCCCAAACGCATTTTCCCGGAAGCCCCGCCCCGCCCCGCCCCGCCCCGCCATGCCTTCCCCACCTGGTACTCCAGCACGAAGTTGTCATCGTACACGGCTGCCCCCTTGCCGCCGCCCGGCAGTCCCGCGTACAGGAACACGGCGGTGGCCAGCGCAGCGCCCACGCCGGGCAGCGCAGCCGCCTGCTGCAAGGCGGTGGCGGTCGGGCGGTGGTATCCGTGAGCACGGCGTTGGTGGTCGGGCGGAAGGGAGGGCAAGGCCAGGCGTGCACATGCGGCCTCCAAGGCAAGGCACCGCCGGTAGCGCACTCACGCCGACGGTGCTGTTGAGTGTGAGGCCTAGTCGTAATCTGCTTCCTTAGGTGGGAAAGCAGGGCACGAACAGGACATGCTTGCCCCCTGAGGGCCTGCGGTGAGCCTCTGGGCCCTGTGTACCGCAACCACCCCCTACTTCCCAGCCCACCGCCCCCTGCCCGCTGCCGTGGGCCCACCTTGAGCTGCCTGCTGCTGAGCGTGGTGCCCAGGGTGACGGCCAGCGCCGTGGACAGCGCCGCGGACAGGTAGCACCAGGCGCAGGGCGTGCCGCCGAAGCGCGTCTGCAGGATGTAGCTGCGGGGGCAGGGGGCGGGCAGAGCGTGGGCGTGGGAGAGGGGCATGGGAGGGTACGCGGTCAATGCGCGTGAGAGGCATGTGTAGCATATGGAAAGAGAGGCCGGCCGGCCGCACGACTATATTGCGAGCCCAAGCTCGCCGGGGCCTGCAACGCCTGAGGTGGAACCAGCACCAACAGTCCAACACCCCTCCGTACCTTCCCTAAGGTGCAAGCTGCTATCGCACAACATGCCGCAGGCATTTGCATCTCAACGGACATTCACGGCGGCTCACCCATCGCAATGCAACCCCGGAACACGCCGTACGTGTTACGCTAACCCGCCCGCATAAGACTGTGTTGACGCAAACGAGTGCTGCCCTGGTGGTGGCCAGCGCAGCCTCCCCCCAATCGCACCCAGGCCTGCTGCTTGAGCGCACACACGCATTTCAGGTGAACCCCATCAACCCAAGCCCCCCATCACCGTGGGCCTTTGTTAACCCACATGAGCACAGAGCTGGTGGTGGCCAGCGCCGCCACGCCACCCGTCAGCGCGCCCACCGTCGCCTGACGCGCCTCGGGCGCCGCGCCCTCGCTGCCCTGGCGGGCGGCGGTGGCGGCCAGCACGCCCACCGTGCCGTACGCCAGCATGCCGTACAGCGACAGCGGCAGGCCGAAGAGCTGCGCGTAGGGGCTGCTCAGCACGCTCTCGCAGCCGTTAGTGGGGCACACCAGCGCGCCGAAGTCAAACAGCTTGACCTGAAGGCGTGGAGAGGAGGCGGGCCGTTGCACCGTGGTGCACGTGTGGAGTGCACGGGAGGTGTGGCTGCGAGTGGCATGGGCAATCACTCCTGGGCATCGCAAAAGTAGGGGCGCGTGCGGATGGTGGTGCAGGTCACCGACGGGCGGTGCGAGGCTGTATGCAGAGGGTACCGCAGGGGCACGCAGTGAATCTGCCTATTGTCTGTATGCATCTGGCTTCTGTGATAACACAATGTCCACATACCGCCAGTTTGATAAGTGCGCCTATTACCCACGTGTGTCCGAGCTCATGCACGCACAGCTCCCCAACTCTCCCCAACTCCCCCCTGTATTCCAACCCCTCGGTCTGGGCTAAATCCAGGCTCACATCACTTCCCATTTGCAGTTGCTGGGCCTGCTGCTTTAGTGGCTACTCACGTATGTAAGGTACGCGGTCTCGACCACACCAACTGACGCCAGGGCTGCCATGGCGTTGAACATTCCCGTGTTGGCTGGCTCTACAACCTGGATGATCAAATGTTATAGATATGATACGTCATGGGAGTCTCATTGCTGGCTGAACCGCGTCCTGCTTGCCTGGAAGACGTTGACAGTGCAATTTGCCTGTGGGCGAATTGCCCACAGCAGTCGCATCGGCTCACCGCAGGAGCCTGTGCTGGAGTGTTATCGACCGGTGTATCTGTTGGAGTGTCACCGGATAGCGATGGTGCTGAGCGGACCTCGTTGGGACCTCCCGCGCGGCAGGCGGTGCTTAGCCGGGCGTAGAGCTCATCCAGAGGACGCACAAAAGGTCGCGCTAAAATCTGTTGCCGTTGAGAAAGGTGCCTTAAGTTACGGCCGGAACAGCTGGGAGCGCCAGCGCTGCGTAGCGCTGGTGCGGACATCTTGAGTTGACTTGCGGCGTAAAGTGATCTCGAGGCTCAACAGAATTTATACAACAGATGGCGGTCTTGCTGGTGTCTTGTTGAGTGCGGTTGCGGTTGGATGCTTGCTGCAACACCTTGTCGTACATGCCAGACAGGGCAAAGGGAGGGCGTGCATCACCATGGCACCAGGCAGCAGGATGGTCGATTACAGAGCAAGAGAACAACAGGCACCTATGACGCCAGTTGTAGAGTTGGGACTCGGGAGGTCACGACGGGGTCTCCTGTGTCACGTGCTGCGATGCTTCAGGAGTTCAGGTCGAGCAGTCCACCAACCCACCGCAGTCACTTCTCCCAAGGGTGCACTGCGGAGGACCTGGGAGACCCTGGTAGAGCCACCCATGGCCACCACCCTTGGCAGCAGGAGAACAACACGGCATGGGGTGTCGTGGGTAGGGATTGCTCTCCGCTGGGGTTCTCTTCTCCCTTGGCTTGGTGTCGGGGTTGGGTGGCGGCTTCCCCGCTTTGGGGTGGCCGGGGGTTTGCCCTTTGGTTGCAGGTTCTTTCAGGTTCTTTTGGTGGGCCGGCGGCTTGGTGCGTTGGTGGTGGCGGGCGGCAGGCTTGCTGATCTGCTCGGGGTGAGGGGTGTGCCCGCTGTGTGCGTGCGTCGGTGGGTTGTGGGTTGTGGTCTTTTTGTCTTCCGTGCCTCGTTTCCCTGTGTCTTTTTCTCCTGTCTCTCGGGCTTCCTCGTCCTTTTTTGGGGCATTTTCCTTCCTCCTGTTCTGTGGTGTTTTGGTTTCAGGTCCTCGTCGTCCCTAGGTGTTCCCTGCTTGCGGTTGGGGGTTCGCTGGGTTTGGGATGTTTTTGGTGGTGCTGGTGCTGGTTGTGCCGGTTGGGCTTTGGTCTCCCGCTGGTCTGTCCCTTCCCGCCTCCTTGCCTGCAAACCTTTCCACAAAAAGAGAAAACAGCATCCTTTACACGTCACAACTCGTCATGGCGGAACACGCCTGTCCTTCCCAGGTGTGCCTTGCCAGACAGAAGTCCCCGCACCACCCCATCGGCCAATGCGCCAACATACATTTGGCAAATGGAGCGGCCGGCTCATCCCTCTGCACATGCTCCTGCATGTCACGCACTCGCACGTTCGGCGTGCTGCTGCTGCGGACTGAAGGGCCCGCAACTGCAAAGCAGCGACCTCTCCGGACTGCGGTACCATTGCCGGAGCATGATATTATGGCACAACCACCAAACTCGTTACCTGGCAGCAGCCAGCTCACCGATTCACCCACCCAAAATAACACAGCGCCTCACCTGCAGCCGCGCTCATTTCAAGTGCATCAACCTGCTCAACCCTCACTGACCTCGCGCCAACCTCCCAACAACAAGAAGGCCTCCTAGCCAACCAAACGGACGCAACTCTGCCATGCAACACTACCAACATGACCTTGCCCCCGTGCACACGCTGACGGCCTCGCTGCGCGCAGCATACCCTACGCCCCGCCCCGCTCCGCGCTCCGCCCAGGCCGTCACGGCCGCACCCTGAACACACGCGCCGTGTTGTCGTCCGCCCCAGTCAGCAGCATGGTCCCGTCCGGCGACACCGCGATGTCCTGCACGGCGTCCTCATGCCCGCCGTACGTGCGCACGCAGGCGCCGGTGCGCAGGTCCCAGCAGCGCGCCGCGCCGTCCAGGCAGGCGGTGAATACCAGCGGCTCGGTGGGATGCCAGCACATGCGCGTGATGGACTGCGGGGCACGCGGGGAAGGGCACGTGGGCAGGCGGTGGCACGGCAGATCAGTTGGTGCGAGGCCCCGCGTCACCGCGCGCCTGACGCACTGCGAAGGCGGGCCAGGCAGGTAACGCGAGGCCAGTGCGGGGAAGGTAGCAGCATGGCTGGTCTGCCGCTAGACGCTATGGTAACGCAGGGAAGGGCGCAAATGGTGCAGGTGATGCGGCACTGGCACGTACTGCCTGGACATGGCGGTGTGACACTCAGAAGAGGGTCTGCGTGGAGGCCGTGGAGAGCAATCCACCTTGACCCGTGGGCTGGCCACGCTGCAATGGATGGCACTAGTTCATGCACAAGCCTCGGGCACAGCTCCCTCTATTCTTCCCGCTGGCGCCCCGCACTCACGCTGGGGTGCTCGCACGCGCCGCGCTGGCTGAGCGTCCCGCAGTCCCAGATCATCAGCTTGCCGTCCAGCGAGGCGGAGGCAGCCAGCGGAAGCTGCCCGCTGAACCCCACAGCCTCCACGCTGTCCTCGTGGCCTGGCGTGGTGGGTGGGTGTGGACGCGGGACAGCGTTGGAGATACGGCGAGAATCGGAACAGGTTGAGGTGCAACGTGCTGCGGCACGGACGGCCTGGCCGACGGTGAGGCGTGGTCGGGGTCGTGCTGGTATGCTTCATTGTTAAGACCGATGGCTGGTGAGCCGATAGGTGTGTGGGTGGGCGCAGCTCAGTGGTGGTGTTTGTCAGCAGGGCACTGAGTGCCTCAGGATTTGATGGTACACTTGGTAGTTCATCATCGCTGCAGTGCCGCCGACATGGTGCGGGGCCATTAACACTATCCCAGCGTACACGCGGCCGGGTGGGTGTGGCCATGCCTGCGTGGCTCTTATGCACTGGCATATGCGCAGGAGGCTGCGAGCGTGTGGTCATCTTGCAATGTGATCAATTAAGAGTGCACGTCGGTGAGCGGCTTCCGGACGGGCGACGTGAGAACCTATGGGTGGTCTGCGGCGTGCACAGCCCATGGTACTGCCCGGCAGCTTGGGGGTAAGGAGTCAGCAGCAGGCACGCGCGCCTCAGCATCTGACGGTGGTACTTGTTGTTGACCAGGAACGCTCCGTACTCCAGGGCGCAGAAACCACTACCAACGAGCCCCCATCACAGCTGCCTTTCCTGCCCGCCCACGCAGGCACCGCTCGCTCCAGGTCCGCAGTGCGACCCCGCCACCAGCCCATCCCCCTGATCATCCCACCCCACCTGTCAACCGCCCCGCCACGCGGCCTGTGGTGATGTTGGAGATGAAGACCGAACCGTCATCCCCCCCGGTAATCGCCGCCGCGCCGTCCCGCTGCACGCCCACGCAGTTGATGCCTGGGTGCCATCAGGTGTGTGGTGGGAAGGCAGGAGCACACGTCAAACCCGGAAAGGCGGGACGCCAGGGTATGCAGGAACTCGTACAAGCAACGTGCGGTGCCGCGCTCCAATGCGAGGGGCAAGGCACCATGACAGGGCGGCAAGCGCACCAGCCAAGACGCAGGCGCTGAACAAGGGGTAGCAATGCTAGCACCCAGCTGCCAACCACAGCCGATTCTGAGGGATCTTTCTTTTTTCTCTACCCATGCCCCCTGCCCACGGACCAGCAACGGGCACGCGCGTGCACACACGCACCCGACTCGTGGAAGGGGTGCCCCTGCACGGTGTGCGCGCACTCCCCCGTCTTGGGGTTCCACACGCGCAGCGAGGCGTCCTCCTCGCCGCCCACCGTCACCAGCGCCTTGCCGTCCGGCGTGAAGCTGCCGGCAGTCACCACGCCGCAGTGCCCGGAGAACACCTGTGGGAGGGGCACGAGGACGGGCCTTAAGTGCTTAAAGGCTGCCATGAAGGCGCCAGCAAGACCCCCGCGACTGCATGCTGGAATGGCGTCGCGCCCACGAGCGTGGCGCGCACTGGAGACTGGAGTATCCGCCGCACCCCGTGCCCTGCTCCACCCGACCTGGCTGCCTGCGCTGCTGTGGTCCTACTGCCGGTCCCCGGGCGACTGCCGAGTGCGCGCCACAGGCCGACCTGCCCTTGCACCTGCCCTTGCACACCTGCCATCGGCACCACCGGCTGCACGAGCACCGCAGCTCCGGCTGCACGAGCACCGCAGCCCCGGCGGCGGGTCACCGCTGCCGCGCCCCCTCCACGCCACCCAACACCCCACAGCTGCTCCGTCCCCTACGACAAGCATGACCACAACCACGACCTGGCGCAGAGCGCACGACCGGGGCGCGGTCCCCGCCCCGGCGTCCAGCTACCCCGCGCTCTCGCATTCCCTCCGCAGAGCTCCTCCCCCTTCCCCCGCTGTCCCCAGCCCCACCTGCATGACTGCCCCCGTCGCCGCGTTCCACATGTACACCATGCAGTCCTCGGTGCCCGCCGCCAGCACCTCCCCGCGCGGGTGCCACGCCACCCACTGTAGCGCGCCCCCGCTGCCCTCCAGGCAGTGCGCCAGCTGGCCGTCGGACACGCGCCACACGCGGCACTGGCCTGCGCGGGAGAGCGAGGGAAGGGGCTAAAACGACGATGAAACTGCGATGACGACGATTCTGCCCACGCTCCGCCCACACGTCACGCGTGCCGCAGCGCCAGGCGCAGCCCGGCGACGACCGCCCCGTCCGCACTCCCCGCCCACGAGCCGTCCCCAACCCACGCCTTGTCCCCGAAAATAATTGCCCCCCAAATCATTTCAACTCCACCCTGCCCCGCCTGCCATCCGTGCTGACAGAGGCCACCACTTCGAGGTCACCGAACCCGCCCGCCATGCCAGCAGTGGGCAGCGCTCCCTTCTGCCACAACTGCCTCCTCGCCTGGGCCCCTCACCCATTACCCCCTCTTCTTCTTCCCCTTCCCTTCCGCCTCTCCGGGCTCCACTTGGCCACCCTTCCCATGTCCACTGCGGCCATTGCTCCACCTCCCCCCAGCCGCCCATCCCCGCATCTGCCGCCCACCGCCCAACCCCTTCCTGGTTTCCATTTCCCCTTCCCTGCCGCTCTGCATGTGCGGCGACCACCCACCGTCCATGCCCGCCGTGGCCAGCAGCTGGCCGGTGGCGCTGAAGCCCAGCGCCGCCACCGTGTCGGTGTGGCCACCCAGCTCGTGCGTGCCCAGGCTGCCGCCCGTGGCCTCGTACGCATCCTGCCCCACGCGCCACAGGTAGGCCGCGTCGTCGCAGCCGCCCGTGGCAACCACGTCGGGCTGCGCCGGGTTCCAGGCAACCGCCACAACCGCGTCTGGAGGCAAGGAGGGAGAGTGGGCCCAAGGGGAACGGGGGGTGGGCGGGGGGAAATGGAGGCAGGGGTTGGTGCGGGGTTGTGGCGCGGAACAACGGATTCAGAAGGGGTTGAGGGCCTAGGTTCTATCGTAGTAGGCATGCCCATCACTGCCACGAGGATGCTTGTGTTACCACTACAACAGTGTCTCGGGTGGGAGCAGGGCGTGGGGGCGGGTGGTGCCACCCCGAGCCGCTGAATGCGACGTGGCCAGGGGGCTATGTGCTCTGGCGCTGACCGTACCCGGCCTGTAGCATGTCGTAGCATTGATGCAGGCATGCGAGGACAGCACGCGAGGCGTGCATGGAAAGGGAGTAGGCTTCGCACCTTGGTGGCCCTCAAAGCAGTGGATAGAGTCGTCCTCCAGCACGGTGTGCACCCGCTCATCGTCTTGCTCGTCGTCCCCATCGTCGTCGTCGCCGTACTCTGGATCTACGCCGCGAATAGTAACACAACTACGTCAAGGCAGCGTCGAGGGACCGCCGCCGCCGGACCCGTCGTTCAGCCCGCGACAGCTGCTGCAGCGCGTCTAGCTTCTGTTGTTTGGCAAGCCGCTTCCCTTACAGCGCGTGCGATAATGTGTGTGATAATACGCCGTGGTGTAAGGAACTGCATAACGTTGTGCCCTACCTACCCTCTCCTTCTAAATCATCAACCACGTCGCCTTCAATCAGCACCTCTTCGTCCTCATCATCCTCATGAAAATCAGCGTTGTCGCGTCTGGCCATGCTGAGAGGCTGCAGGTGGCGAAGCAATGAGTTGGCGTCGACGTTACACTGTCGTTCTGGTGCAACACCCCAACGGTTCCGTCGCCCAGGGAAAATTGATACAAACTTGCGATGTAAGTGACAACAATGGAGAATGGAGGCAGATGCACGGCTTCTTAAGTGCCTACTGACACGTGCGATTACCGAATCTCGTTGCAGCGGTCCTCAACGCGGTACCATGCCCATGCGGGAATGTCGGGAAACGCCGAAGACGCGACATGCTTTGTGCGCGCAGCGTACAGGTTGATAGTACATTTCGCTGCGTAGCTGCTGTGCCGCAGACGCCACAAGGGCGTGAAAACGTGGGAAAGCACTGGATAGGGCCAGACCGTTAGCCTGCGCGTCTCTGCATTGCTGCATAATACTAACCTAGAGTGCGGCTGGGTATGGTGCGAGCGGACTTGGGGGCTATGCCCCTGCTGCACCCGGGGCTCCTAGACTTTCCCTTTCCACGGTGGTGCGTCTGGAGCCTCCTGCACGCGCGGTTTCGCCTTGGCGCATACTGAAGCTGAAGTTCAATATGCACCAACCAGCGGGCTGTCGCGGCTGCAGGTGGCGAAACTTGGAGGCGTCGCCACAGCTCCAGGAATACGCCAATTTCGGCATAGCAGGCGCTTATGGCGTGATTGGACTTGTTGCACTGGTAGGTCAACCTTAACAGCAGCGGTAGCTCGCCGGTCAGGAGGTCAAGGGCCAACTCGCTCGGCCCCGACAGGTCTCCTGCTGACCTCATCGCGGAACCGACAACCCCACAGGTTCAGCTCTGCCGCTTGCAACTAAGAGTGCCTGAGTATGGGTGGACGACACAGAAAGTATTCCACCTGCTCAACTGCCTGGTGTCGGTGCTGCGCTGCTCGGTGTTCTTCTTCCGGGTGCAACTGGAAGGGCTCCACCCAGCCATCACCAAAGTCATGCTGCTGGACCTACCAGGTGGGGCCCTTGGGGGCAACGCCCGGCAACTAATGCACTCAGACGTGGCAGGGGGCCGGCGCGGGCAGGGGTCTGCACTGGGTCCAGTGCATGAGGCACGTCGATGCGTGGCGCGCACCTAGTTGATACAGAGGAATGCGGCAATGAATGACTGCTTGTCAGCCAATGGCTATAGTGCAGCAGGGGGGGCGCAATGGGCTTGGCCAGCCCCGTTCGGCATCGCTGCGCTCCAACGGCAGTACCACCGGTCCGCCGCCATGCCCACCCGCTTCCCCACCCCCAGGCCTGCTCTTCTTCACCACCTACACGCTGCTGGTGCTCTTCTGGGCGGAGATCTATCAGCAGGCGCGCAACCTGCCCGCCGCCGCGCTGCGGCCCGCCTTCCTGGGCATCAACGTCTTGGTCTACACAGTGCTGGTGGGTGGGGGCTTGCCACGGACGCACGGAGGGAAGGCTGCCAAGTTGTAGTCAATTCAGTTCTCGTAGGTCGGGGGAAGGGATTTTTTCAGTGGTGGCAGAGGGTGGGCAGGGGTGCCGGCAGTGATCGTGTTGGGGTGTGGGGCGGGAGGGAGGGAGGGAAACCAGCGATGAAGGAAACTCGACCGGTTGCCTGGCAAGCGGCACTCTTGGAATCGGAGCGGTGGGGTTACCGTTGAGAAGGCTGGCGCAAACGTGAAGGCGGCAGGGAGGCGTCAACTTGGTTGCACCGACCCCGGTCTGCTGGACGAGTTAACCCGTCCCGCAAGGGTCAAGAATGCGGCACGTCCCTGCCGTGCCCCTGACCGCGCTCGCTGCCGCCCCGCGCCCTGCCCTGCCCTGCCAGGCCCTGCTGTGGTCGCTGAGCACCTTCGGCACGACGGCGGACATGACGGAGCTGGCGTACACGCTGTCCAACGTGTGGCTGGCGGCCGTGTTCCTGGCAGCTGCCGCCGGCTTCCTGCTGTACGGCGGGCGGCTGTTCGTCATGCTGCAGCGCTTCCCCATTGAGAGCCGGGGCCGGCGCAAGAAGCTGCGGGAGGTGGGGCTGGTCACCTCCATCTGCGCAGGCTGCTTCACGTTTAGGTGAGGAGGGGTACGATGCGGCGGAGGGCACGGGCTCGGTATGCAGGGAAAGTTCGCAGAGGCGCGACGGACACGGACTCCCTCCACTTGTGCAACCATTTCGTGCTGTGCAGCAGCTTGAACGCAGACCTCCTGTTGGTTGGCAGCGTAAGGATTTGCAATTCTGGACCTTCCTGTCAATACGACTCGAAACCGGCACACCTACCTCCGCGCCGTCGCATATTATGCACTACAGCCGCCCGTGCCGTGCATGCACATGGGCGTAAGGCCCCATGACAGTCGTGCTGCGGATCCCTTCCCACGAACTCAGCTCGGCCCCGCTCCGACCTCACTCTCCCCTCCTCCGCCCCCGCGTGCAGGGCGGTCATGATCGCCGCCACGGCGGTTGACCGCAACGACCTGGAGGTGGACATGCTGGGCCACCCGCTGCTCAACGTGGCCTACTACCTGCTGGCGGAGATCCTGCCCTCCGCCGCCGTGCTGTACATCCTGCGCAAGCTGCCGCCCAAGCGCAGCGCGCAGGGCTACACACAGATCCCCTCGGGCGGCCAGGCGGCGGGGCCCTGAGCGATGCGGGCACCACGCGACGCGCAGGAGGAGGAGAGACCGGCGCAAGGCGTCATACGAAAGTGCTAAGACCTGTACGTGATGGGAAGGGAGGGGGGGCGCGACGCGGCGGCAGCGGCAGCGGCGCAATTGCTGAGCTGTGGCAGCGGGACCGGGTTGCGGCGACCCCTTGAGTCCACAGGAAGGATGTAGTTTGGCGGCGTACGGCAGTCTGCAGGGGACGTTGGACAGCGCAGGGGCGGAAGGCGCAGGGCACGGCGGGCGGCGCTGGGGCGGATGGCGCAGGGGGCGGAAGGCGGCACAGCGGGGGCTGGTAGCGGCACTGCCTGGCGGGAGCGCGGCGGTCCGAAGGGTACGTGGCGATGCTCTCGGACAGCTCCCGCTTGCTCTCTGGGCGCCGCCATGGGCAGCGGGCAGGCGGAGGGGCAGGCAGGCGGCGGTGCAGCAGTGCTGCCGGAGCGCTGGGCACGCAATCCCGTGGCGCCTGGTCCCTGAAGCAGGACTGCGTGCTTGCGCTGCCACAGTGAGCGGTGGAAGGGCCCGGCGCGGCGTCTCATAATAGTAACACGGAGGACGGCAAGCTCGGGCGGATGCGGGCTTGCGGTAGGGCCGGACGTGCATCATGGAGTGGAGCAAAGGCGTCGTATGGCAGAGCCGCCGCCTGCCGGGTGCCCGGCACCTGGCAAGCAGCCCGGCCTGTACGCCGCTGAGCGGCGGATTGAAAGCGCGTTGTGGAGGGTTGGGTTGACCTCGTTCTGGTGTTGGGTGAGCCGCTTTTGACTTGGTGACATGCGCGCCTACCTCAAAGAGGCGCCATTCATGCGCCCAGGAGCAGGCTTACGACGTTGCGGCTGGGAGGGTGCATTTGGTGAGGTGCATCCCATGAAATGGCAGCGCTGGTCACGGAGGATTTGGGCTGTCGACATGAGGCACCGCCAGGCTTAACCGCTTCCCGCACCCGGAAGTTGTGCGGGAGGTGGCAGTGTCCTGTTGTTCCATGCTACGCCGGGTATAATGCACTTCGGGGGCACTACGTTGAGCGGTCGTTCACGTGGCGGGCTCCATGCCAACGTGCCGGGCGGCGGGTGTACACGGGTGGGGTCAAGGAGGGGCAAAGACTGGACAGACAGCGAGCTGCGAGCAGGAGTGGCCGAACGTCCAGGGTTTCCGGCGCACACTCGCATGAACGCAAACTGTAAGGCCTGTCTAGGTTTATCTCATGTCTCAGCTGGAGGCGGCGTGGCGGCCTCGTGTCCGGCCTTGATGCTTTCGGCGTTGCACCAGGAAGTACAAACGTCGGCCCAGGTCGGCCGCATGGAGCCCCCTCCCCTGGTCCCATGCCCTCACGCGTGCGCTGGCGGTCGCTTCCAATACCATATCTATTCTGCCATTGATTTGTACGGTCCTGCTGCTGCTTCACACACGAGGAAGCGAGGACTTCGAGGTGTTTGAACGTGGCAAGGCCGTGCTGCCGCTGGCTGTGTTGCGAAGGCTCTCCCCTTTGCCTGAACGGGTCGGGTCACGAGTCATGTCAGGACGGACGTGCACTCTGCCGCACGCCGTTACTTCGCGTGTGTGGCTGCGGACAACTCGTGTATTGCCTTAAGCATATAATAGCCCATATAATAGCCCGCTTGCATTAGGACACCGCCTATCCTTTTAGGACCACTTTACCGCTTTGAGTGAGGAACCGGACAAACCAAGGGCTTACGCACGCACAGAAATGATTGGTCATTGCATTAGGATACTATAATCCATGCCAAGTGCCGTTTCGTCAGAAGCTGAGCGCAAGGCCAAGGAGAACACGAAGGGGGACGCGAACCCCGACGTGCAGGGTTACAAAGCACGACGTTATGCTGTCAAATTCAGCCCACCATGTATATTTCTGGAGTACGAAGACACCTCAAAGAAGCGCAGGGTTAGAGCGGTGCGTCTAGAAGCCAGCAATTGCATGACCGTCGCCTCACCCTGCATTTGGTGTGGACTAACATAAATGAACCCTACGAACACGCAGGTAAAGCTCAATGGGGTCCAGGCCACTGTAGACCCCGACAGGTTAACACGAAAGGTGCGTTGTTGACGCCGGTGCCTCTTCAGCACCCGGTCCCCCACAGCTGGCCGGACTGGCCACAGCCCCTCCGTCGCCCCAGCCCTACGAAACGGGCACAACATCCTTATAGGCCATGCAACATTCCTTCATGCCGTATCCGCAGGTCATCCGGAGCTTCCCTCGCAAGCTCGAGCCTTCCTCTGTAAAGTATGACCAGGTGGGACCATCATCCATGCGCCGCACAGGACCCTTCAGGCCCGTGCTCCTGCATGCGTTCATGCCAACATCACATGTGCCAACGCAAGCGGACGCACGGCCCCTCGACCTCTCCTCAACCTCTTGTTGACCCTGGACCTTCAGGTCCGCAAGCTGGTCGTCAAGCTTCTTGAGTACCTAGCAAACAGCGGAGACGATGCAGCAGCATCCGACCAGCGGCATCAACAGCCGCAGCGGGACGCCAAGGGCGCTGCCCCCGGATCCGCCTCGCCTGGCGCCCCGCGCACGGAGCAGGGCACGCCCGCAGGGCCCCGTGGTCCCAGCCTCTTGGGACCCATGCGCGTGTCCGCCAACGGGGATTCGCAGAGCCCCGGCGCGCCGCTGCCGCTGCCGTCGGTGTCCCCGCGGCCCGGCGGGGCAGTGGGCCGGCTGACGGGCGGGGCGGGGGCCGGCGGCGGGCAGGGGCACTACCGCGCCAGCGTGGAGAGCAACCTGAGCCGCTTCAGCACCAGCACGGGCGCCAGCAGGAGCGACGAGGAGGCGGAGGAGGATGACGAGTTTGCGGCGGCGCTGGATGAGTTGAACAAGGAAATGGACAGCCTGGGAGGTGGGTGGTACGAGCTGAATGGGGAGATGGACAGCCTGGGAAGTGCGCTGCGCCGTGGCGTGGGGCTACCTGCAAGCAACGTGGTCGCCACGTGGGGGGCTGTGTCGTGTGTTCAGGCCAAGCGGCGGGCGTGCCCCTGGCGCTTCGCGTGGGGTGCGGCTGGGCATGGGCCAAAGCGGTTGTGCGTACAGGAGAAGGGGAACCTGGTAGGTGTGCCGTATGGTCGCCGGTACCTTTCACGATGGCCTTCAGGCCATGGAGCGTGTCACTGTGCCTTGGCCTTGCAGCCTTACCACACTGCCTCACACCGACAGGCAGCGCCACACCGTACGGCAGCCGGAGCGTCGCGTCCACCCCTGCCGCTGCCACGCCCACACGACACAATACCCCTGGGGCAGCCGCCACGCCCGCCGCCGCGGGCTTCGCGCAGCCCACTTCAGCCGCCGCTTCCTCAGGGGATTCCTCCCGGGACTCGTCCTTCTCCTTCCGGGACCGACCCACGGGTCTGGGCGGCGGCGGCAACGCCAGCGGCGGCAGCCTGGCGGGCAACGCCGCCAGGGCGAACGGGCCGGGCGGCGCGGGCGAAGCCGCGGGGCCGCGCAGCCGCTTTGCGGCGGAGGCGGAGAAGCTTACCATTGGGTTGACGGTGACGGATGACATGGACCTTAATAAGGTAAGCAGTATGACCCAGATGGGGAAGGACGGGAGCCGGGGAACGCCGTAAACCGGAGGCTCGAAACGTGATGGAGTGCAGCTGGGGCTTTGAGAGGGCGTAAAGGGGGCGAGATGACGTGTCTAAGCGGACGCAAGCGTGGGGTTCAGTAACCTTCAGGGAACCAGGGGGGAGCTTACCATATACACCCCAGCTACACGGTTCCTTCAAACTTTTCCTCGCGTTTTGCGCATATCCCACGTCAGCATCACAACAGCGCACGCCTTCCTGTTCGGGCCTCGTGTTGTGCCTGCGCCCGGCCCCGGGTCGGCCATCTGTGGCACACCCACACACCCACACACACCCCGCCTGCGATCAACAGTTGCACGATGACCAGTGGCGAAAATTCTAGCCACTGGCTAAAATTCTAGCATACACGCCACAGAACAAGATCCCTCTAGCCAACATTACCACTGAGGCATTACCTTGTTTCCACCAGCTGTACCGGCACCCAAGGCCCCCGACCCCCTCTCGTCCTTCCCTGCAGGTGACGGACGTGGAGCTCAAGGCCGCCAAGGCCGCCATGGAGGAGGACTTCAAGCGCCACCAGCTGCGGCCAGGGGATCCGGGCTACGAGTACGACCGGCAGCTGGAGTTTGCGCCGCCCACGGAAAAGAACGAGTGGGACGACAGCAGCGAGGAGGAGGAGCAGGTGGGGCGGGGTGGGCAAGGCAGGGCCAGTGCAAGCACGCCACCTCCAATTGAAGACTGGGTCAGTTGAGTTACGTTTGTAGCGCGGTGTGATGCCCGGGGCATGTTGCGTGGGTGACGGTGTGCGGCACGCGGTCGTGATGGCAACCTCGGTGCCGTGTGATCAGTTGTATGAGACATAGTGTTAGTGGTCAACCAGGCTGGGTAGTGCCAGGGAGGTAGGGGTAAGGGTCTTGTGGGCATTGCAGCTTGCCTCCCTTCAGCCTGCGCCGCACAATATCCGCTGCTCTCCCAACACCCCAGCGTGGCAAGCCCAAAAGCGCACACCGCAAGCGCCAACCCTGCCGCGCACACGCACAGGCGTCCGAGGACCCCGAGGTGAATTGGGCGGACATCCAGGCGGCCGTCAGCCGCCCCTCCCAGGGTGCGATGTGCACCCCGTCCGCCACCCCCCGGGGCCACGGCTCCACGCCTGACATGGGCGCAGGGGCAGGGGCCGGGGCGGGCGGCCGGGGGCCCTCTGGCGACGGCTCCTCGGCCCCGCACCGGGACGGCGTCAACGGGAAGGCGGACAGCCCTTACAATAGCAACGACTGGCCGTGACGACAGCAGCACCTTACTGCTTGCATGGTGGTACGCTTGGAGCAACTTCAGAGTCCGCTCTGAGTTGTGTGCTGGAAGGCGGTGGTGGTGGGCAGCTGGAGGACGGTGTGCAGTCATGCTGGTGCAGCTCGGACTGCGGCTTGCCAGCTTCACGTGCGTGCACGTTGCTTGTGCGTGCGCGTTGCGGGCGACGGGCGTGGGGTGCACATGGGCCGCGTGGCTGAGGGGGACACAGGGTTAAGGGTTAAGGGAGGGCGGGTGCAGGCGCAAGTGTCCATGCGTCTTGGAATGCACGTCAAGTCCGGCGGAATGGCACAGAGTACACTGCATACCGAAGCATAGGTTAGTGCTTTTGGACGATATGGGTAGTCCCAAGTGTGCGGATGTTGCGAAGCTGGGGCCTCGAGTGACCAAGCGTAAGGAAAGCGAACGTGGGTCGTGCGACCCTAAGTAGGTGCCGGGTCGTCAGTCAGTGTTACACAGCCACTGCACAAGTGAACGACCCATGACCGAGCCGGGGGCTCGAGAGCCAGGTTCGCAGGTTGTAATGGCGGCCTTGACTCAATTCTGTATCTACTTTGTCTGCGCTGTATCGACGTGCTACGGACCGGTCAGTTCTCTTGGGCATTATCGTGGATGTACGGTGCCACTGAGGCAGCTTTGCGATGGTTTGGCCGCGGCATAGACCAGCGAACTGCGTTTGCGTGTGCAGTGTTGCCGGTACGGCTCCTACACCAGCTCAGTGTGCTCTCTAGCGCCCATCCTACCTAGTTGCTCTAACTCTGCTGCATGGAAGCTATCCTGCCCTGTTGAGCCTTGCAAGGGTTTTGCGGGGCAGCCACCGCACGCTGAACACAGCAATTCCGCTGCTGCATGTGGTACCCCTCCGGAAGGTAGCATGCTCGCTCCTGGTGACACCTGCGCACAGGCGCGCACTCTCCCCTGCCTGCGCAGGAGGCTTACTAAGTGCGCAGGCAGGGGCAAGCCTCCTGCGAGCCAGGCCCTACTGCACTGTTACGCCACAGAACCCTGCACGTGCACAAGGTCGACACGGTATGCGATCGTGGGATGGCTGCAGACTGCGTTGCAATTAACCATTGCCCTTCACGTGCGCTTGCACTTTATTGTTGTCGGCAACCGCATCCTGAAAGCGCAAAAAGCGAAGACGCATCGCTCCGAGACCCCATGCTGATGATGAGCACGTTCAACATGGCTGCACTCCATCAAACTCCATTTTCAAGACGTTACATTGATTCTTACAGTACCTCGGCAGCATCATGAGCAACAACGCAAGCCGGTACCTAGCTCAGTGGGCTCTGGGCGCCTCGCGCGGGATGGCTTCCGCAGCGGCCGGTGGCCCTGGCCGCAAGGTCGCGGTGCTGGGTGCTGCTGGTGGTATCGGCCAGCCTCTTTCCATGCTCATGAAGGTGTGAAGGTGCCCACAGAGTTGCACGTTTCGGCGATTCCCGGTACTGACTTGCGTGCTTGGCGGTGCACACAGATGAACGCCCAAGTGTCTCAGCTGTCTCTATACGATATTGCTGGCACCCCGGGCGTTGCTGCCGATGTCAGCCACATTAACACGAAGGCACAGGTCAAGGTAAGCAACCTCGATGTTTGCGATGAGTTCCCCGTTGGAGGATCATCCGCGGGCCCACGATCTACCAGGTTCTTGAGTCAACTATTGCTGTTGCATGCACTGCGCAGGGCTACGACAAGGATGGTCTTGCCGAGGCGCTGCGCGGTTGCGACCTGGTCATTATCCCGGCCGGTGTTCCCCGCAAGCCCGGCATGACTCGCGATGACCTGTTCAAGGTAACCCGGTCATCCCAGCATCGCTTCTCTCCACGGCCCAAGGGCCCCAGTACGCCTGACTGTGTCCTGTCGGGACCCATCACGCGCAGATCAACGCGGGCATTGTGCGCGACCTTGTGGAGGCCGTTGGCAAGCACTGCCCCGGCGCCATCTTGAACATCATCTCCAACCCCGTCAACTCGACTGTGCCTATCGCCGCGGAGCAGCTCAAGAAGATGGGTGTGTACGACAAGCGGAAGGTCATGGGCGTGACCACTCTGGACGTGGTCCGCGCCAAGACCTTCTACGCTGAGAAGAACGGCCTGGACGTGGCTGCCGTGGACGTGCCGGTGGTCGGCGGACACGCCGGCGTGACCATCCTGCCCCTGTTCTCCCAGGCAGGTTACACTGCCCGAGCTGCAGGCACCTGTGTCCCTTACACTCTGTGCGGCACAAGCATCCTGCGAGACTCCAATGTGCTCGTATCCCATGGGCCTGCTGTATTGTACTCGTCGTGCTGCGGGGTGCAGGCCGCACGACTGACCTCGGGATTCGCCGTGCACACGTGAAGTGTCGTGGTGGCCCGAGGCGTCGGGCCTGTCGGGCCCGATCCCTTCGGTGTGCCTTGTGTTTATGCTCCGCTTTGCGCGTGCCAGACTCGATCACCACACAGTTTGGGGCATGTGGCGCGTATGCTTCCAGTTTGCCGACCTGCCCCTGTGCCTCCTCCTCGTCGCTTATGGATTTCCCACTCAACCCCAGCTCACCCTGACCACCTCAATGCCCAACCTCCCGCAGGCCACCCCCAAGGCCACCATGGCCGCCGAGGTGCTGGACGCGCTGACCAAGCGCACGCAGGACGGCGGCACCGAGGTGGTGCAGGCCAAGGCCGGCAAGGTGCGGCAGCGTACTTCTCGGGCGGCGGAAAGGGGGCCACGGGGAGCAGTGGGTGTGCATTGCGCACTCGACGGTCTGGGACCGATCGGGACGGGGACAGGCCGGACCAACGGGGGACGGGGCTTTTTACGGGACGAGGTAAATGGTGCGAGCCATCGGAGGAGGTTGGGCATGGGCGTGCAGGCACTTACAGCAGTGCACGACTTGACCCGAGGAATGACTGGAGTGCCGGCCGGAGGGGGACACCATTGTCTGGCCATGTCTCCTACTTCATACTGCGCCTTGACCGACCGTTCGGTACAGCCTGTCCAGACGCAGAAGTATCCCATAATTACGTCCCCAGGACTGGTTTGATACTGGCAGGTGGATACCCTGTGAGGATGCGTTTGTCCTCCCTGTCCTGCCCTCCCCCCTCCCGCAGGGCTCCGCCACGCTTTCCATGGCGTACGCCGCCGCGCTGTTCGCCGACAGCTGCCTGCGCGGCCTCAACGGCACGCCTACCATTGAGTGCACCTACGTGGACAGCAACGTCACGGACGCGCCCTACTTCGCCTCCAAGTGCAAGCTCAGCACCGAGGGTGGGTGCGGGCGTTCAGGGATGGGGGACGCCAGGTGTACCAGCTGTGGATCCCAGGCGGAAGCAACAGCCGCGGTGATACAGGGCGCCATGGCAATGCCCGTGTGGCCATCAAGTGGCACTCATCCCTGCCTTGGCACTGACCACTTACTTGCCACCGCACGACAGTGTGCCGGACGTGCGATTGACTCTACGCGTTGTCGGCAATGACACGTATATAACTTGCCCTGCCACCTGCGCGACCGGCCGATTGACGTACAGGCGTGGACAAGGTCTACGACCTGGGCCCCTGTCGGACTACGAGAAGGCTGGCCTCAAGGCCATGATGCCCGAGCTGCTGGCCTCCATCGAGAAGGGCGTGCAGTTCGTCAAGGGCGCGTAAGCGAGACGAAGTGAGCAGCAGCGTGGTCCACACAGCGCAGCCGCGGGCGGTGGCTGGCTAGGGGCTTCCGGCAGCGGCGCGTGGCGGCTGAGTCAGGCACGGGAGGACCGAGCGCATGGCACTGGCAGGTGTGCTCAGCCTGCGGTTTAGTGGAGGGGCTTCGCTGGAGCCGTGCGATGGTCTGCTGAGTGCGGTGCTGCCTTACTGCTGGTGGCGGAGGGGCGTCGCACCTTGCTGCAGGTGCCGCTGCGGGGGTGTTGCGCCAGCAGCAGCGTCAAGGGGCTTACCAACATAGCTTTTGTTCGTCGTCAAGGGGTTTGGCTGGTGTGTCGGCGGTTGCCATTGATTTGGTGCATGCTTCTTTGCATGTTTGCTGGTGGGTCAGGGCGGCCTCCATGGCCACGATGCATGGCGCGGCTGCAAGGGCTCGCAGCGCTTGCGCCGCCTACTACCCATGCCTGGGCACGTAATGGAGGCCAACGAACCTGTAACTGTCGGTCGTGATTTGGCCCGCCGCCATCAGCGCGGAAGCTTGAGGTGCCATCCAGTCGCGAGTCAGGGTCAGCGACAGCGAAGGCAGCACAGCACCCGGCACCTAATGCGGCTGGAGACCAACTGGTGGCCCAGGAAGTGGCCGACGCACAGCTTTCCGTAGAGGGGCTCTGATGCTGCCAGTCAACCTAATCAGCACCACGCTCCGCAGAGGCAGGAGCGCACGAAAGGTTATGGCTGGGCACATATGAGGAGCTGGCGAGGGGCCTTGAGCATCCCGCGAGGGGGCACATCCGAGCAGCGTATCCTAAACCTGCAGCTCAGCAGTCCAGTGCTAGGACAGATGATGGTACTCCGATAGCCCTGTGACCGGAGCGGGGAAGACCGCAATCTCGCCGCCACACTCCCCTTTCGCCTGTGGCGTGTGGAGCAGTCGCAGAGAACGGGTCATGGCTCAACAGTGTCTTGTCAGGAAATGCACTGCTGCAAAAGGACTTAATGTCAATAGCATGGTCCAGCATGGTCGCATTTCATGACGCTGCCCTACCCAAGCGTGTCACGACGTGGCTTCCGCTTCATTGGCAGCGCATGCACCAGACCAACTGCAACCACTGGATGCACCTGATGAGCCAGAACAACCGCGGCAGGCGGCACGTGTCAAGGTGCCAAGGGCGCCAGGCGCGCACGATGTGTGCCTGTGTGTGCGTTTTAGCTCTGACTAGAGTTAGACAAGCATCCTGTAACTCACACACCATTTGCGTCGTCACCGAATCAGGTAAAAGCGTGCGGAGCATGAGAAGGGACGTCGCCGAAGGAAGGATGTACGGGCAAAGCGGAATCATTACAAGGGCATTGTTGCCCATGGAGTGGCGCCCGGTGGAGTCCAGAACCTACCATGCTGATGTAAGGGTGGCTGTGGGCGACTGCGCCCCAATGACCACCGAATGCCGCACCATGCATGGTTGAAGCTAATGTTGCCCGTACACCGCACGCCGCATTGCTATCGCTTGCTCTCGCGCCAGGTAATCGTTGGCAGACTCATGCCCTCCTTACACGCACGCCTTAGATACAGAAGGGGATGAGGAGAGGTGCACTGGTGCAGACGCACGGCACCCGCTATGAATGCATGCACGCTTAGGTACGAAGTGTGGTGGCATTGGCACGCGCCCCTGTTGCACGCCAACATCAACCCGGCTACCACACACCACAGTGCATCCGCTACTTCATACGAACAGATACGAATGATCTACGGGTACTTCTTGATCACGACCGCCTTGACGTTGATGTAGCGGGGGGCGCCGGAGTACAGGGCCTTGATGCTGGTCCACTGGGGGTTGACGGCAAAGCCCTCCGTGGCGGGGTCGTTCTTGTAGGCCAGGTAGGCGTTGGCGCCCTGCTCGTTCCTGAAGCCCACCACCTGGGCCACATCCAGCGGCAGGCTCAGGGTGGCCAGCGCATTGACACCAGCCTGCGTGTGGGTTAAGGGGCGTGAATGAGTTGGAACAGGTGCGGACAGCCGAGGTCTGGAGATCAAGGTGGGCAAAGGACTACGCACGAGGCCATGCATGGCGGAAGAAAACAGGGCGTTGCACCTTGCCAGTGTGGGCTTGGCAGGGGCTGCCCCTGTGCGTGTGGATGCGGGCGATGCGTCAGTAGGCATGGTGCGGGCCATAATTAGTCCGTGCTGCAAGCTGTGCCGAGCTTCTGACTGCAGCCAGGCAACATGCGACGTGGCATAAGGACGGCTGGGTACGGAGGAACCGCACCGGCTGGCTGACGGGGCGCGAGCCATGCAGTGAACGGCACACGACACGGTAGGGCCCACGCACACCGGCAGCCAGCAGATGCCTGCAGCCCTCAGCCCACGCCCACCTGGCGGATGGTGGTGAGGCTGCTGACGTCAGCGGCCAGGGTGTTGAAGCGGCTGACCAGCGTGTTGCGGTTGGCGGCCGTGGCATTGACAATGGCGGCGTGGAAGGAGGCGCCTGCGGGCGCAGCGCAGGAGCGCGGGGCAAGGGCACGGGGGCAGGTCAGCAGGTGTACCCGTGAGCCAGCAGGCATAGCTAGGCACGCGTCAAATGGTGTGAGTGCGTGGGACGCGTAGCGCAGGGTTCCTAGTTGTCAGGTGGTAGCAAGCAGAGGTGGCTGTAGTACTGGTATTATTCTGCGCGCTTGTGGAACGCCAGGCTGTTGAGACACGATGAGAGACGGAGTTGTCAGTGCCCTTGCACACGCGCGCCCTGCCTACCCGTGTTGGCCACGGTGATGTTGCCCGAGTAGGAGAAGATGACGCGGTTCTTCCACAGCTCCCACGCCTGGGAGATGGAGCGCGCGGGCTGCGCCGCCACGCAGGTGCTGTAGTTGGTGTAGGCGGTCAGGTTCTTGAAGTCGTAGATCTGAGCACAAAGCAGAACAGAGGGCGACCATGGCAGCAAGGCGTCAGCAGTTGAGGTAACGAATTGACCGTGTGCGCCGATAGGATGTGGGTCCGGCCGCTGCACTCGGGTTGTGCGCATGCAGGGTAGGCGCAAGGGGCGGGCTGCAGATAAAAAGGGGGCAGAAACATCAGCAGCGGATGCTGGTCCGCGCACCTTGACGTGGCTGCCGTACAGGGGGTCGCTAACACGGGCGGTGCTGTGGCCAGTCACGCCGGCCACCAGCCACTGGGCGCAGGCCTTGGACACGTTGACCTCCGCAGACTGCGGGAGGGGTGCGGACGGGAAGGCCGGGTTCAGGAAGGGGAGCAGGAAAGCGAGGGGCGCGGTGCAGGCTACCAGAAGGGTGACGTCGTTGATGCTTACATGATCAAAGTCACAAGCATACGAACGGGCATGCAGCAAGCCCAGCAGCAAGCAAGTTAAGAGAGCGTTCAGAGGTCTGCAGGGACCTCTGCTGCAACCCAGGAGAGGCGTTTAGGGAGCCCGGCTGCACAGCATGGGAGGTCTGCAGCAGTACCGTTATCCTGGTCAACCCTGGAAACCCTGCCGCAACAGCGCTGCTTTGTGCCTACGCTGCGCAGCCGCACCTGCAGGTAAGGGATGTTGGCGGAGGCGTTCCACTTGGTGATGGACACCAGGCGGTAGGCGGCGACGCTCTGGCCTGCAAGCGGCGAGGCAGGAGGGAGGGAGGACGTCGCGACGTCCACCTGGATGGGGCCTCCTTGGGTCGTGGCCATGGTGATGAACTAATAGGGATATGGAAGGCGTAGTCATGGCAATCCGTCAAGCATACTTGTGGCCCCTGCAGACACGCAGTAGTCGGCTCGCCGAACGGGCCCCTGTCGCGTGTCGGATGTTCCGTTGTGCATTCCCACCTACCATAAGCCGGCGCGGCGAACATCAGCAGCGCCGATGCAGCAACCAGCAGAGCAGCCATGGCAACCGAGCTCTTGTTCATTCTTACGAGAAGGCTGGATGGGCCAACGGGCGAGCTCCTCTCAGCAGGTAGCGGGATGCTACGACACCGAACACCGAACAGTGCACTCAGGAACAACCTGGCTTATTCAGCCAATGCAAGGTGAGGTACTGGATGCTTTATGAACACAGCGTGGTTTTCCTGCCTACTTATAGCCGCGCGCTCTGCAGGTCCGTCGTAGATCAGCCGTTGGCAGTTGCAGCAGCGGCCTGTCAGGCCTGGAGGCGGCCAGGCCCCGCCCGCCGCCTGCGTGAAAGCGTGATGGTTAAAAGCATATCGACTTAACTGCTTTTGGCCTATATGGCCTCGCTACGGTATCAGCAGTCTGGAGAGTACGGGCACGCGTGCAGGTTAGCGCGCAAAACAGCATGAATTCTGTCGCAGTGTCGGGCATAGCGGCTGCCCATGCGAGACCGTGAGTTTGGTGTCAAGCTACAAAGCAATTCTCCTTGAAGCAACCCCGTTCCGTCAAGTTGCGCTCTCCACCCTGGTGATCCTCCATATGGTGCGGTCAGACGACAACCATCTCAGCCCTGTCAGACAAGGGAAGGAACCTCAGCTAACATAGCAAAATACATTGAGGCTCTCGTCTCTGTCAGGTGTACATGGGCGTTCTGAGTGGAGTATCCAGGAACCACGCTGTCCTGGTCCGAGGAAGCAAGTGTGGCATGCGGATCTTAGGCTGTGCTGGGGAAGAGTGCGACTTTCGGCTGACCCAGCGCAGCACTTGTTCCATTGATATCTCCAGTGGCTTGCAATTGCTGCTGCTGTCAAAGCATTTGCGCACCTGTGCTCGCGTACAGTTCTGGGCAAATCTGGCCCCGAGTTAGCCGTCGTTGGGAAGTACCCTCCACCCTTTGCCCTGCGGGCAACGACGCCCCTGTGGACCATTTATGCCGCAAAGCGGGCGTTGTTGTTTGGTGCAAAGCACTAACCCTCCTTGCATCTTCTTGCAAAGCAAGACGCCGCCGGAAGTGACGCAGCATGCCCACGTCCTGGCCTGCAGCACAGTCCATTCGTTCCCTGGACCTGCCAGGGTGCGATGATCGGATATTACACTAAGCTTGTCGTACCTGTCGAAGAGTTGTGCCAACGAATGGCTGATCGGTTTGACGGCCGCTGGGCTGAGGTGGAGGCATCAACTGAAGCTAACCCACAAAAGTTGACCGGGAGTGGTGTGAAACGAAGCTCATCAGTACGCCAGGTGGATGGGGCTGCCTTTCATGCAAGGCGAAGAACCTTGTTGGCTAGCACATGCGGGTGTTGTTATGCGGCGGGGCCTGCACCAAACCCTCATGCGGTTTCGGTTAATGTGCTGGGACCTCGAGGTCAACCGGCCACAGGGTCGTCAGCGTCGTTGCCGTACGTGTCGCATTTGTGGTGATGATGAACTGCATGTACTGTGTGAGTGCCCTGCTTACGAGCCCTTTCGAGACCGGTACGAGAGTGATCTCCGGTTTAAGGAGAGGGATGTGCGTTCGATCATGATGGAGGCACCCCCCATAGCCCTTGCTTCATTCCTGAACGAGGTATGGCAAGAAAGGCATCGTATCCTCCAGCGGCGTGCTCGGCTAGCTGTGAGGCGTATGGGTAGTGGCGAATAAGCCCCGCCGCCCCTGCACACTGGTTATTATATTGCACTACTCGTCCTTATGGTCCCCTGGCTCTCCGGACGTAACCCTCTCGGGGTCTGTAACTGTAACTGTAACTGCGATGCGTACTACGGTACCAGCTGACAGCAGATTGACTGACCTAGGCGCGTGGGGTACCGGTGACGCAGGGTGACGCAACCCGTATGCAAATCAGAATGAGATGCCACTAGTGCAGGCACTACAGCGTGCGGGTCAATGTACGACCCAGCCGAAAATGGCGCGCGGGGCACCAAAGCTCCTCGCGCAGAGCACATTCTTGGCTCACAATGCCACAGCCCTCGACGTTCACGTACGCACATCCATCTCACAAACAGCTCACGGCGTTTCAACTCAATGGCACCCCCCATGACAACCAACGCGACTTGGGGGCACACGCAAGCACGCCAAGATGCCACGTGTTCAACATGAAACCGCTGTGTGACCTGCCCCCGACAGCCACATTACCAAGTCTTGCGACACGGCCCTGTGCGCTGTCCCACATGCCGATACCCCTATCGCGATCCTCTTGACACCATTACGGCCATCCCTCCAGTCCCCGACCCAAATGCCAGTCTGGTTATCCAGTCACGGCCACCCACCTTCCGCCTTCCGTACGGTACCGGTACTCGCACTGACACTGACGCACGGCGGCCCCCTGTAGACCCCCGCTGCACCAGGCACTCGGCGGGCGAGGCCCCTCCGTGCGACAACACACGTCCCACAGCGGCTCGCTGCACAGCACCGATGGTACCTGGGCCGCCGTCACCACTGCCATGTATACGAGCCGCACCACTGCCATGCACGTGCGTTTTAACACGTATTCACTAAGCCTGGCCTGGGTTCCTGCATTGTACGCTTGCAGGCAAGCCACAAAGCCGCGCGCCACCTTACCAGCCGCTCGAATGACTTGTCCAAGCAAGCACACGTCACTTTTCCTCTCACACGAGTACAAGTATGGTAGCTGCGTGGACACATGCGTTGGCAGCTCATGGTGAGTGCATGCAGTCAAGACGCTCCATGTTATTACGGCGGTCAAGTAGCGGCTACGCCCGATACATTCCGCACCGCACAAGTGCGTGCAAGCGTGCTGCACGTGCGATGGTCGTCCCATGCGCCAGGCCCACGTGGGGCACCACCGGCACTCCAACCGCAGCCGCGCTCAGCCGTCACTCCCAAGTCAACGCTCCGAGCCCTCTGTCCGTAGCACTGTCACAATCTCTCACATGCAGTCAACATACCGTGCGCATTCCTGCTCTTCATTGCTTGTGTTAGTGCACACACCCTCACCACGTCTCCCCACTGTCACGCGTATCCCCACTGCGCTCCACCCCCGCCCCAAGCTCCTCGCCCCCGCCCCAACCAGCACCACCCTCGCAGACCCCCAGCACCACGATGCCCCTTCAGTCCCACAGCCCGGCGCCGCTCCAGTCGCACGCCACCAGCTCCTCGTCCTCGTCCCTCCCGGCCCCCCGGCCCCTTGTCCAGGCGCTCCAGGGCGTCCGCCTCCCGCTCCTGCTCCTCAATGGCAAGCTGCGGGCCAGCACAGAACAGGGGGAGGCAGCCGCAAGGTGAGGAGCAAGCAGCCGCAGAGGGTTACCACGGCGAGCGTACGGGCGGAGGGAGCAGGAGCGGCAGCGGGACAGCAGGATGCGCGGGAGCCACACAGCAGCGCAATGTGTCCCATGCCCTGCTCAGGACTGCCACCCACCCTCCGCGCCTCCTCCCGCTCCTGCGCCGCCAGCTCCGCGGCGCTGACGCGTGGCACAGGTACCTCGCGGCCGCTCTCCGCCGCCCGCCGCTGGATCTCCTCCACCACCTGGGCAGGACAGGTGGCGAGGTGTCAAATGCGGAAATGACACCAAGCACAACAGTATTCGCCCAGCGCCGTGGCATATGCAGGCTACCGCCACGGCCCCCGGTGCGCCCTCGATGCTCCATTTCCCCCTCTGCATGACACCCCCACACTCCCACGGGTTCCTCGCGCTTTACGTGTACCCCCACATGCCCATGCAGACACACACCTTACAGACCCTCCCTCGTCCTTCCCGCTCCCTTCCGGTTGGGTCCGGACCGGTTGGGCAGGGGTACAGGGTCGCTACCCTGATGCTGCGTCGACCCATATGAGCTTGTCACCATCCCTCGCCTCGTCCCTCTGCCGTACTGCGAGTACCACCTTCCCTCAGCTTCCCTGCCCCGCCCCACCTCGATGTCCCCCCTGCCTCGCCCCACCTCAATGTACAGCTCCACGCTGACGCGCGGCCTGTTGATGTGGCTGTCCCGCAGGTCGGTGTGCTCCGCCAGCCAGTCGCCCACCATGCGGTGCACGTGGCCCCGCACCATGCGCATGGGCACGGGGTGCGCCGCAACCAGGCCCAGGTACTCGCGCGCAAGAGCCAGGCGCTCAAGGGGGGAGGGCACGAACTGCGCGGCACGCCAGGGCGAGGGGAAAAGCAACGTGTGCTGAGCGACAGGGGTCCATGAGGGGTGGTCGGGTTCCCAGGAGTCGACAGGCGGGAGGTAAAGGACCGGCACTTGCACCAGCGCCCAGGATCTGATAGTCCACTTGGGCGCCCCCCACTCCCCCTTCCCCAGCCCCACTCCGCAGTGTCGCGGTTACCCCGCCCCAGCTCCCGCTCCCAAGCCCCGGGCCCCACTCACCTCCCCCACCGCCACAGGCGCCCTCCGCGGCGCGAACAGCGCAGGGTCCGCCAGCAGCCCCTCCGCGCTGAGCACCCCGTCCGCCCCCGTGGCCTCCAGGCATGCAGCCACGTCCCCCAGGTGCCGGATGTTGCCGTTGGCCAGCACCGGCACGCGCAGCGCCTGCTTCACCGCGCGGATCTGCGCCCAGTCGGCGCGCGTGGCGGACAGGTCCTTCTGGTCGCGCGTGCGGCCGTGCACCGCCACCAGCATGGCGCCTGGGGGAGGGAGCGTGGCACGGAGGAGGGGTGGGAGGGAGCTTCGCACGCTACGAGCGAACCGTGGCTGCGCCCAGGCTTTGCACCAGCTGTGCGCAACGCCTCCCGTGCCGCCGCACTGCCATGCGCCCCTGCCACGTGTAGGCATAAGGCAGCTTCCTAGAGCGCCCTGCTCCTGCCCTGCCCTGCTGCTCCTGCCCTGCTGCGCCGCGGCCCCACCTGCTGCCTCCACCATGCGCGCGTATGCCAGCGTGGCCGCGGGGTCGGGGAACACGCGGATCTTGGCGGTCACGGGGATGGACAGGTTCTGTGAGGGCGGTGGGTAGCAGGCAGTGCCTGAGGCGCGGAGCGAGGCCCGAGCGCTGCATACCGCCGATGCGGGAGGGCGCTTGGAAGCGCCGAAGCAAGTGCGAGCACCTCAATCCCAATAAGGTCGGTGTCCACCCCAGTCTGTCTAGCCCGCAGTACGGCACGGTTAGCCAACACATGTCCGGCTGGCCCTGACCGGACGCGCAAGTTCCCAGCCGCAACTGCACCGCGCTAAGGTTCCACGTACAACGTCGCACCCGTGCTGCGACCTGCACCTACTCTCCGACCCCTGGGCGGGCCCCCTCCTCCCTGTGCCCCCACGCTGTGCCCCCACGTGCCATGCCGCGCTGTGCGCCCTGTTCCCCCGCCACACCGCCGCGCACCGCGCCCCAGCCCCGCCACACCGCCGCGCACCGCGCCCCACCTGCGCCAGGGTGCGCACCAGCGCCTCCACGCGGGGCAGGTCGTCCATGAGGAAGGCGCCGTAGCCGCCCCGCTTGGCGATGCGCTGCGTTGCGGACAGTTGGGTGCATGCGGCGGTTGTCGCGGTTGGGGAAGCGGGCGGAGATGCGTGCGGACGGCAACCGCCAATGGCCAACGGGACAGTGGCGTAGCGGACACGTTTCTGGCCGTAAGGTGCTGGACTAACAGCGAACGCGGACCCACATCCACAGCTGATGTCAATGTACGGCTAATGCGCACCACCCAATAGCCTTGGCATCACAGGCTGGTGTACAGCAATACCCCTGTGCGGGGTACGCCCGTGGTACCCGTGCTGTCCGCAGCCGGCCAGGTTGACTGGCCCCACGCCCCCACCTGCGGGCAGCCGAAGTTGATGTCTATGGCGTCGCACATGCCCAGCTTCTCCACCATGCGGGCGGCTGCCAGCAGGTGCTGCGGGTCGTTGGAGCAGAACTGCACGAACAGGGGGCGGTCCTCGGGCGTCCATGTCAGCATCTCCTCCCTGTCGCGCACACGGGGGAGGGACAGCAAATCGTACTTATGGCTGGGATTGACGCAGGGTATTCTTGTGCTGAAGGGAGATGCAGGTTGGGTGAGGGCAAAGGCAGGCATGAGCATGCACGGCACGGGCCTGCAGACAAGTGGGCCTCGAGCGTTCGTGGTGTTGCATATCGATTGGAACGTGGCTGGTGCGTGATTTACCCACACTGACCACACTGCCAAGTGCAGAGGTTATAAGGTCATCAATCTATTGCGGGTACACGTGGTAGGTTGTTAGGGCGCCAGGTTGTGCGGAGCAACAGCCTAGGTGGCTGCCACAGGTGCCGCTGCATGCAGCTCCCGGCTCCCGCCAGGACCTCGCCGAAGCGCCGCGCTAGTGCCCCCTTACCAGCTCACACAAATAGGGTATGCAGCATGTGCACTAGCGTTTGTTTCGTGCAGTATGCTGCAAGGCTGGCTTGAGACGCACCTGTACTTCTTGTCCTGACTGAAGATGCGGGCATGCAACATAGGTGTGTAGGCGCACGTAGCGCCATGACGGCGGCACAACAGGCGGAACGGAAGCTCCGACTGCACATTACGGAAGCCATCGCAGCGTAAAGGTAAAGTCCAAGAGCGTCGCGTTCTCGGCGGCCAGGCAGGTCCCTTGACCCTCATACCTGGTCCACCATGGGAGCAACATGTAGCTTTGGAGCTCCTATGCTCCTAAACCACTCCCAAGCCTTGTCAGCGTGCGGGACGCACTGGCCGGACGTTGAACAAGTGCTCGTGCATTCTACAGCAGCCCCCGCTGTCGCCAGCGCCGGAGGCGCCGGTACAGTCATCTGTACCTAAATGCAAGTAGCTATTGGCTTTTCTAATCACTCGATTTTCAGGGGAAACGCGCGACGGGTGTTGCAATGTTGGGGCCGTTCACCAGGCCGTTCACTGTAGTAAGGCAGCACAAGCAGAGCTCTACAGTATCTTGTCGTTCTTTTCACGAAATTGCTTGTAATCGGGCAGCTTTCCTAGTCTGCCGGCGTCGTGTTGGATGCTTTGAAAGGGTACCGGACCACAGCGCTGCCGTACTCCCCCTTGTTCCTGACCCCTTTAGCCCTGCAGACAATCCAGCTTGCACTATACTGACATTGAATTTGCCTCACGTCGGTCTGGGGCGAATGGTAAGTACAGAATCTTGCTGGGTCACGCAGGGCCTACGCCACGGCCAACCAGGGGGCTCCCTGCAGCCCAGCCCTTCAGGTCCACCCGACTGCCCAAGCGCCAATGCGCCATACAGAGAGGACGGGTATGTGAATGCTTCGACATAAGGCACGAGTAAGCTGTACATGACGAGCATTCTGCACTTACTAAGGCTGGCACGTTCCTGTCACTGCCTCCGCAGCACACGCAGCATATTAACGTTTCAAGCACGTCGCGCTATCCATCGGCTATCCTATCTTCGCATTCGTCCTTACCAGCATGCCGATTTGCTTCTTGCGGGTCAGCCTCCTAGCAGGACGCCGCTATATAAACGCTTTCTTGTCTCCGTCTCCGCTACGGAATAACACCATTCCAGTATAATGGTACGCACATTAAGCAGTTAAATTTTACATAGCGCCTGAAGGAATCGAAGCGGAAATGGCTGAGCACAGCGATCCTCCCAGCCCCAGCCCACCCCCACCTGCTGTGGCTGCGGTCGCTGCCGCTGCCCCCGGCGCCGGTGCTGCTGCCAGCGACCCCCTGGGCCTGCCGCACCCCCGCTTGGCACGCCTCCCCGCCACACGGTGTGTGTTGGACGGGGTGGTGCCGAGGGAGCTTGCCCGGGAGCTGCTGTTTATGTACCGGGTACGTCGTGAGGGGGCACCGTCTTGCGTGGGGGGTAGGGGCGGGCGTGCCAGGCCCCGCGCCTTGCACCGTGGCGCTGTTGGGGAAACCCTGTCAACCCTCAGGCCTGAAGGATGTGCGGGCAGGTTGCTACACAACACCGGTTTGGGCAGATGCCGACAACAGGCGCAGCCGCCTCGCCATGCCCGCCGTGTGCCCCAACCCAAACAGCCCTGCACCCCTGCACACCCTGGCACCATGTTTTACCACCACACACATGAGCACCGGTATGATCTAGAGCTTGAGGTCCTTGTCCCCCACCCCCAGGCCTGCAGCACGGTTGGCTACCGTCCCCATGTGTGCTCCGCCACCATCCACGACGTGGCACACACGGCGCCCTGGCTGCTGCCGCCGCTGGTGAGCGTTGACTGTTGACCGTTGGTGACTCCGCAGCTTGCCTTGGGCGAGCGGTACTGGGTTGGGCTGGTGGGGTTGCCATGGGCCTGGTGCACTGCATGGTGTGCTGCCATGTCACGCCGTGCTGTAGCTGCCACGTCTTCTGTGGGGCTGGAGACGGCGCTGCGTGGAGGGGCACCTTGGGCCTGTGGATACTAGGCATGGGAGAGGGCCGCCGTGCTGGCAATGACGGAGCAAGCCTATTACCGTTAGAGACTTCTTCTCTTGTGTGCCTGTATCCCTTTGCAGGCATACCGATGGTGCTGCTCCAGTGTCCTGGTGGGATCCTCTGTTGGGATCCTGCTGTAGCAATGTCACAACCTTTCACTCCTTCTCTCCCCTCGTCCCTCCCTCCCATACGTCCCACTCCCTCTCTCATCCCCCAAAATGCGCCAGCTGCGCGCCCGGGCCCTGGTGCTGTGTGGCCTGGAGGAGCGGTTCGGGCTACAGATGGAGCTGTGCGTGGAATTCAGCGGGCTCATGGGCTGGAGGCGCGGCGCCGAATTGGGGTGGCACCACGACGCCAACAGGTGGCTGGGTCTGGGCGATCAGGGCGGCCCACGGTGCGGAGTGGTGGGCTCGGGGCACTTCTAGGGGAGGTGCCCACAACGCGTTCTGGGGCACAGACGCGTCAGGCACCCCTGCCCACCTTGTGAGGGACACGTGGTCCGCCTTCCCGCGACTTGCCAAGTTGCCTTGAACTGTTGGTACAACCCTGCCACGCCTCGCCGTGCCGTATGCGTACGGGTATGCGACGTGCTTGCGCGTACGTCACCGCGCAGGGCGTACCTGTCCCGCCGCCACGTGTCCGCGGTGCTGTACCTCAACGACCAGGGGCTGGACTTCGGAGAGGGGGACTTCAGATTCCAGGTGTGTTACTACCAGGATAGGACACACCTTTGCACACGTGTGAAGGTGCACGGCAGCCGTGTGCCTTCAGGTGCAGGCCTACGGCTGGCACAGCGAACCGGTACGCGGCGGTGCGTCGCACCTGCCGCCCTGAGGCGTCCGTTTGTTGGCTGCCCAAGGTACAACTACCTGGCCGTGCTGCTTACGCTGCCTACGTGGTGTTGCTCCTACCCCATTGCCTCTGTGCGCTTCATGCTGGCTCACTGCACCCCTCGCTCCCCACCGCATGGGCGGCGCAGGACGGCAGCCCCCCGCTGCAGGTGTCGCCAGTGGCCGGGAGGCTCGTGGCCTACACCGCGGGTGAGCGCGTACGGCGTCAAACCCACACCACCGAGCTCTTACTGGTTGAGGGCAGGCCAACAAATAGACGCACAGCTCTCGAGCCGGGGGAATGGGATCCTGCTTCCGTGGCAGGGCAGGGCAGCGCGACACTTGGCGTGCGTCCTCCAAGGATGATGTAGGACCGCTTGGCCATGCCCTTCTGCTCCAGATACGGTGTGCAGGTGTCATACGTCGAATTATCAATGTATATCAATGTACATCGTACGGCACCCCGCAGACGCGCGCAATGTGCACCGTGTGGACCGTGTGGCGTGGGGCGAGCGGGTGACGCTCACGCTGTGGGCCTCCCTGGACCCGGCGGCGGCGGAGGACGGCAAGGTGCGGAGGGCGGGGCTCGGGCCGGGACAGCGGGGCGAGCACGTGCCTGCATGCCTGGGTCCAGGTCCGTCACCGTTGGCGGTATCAAGTGTGTAAAAGCGTATTCTCGCCGCAGGAGGAGCTTGCTCGCCTGACTACCTGCACCTGCACGCCTGCTCCCACTTCCGCCTGCCCACGCGACCGCCGGGTCACCCCGGTCACCTGTCCCCCGAGACCACTGGCGCCTGCCCGGTCCTGCACCTGCACGCCCACCCACCAGGTCCTCGACACGCTGCTGCGGCACCAGCAGCTGCACCGCCCGCGCTCGTACCCCACACGACACGACGCACCCACATCCCCGCCTGTCCTAGCCCCTGCGATCTCTCGTGAATCAGCACCAGCAGTGGCAGTTACCGACTCTGCTGCCGCAGCGGCATGTATGTCGTGTACAGCTCACGGCGCAGCGGCGGCGCCGACAGGCCGCCCGGCGCAGGGACTGGAAGGCGATTGCAGTAGACCCACAGCGTGCGCAGGGGCTGCCAAGGCATGTGTGGGCGTCGGAGCAGCTGCGCCCCACAAGCGGCGTCGGCTGCACCGGGGCACAGCGGTGGAGGAGGAGCGAGTGGCCCCGTGCGATGAGCAGCAACAACAGCACAGACTCGGCACTACTGCTGACGGGAAGAGCGCTGCAATGCGATTGGAAGACGGCGCAACGAAGGAGGCACTGGACGCGGGCCCAAGCCCAGCGCCAGATCCGGGCCGTGGACCCGCCGATGCTGTTGCACAGCCGAGAGACAAGGACAGGGGCAGGCGCACGCACACGCGCTACACGTGCGTGGCGTGCCGCGGGCGGCTGCCTCCGCCTCCCGGCCCCTGCTGCAGTGGTCGGGCCCTCCCTTGGGGCCTGGCCTGCCGGACGCCATGTACGGCACGGCACAGCAGCAGCAGCAGCAGCAGCAGCAACAGCAGGAGGAGGAGGAGCAGCAGGAGGAGCACAAGGAGGAGGGGAACAGGATTTACGATACAGAGGAGCAGGGGCTTCGGCTGCACGTTACAGGTTCAGAAGAAAAAGCAGCGGCGGGGCAGGGTGCGGTACTTGTGGTTGATACAAGGGGCGGCGGAGGCGGGGGCAGAGACGGAGACGGGGCCGATGGGGGCATAGCCCCGGGCAGCTGCAGCTGGGCAGGGCCTGTGTGCGACGGCGCTGTGGACGACCTGCGGCTACAGCGCCTCAGGTGCGTGGTGGTGTTGGGGGCGTCATGGGGCACTCCAGGACACTCCAGGACCCAAGCTGGGTGGAAGCTTTGCGCCCCTAGCGATGCTACTAGTCGAGCGTTACGCACACCGTGCATGAAGGGTGCTTGGGGATGGTGCCTGACCCCTTACCGTTAACAGGTCATGCTGTTGCGGCAAGGCGTGTTGTACCGCCCCGCCCTTTCAAGCCCGTTGCGCCAACTACAAAGGCCCCGCCTCCACTCATGCTCTTCTGCCTTGGTGCGTCACTGGGGTTCACGCAGAGATCTGGGCCTCGGAGTTGCTGTTGTGGAGGTGGCGGTCGCGGAAGAGGGCGAGGAGGGCCCGAGTGCAGCCGGGCTGCAGAGCCCAGAGGAGGCCGTGCCTGCATCGCCGCGTGGCACGTGCGCCGCGGCACGCGGCGGCGGTGGGACTGCTGCGCTTGTGGACCATGAAACAGTTCCGCAGCAGCTTGAGGTGTGGGTGTGGGACGAGGGCAGCGGAGGGGCCTGGAGTGCAGGGGTACATTGCGGAGGCGGCAGAGCAGCTCTGTGTTGCGGGCGGGACGCGGCGGGACGAGCGAGCGAGGGTTGCGACGGGGAGCAGGGGGAGGGGGATGACACGGCTGGGGGCTGGGGGCCGCAGGACTCTGCAGCCAGGCAGCGCGCGGGCCGCTGCGGGCCCTGCGCCTGTGCGGGCGCTGCGGCTGCAGGTGCAGGTGCGGGTGTGGAGGGCTGGGCGCCTGGGACGGGTGCAAACGGGGCTGCCGGTTGGTGCGGTTCGGGAGCGTGCGGGAGGCTGCGCTTGTGGTCCAATACGCAGTGCGCCAAAGCGCGGTGCACGGGCATCAGCAGCAGCAACATATGCAGCATGTATGGCAGGAGCAGCAGCATCAGCAAGACGAGGATCAGCTGCTGGCTGGGCGGGGAGGGGGTGGGGGTGCAGCTGGCACCCTGGTGTGTGTGGGCCGGGATGCGGGCGGGCAGCCTGCGCTGGAGCTGCCGCTGCAGCACCGGCTGCAGGCGACGTTGGGGGCGGTGGAGGGGTGGGCGGCGGAGCAGGGCGAGGAGCTGTGGAGGCAGCTGCCGGCGTGGATGGCGCTGGGCAGCATGGTGTGATCCGGGCGGGGAGGGACTTGCCCTCACGGCCCCCGTGGCGTTCCTCTGCTGCTGCGGAGAGGCTTTGGTCAGGATGTGGTGCGTTTGCCCGTGGTGGTGTGGGTTGGTCTAGTGTAAGGCAGCGCATCGTCACAGCCTTGCCTTCGGTAGGCCTTCGGCTGAGTGAGGAAACGGCAACCGAAGACACCGGTGGAGGTTGATCGCAATGTGCAGCGCTCTGGAGTGTCGTAACGTGCCTGCCTTACAACTTGTACCTGCCTTTGACGCCATGCGTGAGAAACACGAAGCATGTGTACGCGAGGCATGGCCTACTGTCGATGCCACTGTGGGCCGGAGTCTCTTATTGCGTACTTTGGAGCGCCTTTGAAACTGCGTTGGGAGCAGTGTCCCGGTCTTCAGGATTATCATGATTTTGGCGGCCATTTGGGCTGCCTGTCAGGATTATTCGAGGCAGAATTCTGACCGAATCAGGATTTTGAAGAGGTTTGGCCCCCGGGATTGCCCCAGAAATCCTGGAAAATGTACGATTGTCAGGATTTTCAGACCCGAAGGCTCCGAAATTATGAACGGTCCGAATTTTCCGCCATATAAGACCGGAACACTGGTTGGGAGAACCGCCATAAGGAGCCGTATTGGCGGCTTGTGCAGGGTGGCTTTGCTGGCTTTTCACTGCATATGTCGCAGTTGGCTCGGGACCCTGGGCGTGCGCCACAGTGTCCGTGTGGTGCCCGTATGTCCCGTGGGCCCCGTTTGCATCATTTCTGGGACTGCCCTGTTGCGTCTAACCTGCGCTCTCATTTGCATGAGGTCCTTAGTATGCCGTTACTGCCTCACCACGTGTGGCTGGTGGTTTGTCCGTGTGACGATGTCCTGCAACCTGTGTGGGATGTGGTCTGCCTTGCTTGTATTGCGGCCCTTGAACTGGGTCGCCAGCGCCTTTACCAGTCCCGTGAAGGTACATGTGTTGTGCGTGCCACTCTGGCTCGTATCTCAACGGAGGTGGTAGCTGAGTTCTGGGCGCGCCTGCAGTCCTTTGCTGCCCTTGGTATTGCCCCTCGGGGCTGGAACGCGGTGCCTGCCTCACACGCCTTCCTTGCCTCTGGTCAGGGGTCGTGTGGTGGTGCGTGGCCCGCCTGATGTTGACTCTCCGCCTGCCTCACCTTCCGTTGATGGCCGTGTCTTTTCTCATGCCTGCCCATGCCAGGTCCGTCTAGTGAGGGGGTGTATTGCCGTGTGGCCCTTCCAGTGATCTAGGTCGGTGCGAAGGGGAGTCCTTGCGTGGGTAAGGGGCTCCCCCGAGAGGCGGGGATGTACTGCCCCACAGGTCTTGAGGTGTTCATGGACTCTCATGCTTCACCCTGGCCCCTGTTGTAACATCTGCTTCGTAACATGCCGTCGTAAACGCGGTGACAAAGCAAAACCTGCCTACACAGGTCTTGTGAGTCCATTGCTTTTGTATTGCCCTGTTTCGCTTGGTTTTCTACTCATTCACACGCTCGGCAAAAGTACGGCGCAAGGCAGTACAGAGGATGTCACACAGAGTGAACATCCCCTGCTGGAACGCATATGGGCATCTAGCCTTACGTCCATTATGCTTGCTCACGGGTCTGATATGTACCATGTTGTAGACCTGAGCGCACGCCACCCCTACCATGCTTGTAGGTGAAACGGCGAAAGACCCCGACGACTGCTGACATGCTTCAATCCTTTGAATGTTTGCGTGCTTTGCTAGTAGCTGTCCTGCTATGCTGCCCGTGCGGAGTGGTTTCTCGCGGGCATGTTTCAACGAGCAGCACTGGAGGCGCGAGTGGATTGGCCGCATTGGAAAATATCCTAAGGAGACGTCTGACACAGGAAGCGCACACAGAAGGTCAGAGCGGTCTCGTCCAGATTGAAAGGGTGCTGGCGTGCCGCTGTGCGTCAGGTGCCCATAATGCGTGCAGCGCTACCTATAGTCCTGAACCGTGGCCTTCATACGCCACGTCACTCGCAGATCATTGCAGCACGTTTATTTCAGATGTACCCGCAACATTGCTGGGAAACGACCGCAAACTCTTCGGCCGTGTGCGTGTGGGCACTGGAGGACTGACGTCCGACGGCAGTTCCCTGGTGCGGCTGGACATCAACCTCACCGCTTCCAACAGCTATATAGCAAACCGCAACGCCGCGTCCAACGTTAGGGTATGCTTTACAAGGTGCGAGGCACGTGCGACAGCGTGCTGCGTTGACAGGGATACGTGTCAGTGGGTTCACGGCGAGGCCACCCGGTGAACGCATGCCCACCGTTGCTGCCGCCTTGGACGGTAGGGTCCCTCCTTGCCCGCTGCTAATGCCGCTGATGCCATCTTGAAAGTAAGATGTCTGTTTCTACGTCTAGCTTGATTGGTATGTGCGCGTCAACTTGCAGAGTACACACGCAGCACGTGGCGCAACGCAAAGAAGTGGGCTTCTGTCCGCGCTCCTGCTGCCATGACGTGCGCCCGTCCGCCCGTCCGCAGGAAGTACCCGCAGCAGTGCCCCCTCAGTGCCTTCATGTACCACGTGGGCATCACCGCAGACCCCACGCAGCAGCTGCTGTCGGCGCTGGTGCCTGTGCCCCAGGAGGTGTGGAACTGCTCCAGCTCGCTCGAGCAGCCCGAGAGCAGGTGGGGAGTGCTACCCGGGCTGACCCGGGTGCTGGCAGGGTGGGCGAATGTGCAGTTGGTAGGGGAAATGTTGTGCATGCGCCGCTGTTGGAAGACTTGTGTGCCTTCTGCTTTCCCCTGGGGTGTACTGGTATCCCTGACAGCCAGTGCCGCATTGTTCCGTCAACCCTGCAGGGGTATCTTCGTGGAGGTCCAGGTTGACGTTGCCAGCAAGGTACGGAGCTGTGGGAACTGCAGTGCTTAACTGGCAGGCACCGGCCTGGCATGCGGCACAGTACTGCACAGCAGCAGTTACAGAGCGCTGGCTTTGTTTTCACGCTTGGCTGTGTACAGTAGGTATAGGTGGGCGTTCACTGTGCGTTCCGGGCGTCGTGCTGCCGCCTGCCAAAGGAGCCAGCAAGAGCGGCATGGCCACCCCACGCCTCCTGCGCAAGAGTCATAGACCCGCCTGCCGCTCCTTGCCAACCAGACTTTGTCCCACCTTGCCCCCCGGCAGCCTAACGGTCCAACAGTTGCCTCGCCGTACGCGGGTGACAGCCAGGACAGCATGGTGGACGGCTGCCCCATCATCTACATGCTGGCCACCTGCAACCCCTCCAAGTGCGGCAACGGCACCGTCATCGATGTTCCGCACGTCATCGGCAACAACAAGTCTAGAATTGTCAGCGCCGGTCTCGTAACCGACATGTCTCAGGTCGATACCCCCTCAAACGCGCAGCAACAGGACGCCACGCTTCCATCCAGCTCGGCCAGTGGGCCACACAGCGGGGATGCCTCACCCCAGCCACACGGCAGCAGCGGGGGCACCACCCTGCAGCGGCCCGGGACTAGCACCAGCGACTCCTCGTCAAGCAGCGCCCCAATCGGAGCCATTGTGGGAGGAGTCATCGGGGGCTTGGCGGCGGTGGGCGTCGCGGCGGGGGCTTACGCTGTTGTCAAGCGCCGGCGGACAATGGCGGCGGGGCCATTCGGCGACGGCCGCGGCAGCAGCTTATACACCTCAACGGTGTTTGTGCACTTGGATCCGGGACCAGCGGACAACCATTTCAACGCTGCCGTGCCGTATTCGACGGCGCACGTCACCGATGGCATGGGCGGCGACTTCGGGGTGTCGGCGTGGCACCATGATGCGTGGGCCGGGGCGGGGCCGGGCAGGTCGGGCGGGGGCGCAGCAGCGGCGCGGCGAGGGTTGGCCGGCCCTAGCAGGCTGCCGCAGTCCAGTCCAAGCCCCAGCACGCCAACGTGGGCTGGCTCTCGTGCGGTGGGGGAGGGGGCGTCACCGTTCAAGGCAGCTGGGTTCTGGCAGGGCGAGCCGGACGAGGGCGTCGGTGGGGGCTGCAGGGGTGTGCCCACGCTGGCCATAGCGCTGGCCGCCGAGGACGGGGCGGCCAGGAGCAGCCCGCCGCTGTTCAGTCGCGTAAGGAAGGCGCTGTCGCCGCGCGTCAAGGACTAGCTGCTAGCGTTGGAAGGAGGATGGGTGTGACTTGCGTGTGGCTTGCTAACTGCCTCGAAACCGCGCAGGATAGTGACGCCGCTGCGACGCGGCTTACGCAGGTACGAGGCACTATGCAGACAACTAAAGAGCATCGGGCCTGCCGGCACGTGTCGACGCAATAGGTGCACCATGCACACATGGTGTTTGAGGGCAACGGCCAGTTGTCGTTTCTTGCTCCATCATAGCCGGTACTTGGCATTGTGACGGTGTGGGTTGGGACGTACTGCCGGTTAGCTGTCATGCACGAACTGAGCGTTCACTACATATTCTCATTTTGACTGTCGCTGGCCCCTGTTGCTGGCCCTTGCCGGAACCAGCGGGGCCTGGTGTAGCCTCCGTGCCTGCCTCCGTGGTGTGCGTGCGTGACGGAGTGCAGCCCACCAGGGGGCAGTTGTGCATGGCATAAGTGGCAACTAGTAACCTCGTATTCTCAGTGCGGATCTGCATTGCGTACTGTGTGGTGCGGCCCTTGGGTGAACAGAGGTGAACAACTGCAACATTGAGCGCATGCGCACAAGAAACACTCACTTGTGCGCGCTGAAAATTTTCCCCAGAAACGCTCGGTGTGGCACGCCACAAGGCCGAGCTTCACTGCAAGACCGGCCAGCTGCCTGCTCGTTGCTCAGGGCTTGCCTTGTAACCTGCGCGTGCTTCCACGCACATGCCTCGCTGTGGGAGCTGGGAGGCTGGAAAGTGGGAACTCGTCCAGTTGTGAGGCTGTTGCACCCGTTGATATCAAGCATTCTGTTGTCTGTTTGTTTGTTTGTTTGTTTGTTTCTTACATGATAGGATCCGGAACCCAGCATGTAAGGACCCGTATACGAGCCAGGGGCTCCAGGGTCATCGCAAAGACACAAGACACGCAACAGGATAAACTGTAGCTGTTGTCGGGTACCGGCTCAAGTGCAATCATGACGTGGACAGGCCCACGAGCATGGCTATGTATCCAGCCGTCTGAGGATTGCCCCATGGCGCCATGGGGCCGGTTTCCCTGTTTCCCACAGCGCCGAGCGGATTCAGCTGCCGCTGCGTCGAGCACCGCCTCGTATCCGTACAGCTGCCTCGTATCCGGTTCCTCCTGGGCAGAAGGGTGGTTGGGAACCGCGACAGTGGTGCTGTGTGTGCTCTGTGGGTGCGTCTTGTGGAGAAGCTTTGTGGGGGCGGGACCAGGCTGTTGTAGGGTGAACTTGAGGCCCCACGTGGTGGCCTGGACTTTATGGAGCTGTCGCTCCTTTCCGTACAGCGAGAGGGGTGGGAAACCCCGTGTCCCTAATGGCCGGGACCAGCCCTGTGTTTCGAGCGGGATGGGGCTGGGCTCTGGAAGGGGACCAAAACTGTAAAACCATACATACATACCGCCGCCCATGGACAGGCCCCCACGACAGGAAGGGCCTGGCGGGCTAGGGGCTACCGGTCGGTACGAACCTTCAACGGCTTTAGGCCAAAGTAGACCAGCAGCAGCACGCAGTTCCGCAGCGCATCTTACAGGGGAACGACCATGAGCCACACCATGTCTCGGTCATGGAGCTCATGCTAGCCTTCGAATGGAGGGTCTTGCCGCCTGGCGCTGCCCTACAAGCTCGAAGCAGGACATTGCGACAGCACCGCTGCTCCTCCATGGCATCGCTGTCCTATGTTCTACAAGATCATGTACTACGAGTCTGCTCCGTCAGTAAACGCGCATAAACGCCGTACCACCGGCGCCTGAATGACAGGCGCACGCGCTGCAAGCCACACGCACGCAAAAACCAAGCTATATGCTTATGTACTGGACCACGTTGGCACACTTCAGGGCCAATCAGCAGCCCCACTTAACAATGGTTTCCAGGTCGGGTCGCAGGTGTACTTCAAGCCAGCATCTCACGCATGCCATATAGCTGCCTGTCAATGGGTGCTCTTTCAGCACTGCCCACACATGAATATAGAGCGCACGCTAAAAATAATCGATCAACTTGCATAATCGCAACAAGTGCTCTCAAGTTGGCATTGCGGACCATACTACGCGCCACCTTTACCAAACGTTGTCCAAGTGCGCACCTGCTTCCGCCCGCCTGGGCTACCAGCACGCCCACACCTGACTGTCTGCCTTGCACCCCCTCCGGCAGCCCCGTCCCGCTCGCACCCCCGGCCCCTCACTGGTCGATGTTGAGCACCAGCGCCACGCCCTGCAGCACCCAGTGGCTGCTGTGCTCCGCGGTGCTGAGGTCCGCGTCCAGCACCAGCCCCACGCCCATGGCGTTGCGCCGCGCCTGCGTCACGTACACCGGCGCGCGGAAGGTGTTGGCCAGCTTGAGCTTGTTGGCCTCGATGGGGATGATCTGCAGGATGGGCAGCTCCGTGACCAGCACCTTGGGGTCCTGCTTGCGCAGCTGGCCCGCCTCCAGGTCCCACGCCGCGCCCTCCAGGTACAGCCCTGCGATGTAGCAGCCGTACTTGGGCCGCTCCGACACCTGGTACGGGTCGGTGTACTTGGTGACCTTGGTGTACAGCGTGGACTTGTCCAGCGGCCAGCCCTTGTCACGGCAGGCCGCCTGCACCAGCGCTGCGATGTAGGTCTCGGGGATGTGCAGCCCGCTCAGCCACATGACCTTGGGCTCGCCGTGCTCCGCCCAGTCCTTGTACTGCCGGTAGCGCCGGCCGAACCACACCATCCACGCGCCCAGCGCCTTCTCCGTTGCGGGGTTGAGCCGCGCCCACATGGCGGGCAGCTTGCCGTTGAACAGCGAGCTGGCCAGCTCCTCCAGCCGCGACGAGAAGCCGATCTCGCCGCTCAGCGCGCGCTGCAGGTCGCGCAGGGAGGACACCATGACCGCCAGCACGCCGTTCCAGCGCTCCAGCTCCTGCAGCAGCACCACCTGCGTGGGCGAGGGCGTGCCCATCTCCTTGCGCAGCTGCGGCAGGTCGAAGGGCTCGGGGATCTTGGCGGCGATGTCGCGCGCCACGCCGGCGATGAACTCCTCGCGCCCCACGCCGCCGCCGCCGCTGCCAGTGCGGGGCTGCAGGTCCACCAGGTCGGCCCAGATGGCCTTGGTGGCGGAGGTGTAGTAGGAGATGTCGGCGTTGGCGTGCAGGCCGAACGCCTCGGGGGACTGGGGACAGGGGAGGTCGGGGGGCGACAAGCTCAGGGTTGGGGTCAAGTGGTCAGGGCGTGGCACCAGTTCAACTTAGGCATGGGCTATGAGAGCTCCGGAGCGAAACGTGCACATCGAAAGGATGTCACCCCACGCAGCTTCTGCGTCCCTGCGCCCCACGCACCTGCACGAGCGGCAGCGCCTCTATGGCCTTGAGGTACACGTCCCGCGCGCCCGCCTGCGGGATGGCGATCTCGTAGTCCTTGCAGGCGTAGAAGCGGAAGGGCTGGAAGGCGTCGAACAGGAAGTCGCCCAGGTACTCGTCCAGGTAGGTGGTCAGGATGCGCCGGTCGTAGCTGTCCGACACGCGGCCGCCGTACATGGCCTGCGGGGATTGTCGTACAGGTGGGCAAAAGGAGATTTGGGAATCAGGCGTCAGTACTGTGGTCCTGTGAAGCATCCCACAGCGGCAAGTGCGCACTTCTGCCGCACAGCCACATAACACGGCGGTGCCAAAGGGGTCGACCCATGCAGGTGCTCCAACGCACCTCGCCAATGAGGTAGCGCAGCGTGCCCCAGGGGATGAGGTCGTCCTGCGCGTCATACGCCTTGGTGAGGTAGGTGGCGATGAGGGCCATGGAGATGCGGAAGTCCGTCTCGTTGAAGTCGTACGGCACGTTCCAGCCCAGCTTGCCGTACTTGCGGCGCTCCTGTACGACGGCGTGGAAGTACGCCAGCACGTACACCAGCGGCCGGAAGGCGGTGTGCGGGCAGTCGGCCAGCACCTCCTCCGTGATCTTGCTGTAGCTCTGCCGCATGTTGAGCTTGAGGCCGTTGGGCGGCTCCGTCACAACCTGCAGCAGCAGGTGCACCACCAGTATGTGATCCCTGAACTGTAGGTATGGTGTAATGCGACAGCAGCAGACCAAGCGAGGCTGACGGCCCCGCTATTCGTGACTGTCTTTACGGGTCTATATCAATAACCGCACCGACACCGTGCCAAGGCGGCTCTCTCTGAGCCCACCTTGAGCGAGCGCTGCAGCACGCCCAACGGGAAGCGGTCCGTGGGCTCCGTGGTGAGCCACAGCCGGAAGTCGGGGTGCGGCTTGGTGATCTTCTCCAGGATCTTCTCCAGCGTCTTGAGCCACGTGGGCAGCAGGTGGCAGTTCTGCAGCATGATCCACAGCCCGCGCGTGGCGCCCGTCTCGATCAGCTCCTGCGCCTTGGGGCCCATGCCCTGGCCCAGGGCCATGTACTTGAGCTTGGCGCCGGGCCTGAGGCACACGCACGGTCAAGGACGGGATCGGGGGAACACGTCAGGACCCAGCAACTACGTCATTTTCGATGCGCTTGCTGTGACCGTGGTGCTGCTCCCCAGTCCCCAAACGGCGCATAGCACCCACAGTAGAGTCATAGACCCCAGCCCCGCGGGCGGCCCACCTGAAGCCCATCTCCTCTCCCAGCTTGAATACGTCGAAGGCGGGGTCGGCCCCGGGCGACAGCACGAACACGATGGGCGTGGTCTCGGTGCTCTGCTTGTAGATGGCGCGGTACTCGAGCACGGGCGGCTGCACGTACTTCTCGCCCATGGCGCCGATGACGAAGCGCGTGATGCCCACGGTGACGCGGTCCATGCGCAGGCAGCGCAGCAGGCACAGCTTCTCGAACTCGGACAGGAAGCTATCGTAGCCGCACGGCATGGGCTCCAGCTCCGGCTCCTCCAGGTCGTAGTAGGTGCGCCACGCCTCCTCGTTGCCCTCCACGTCGTTGGCCAGGCTGCGGGGGAATGCCGGGGTTGGCGGGGTTACACCTGACACGGCCCGGACAGAATGACAAACTCCCAACCTGCTGTCAGTGGCAAGCACGGCTGCGGGTGGGTGCCGCTTTGGGGCGTCGGCTGTGGGGCGCCTCGCACCTTGCCAGCGCGTGTGTCTTGCCGTCCGGCCCCAGCTTCTTCTGGCCCAGCTCCACCAGGCGCATCAGGTCCTGCCAGCCAGCGTCGGGGAACCAGTCGAAGGGCTTGCGGCGCGCCGCCTTCTCCAGCGACAGGTTGCCCTTGAGGAAGAAGTCCAGCAGCTGCGGGTCCAGCGGGGTTTCGCCCTCCAGCACCTTGGCCGTCATCTGCGGGGCACCATGACACACAAACGGTACACCAAGATCATAAACCAGGTACCGGTATGTTCGGCTGCATGCCACATGCCTTCTACAGCGGTTCCGCTTCCGCTGTACTTACGTCTACCAGGAGGCGGCCCCGCAAGTGACCGACACAAGGGACGCACCTGGAAGGACAGCATGAGCTTGTGCCGCTCGAACAGGCCCAGGCACGTGTAGGCGTACACGTCATAGGTGAGCGTGTCAATGATGTTGCGCAGGCGGCCCTCGATGGACGCGTCGCGGCGGCTGTTGTGCAGGCTGCCGTTGAAGACCACCAGGAAGGACGCCAGGCTGTACTCGTACATGTTGGTGATGGCGGACAGCGAGGCGATGACGAAGAACAGGATGGCGCCGCGCTTGGCGGCGGGGGAGTAGCGGATGCGCGTCTCCTCAATTTCCGCAGCAGTCACCTGGCGGCACATAGGACCACAAGGGCGACTGCTCACGTGGGGGCACAGCGCTACCGTGCAGCCAGTAACGAGTTTTGCCGCAGCGCAAAGTAACCCGGTCCCGGTCTCGTTGGGGGCAATGTACGGAAAGACTGCTGCAGGTTCAGCGGTGGTGCGTGAACGTGCGCACCTTGGACGCCTCCAGCTTCTCCGCAATCTCCACCGCCTTGAGCTTGGCGCTCTCCAGCGTTGCGATCAGCTCGCTGTTGTCCAGGATGTTGCCCTGCGCGTTAGACAGCTCGCGCAGCAGCGTGTCCTCCAGCGCCTGCAGCGTGGCCTTGTTCTCGCTCATCTGCTTGATCAGCGCCTCGCGGGCCTCCTCCAGGTCGGGCCGCTCGTGGCGTAGCGTCACGTTGAGCAGCTGCTCCGTCAGACCCTGTGCAGGTGACGGGGGTTGCGGCCAACAGCAAGGGACGTGGCGTGTGAGGCATGGGGCATGGAAACCGGCTGCGGCGAGTAGGGGCAGTCTGGAACTGCCGTGTGATGGCGACGCGCTGGCACATTGAGTGCTCTGCATAGGCAAAAGATGAGCAGAGGTAAGGCGTGGGATGTGGCATGGCTGCGGGCTGGCGCACCTGCTGCGTTACGCCGTAGTTGATGATCATGGTCTTGCCGCTGATCTCGGGGCCGTAGTGCGGGTTGGACAGCTTGCTGGTCATGTACAGCCGGAAGTTGTTGTCCCACTCCACCTCCTTGTCGCCCAGCTTGACGATGGGCTTGCCCGTGGAGCCTGACGAGCAACAACGCGGGGCCCATGCCAACACGTCAGTGTACTCCCCACAACAACCTCTTCAACTGCTCTCTGCTGTCAACGCTATACACATGCAAGGCAGGACAAGCCATCGCAACGCAGCTGCCCCCTGTTCTTAGTCGCCACCGCTTGCCCAACGCACCTGTGACCAGGTTCTTCTCCAGCACTGGGTCAATGACGGGGTCGATGTACTCGTCCAGGTTCTCAAACAGGAACGGGAAGCCGTACTGGATGGCCAGCTCCAGCTGCTTGAGGAAGTCCGAGTCGTTGAACGTCTTGACCTTGCCCTCCAGCATCTTGCCCTCGCGGCTCTTGATCCAGTTGACCGCTTGCATCTGAACGCACCAACAAGGCACATACCCAGCCTCAGCCTCACCAACCCAACGCCATGCCCTTCTCTTTTCTCTTTACTGCTGCTAGCAACTCAGCATGCAGCACAGTCCACAGCACCGGCGCCTGGCCCCACCTGCGGGTCGATGCACAGCGGCCACCTGTTGGCGCGCACTGTGAGGATGCCGTTCTGGATGGACAGCTCGTCGCTGGGCAGCCCCTCGCTGGCCCACGCGGTGGTCTCCACGTCGCTGGTCAGCAGCGCCTCCAGGCGGAACGGCTGCGTCAGCGGCACGCCGCGCTCGCGCACGTCGTCCTGCCACATGTCGTACACCATGGCGTGGCGGTACGTGGCCGTGAAGGCGCCCGTGTACGACAGGAAGGACGACGTCAGCAGGCAGTCGCCGATGAGGCGGTCGCGGCGGGCCTCCAGCTCCGCGATGTCGCGCGTCCAGCGCTCGCGCTCCGAGCCCAGGCCGGCGATGAGCTTGGAGGCGGCGATCAGGCGGCGCTCCATGAGATCGGCCTTGGCCTGTGGGGTTGGACGGCAGGGTTGGATAGGGGCGAGCAGGGTTGCGTCAGCGCAACGGCGCGTGCTTTGTGGCAGGGATGGCGTCAACCTTGGTGTTTGCCCTCCTATGCACTGAGAGTTATCACGTGACATGGGAGCAGCGTGAGAAGTGCTCATGTAGTGGCATTGATAAGGCGTCACGGCGTCGGCCCACCTTGAGGTCGCGCTGCTCGGCTGTCTTCTCCTCAAACTGCTGCCGCAGCTGCGTGAGCTGCGCGTTGAGGCTCTGCAGCTCGGCCTTGGTGGTGGCCAGGTCCTTCTGCGCGATGCGCAGGTTCTTCTCGCTCTCCGCCACCTTCTTGCGCTTGGGCTCCACCGTGCGCGCCACGTTGTTGTAGTTGACCATGGCCAGCACCCACTTGAGCAGCCCGGCGCCGGCGGTGGAGATGCCCTGCAGCACACGCGTTTGTGGCGCTTAGAGCAGCTGGAACAACATGCTCTCCGTACCAACTGCTGCCAACAATTGCCCAAGCTACGCAGCCGTATCCGTTGGACGCCATTCCGGCAGGCAGCGCCCAAACACAGTGCGGTGCCTGTGTGAACGTTCGGAGGCGGCCATACCAGCTCCGCGCACCTGCAGGTTTTCGTAGTTGAAGTCCTTGTCCCGCAGGTACTCCTTGACGCGCTTGACCTGCTTGTCGGTGAGGCTGTCCTTGTCGAACTCCAGCAGCGACTTGAGGAAGTTGCCGTCCGCCATCATGGCCTTGGCGCCCGCCCACGACACGTCCTTGACGTTGCGCAGGATCACCACGCACTCGCACACCTGGGGGAGCGGGGAACCCACACACGGCCACACACATGAAGGCAAGCATTGGTACCGCAAGTTGCGAAAGGACGGGCTTTCAAGGAAGGCTGCTTGCAGATAATCCAAAAACACCCGTGCTGCTGCTGTACTTCGCCTTACCGTTGACCCCTCCTCTCACCTTCTGCACCAGCATGTGCGGCTTGGCGAAGGACCTGATCTCAGTGATGTGGTCCCTGGACAGGTCCTTGAGCGCAGCGGCCGCCTCCTCCAGCGCTGGGATGGCCTCCTCCAGCGCCGCCTCCGCCTCCGCCTTCTCCACCGTGATCTGCTCGCTGTCGATCTTGAGCTGCGCCTCCTTCTCCCCGGCCGCCTTGGCCTTGGCCTCCACCTCCACCGTGTTGGTGGAGATGATCTGCACACCGATGCGTGCACACAATGTTGACCCTACGACGTCCTAAGACTACGCCAAATCTGCCCCTATGCTAGAGTCACGCAGTTACCAAACCGGAATCCAAAGCAACAGGATACTGAGCGGCCTGCACAGCTGCAAAGCAGGCCAAAAGCACGACCCATTCCCATACCCGTACACACCTCAAGCAGCTCGTTGCACTCCTTGGTGGCCTGCTCCACCACCACCTTGGCCTGGCTGAGCTCCTTCTGCATGGCGTCCACCTCCACCGCCGCCTGGATCAGCTTCTCCAGGCCGCCCGACAGCCGCCCCACGGTGTCCTGGATGGTGCTGCGGTTGGTGGCCAGCGCGCGCTTGTAGTTGTTGATGAAGTCAAGGTAGTTCTTGGGCGTCACGTAGTTGTAGCGCCGCAGCTCCTCCTGCGGGGACATCCAGGTACCCACACCCATGCTGGTTGCCTCAAAACTCAAGACCCATGTGCCTGCTTGGCCACCCTGTGGCCCTCCTACGTTTCAAGCAGCGACACTGTTTGCCCCCGAGCAGCAAGCGTATTATCAGCCCGTTGCGGCCCTCGCTGTGGCGCACCCACCAGGAAGCGTGTGGAGAAGGTGCGCACGCTCTGGTGCACCGTGACCATGTGCTCCACGATCTGCGGGCGCAGCGCCTCCGGCAGCTGCTCCTCCGCCAGGAACACGGCCGCCACGCTGGTGAGCGCCTGCTCGGGCCACGGCTCAAACCTGCACGGGAGTGAGAGGTGAGCGAGTCAGCATCATACAGGCCGGCACGCGGTGATGGGGCAGGAGCAAGGTAGGTGGCCTTTGGTGTCACGACGTTTCAAGGAAGTACAACCGAATGCAGTCGCAAAGATCACACGCACCAGTCGATGACGGTGTTGTTGACCATGCCCGGGAAGTTGCGGCAACGAGAGCGCAGCGTCTCGCCCACGGGGCTCATGGCCAGCACCACGTGCAGGTTGTTGCGGCACTTCTCCACGTAGTACGCCCAGCAAGACTCCTTGGTCGCCAGCAGGCCCTTCTTCTCAACCTGCGACGAGCCACAAGCACACACCCATCACATCACTTCCGCAAGACCTTGCCCGCCTGCCAGGTCCCATGCCAATCAGGCTCCCAGTATGCTGGGCAGCACCCTATCCAGCGGCAGGCACCGTATCCGCAACAGCCACACGTGCTGTGATTTCACAAGCCAACAGCGCGGTTATTAAGTTACAAGGCCTCTACTCCCCGTACGATAACAGCCCGTGGCCCGCACCTCTGCGCGCACGCTGCTGATGAGGCCGTCCTTCTCTCCTCCGTCGTACAGCGCGGGCACCATGCCGCTGGTCAGCATGTTATTGATGAGCTCCAGGAAGCCCTCGTCCGCCACGTGCGCGTCCGTGAACAGGAACATGACGCGCTTGTTGTCGCTGCCCAGCATGGCGTACAGGCGCTTCAGGTCCTCGCGGAACGCCGCCTCGTCGTAGCCGCGCGTCAGCGTGATCTCAAACACCTCGCAACCAGCGGTGAAGGCCGCCAGCCGCGACAGCGACTGCTTGCCGCTGCCGCCCACGCCAACCAGCAGGCAGTTGCCCTGAGCACGCCAAGGAGAATCACACCCGCAGATGCAGCTCAGCGCTTCGGCGCATGCAAGGCGTCACGTTCCTGGGCCATGGCTACCGCAGATCAGGACGCACAAACCGAGCGAGATGCACCACACATGAGGTCACTGGCATGGAAGCCCACGTTCAGCACAGTTGCCCACCTGGGGCAGGCGCAGCGTGCGGTGGATACGCGTGAGGTGCTCCAGCGCGTCCTCGAAGAACACCAGGTTGAGCGGCTTGCGCTTGCGGTTGTACAGCGCCATGATCTCCTCGAACAGCGGCTTGATGGCGGCGTAGTCGCCCAGGTCCTCGTACATGCGGGGGGCAACCTCGCCCTCGCCCAGCAGCTCGCTCACGGCGTTCCTAGGAGGGGAGAATAGCGCAACAAGTAGCAGTTTACGGCAGGCCGAGGGATGACGCCTCGTCTGTGTAGGACAACCTGTAGCTGCAAGGCCCACGTGTGCATGGTTTCAGCCGCAGTAGGCGGGGTGCCTAAGGCAGGCGCTCACTTGAAGTCTCCGAAGAGCACTGGGGACGCCAGCGTGTGCTCTGCCAGGTTGGGGAACTTCTGCTGCACCAGCGCCTCCAGCCGCTCGCACAGCAGGTGCTTGTCCTCGGTGCTGATGAGCCGGTCGTGCAGCACGCGCATCACCTCGTTGCGCCACAGCCGCAGAAACTGCTGCGGCGTCTTGAAGCAGTCGCCTGAAAGTGAACGGGATAAGCAATACAGGCATCAGAGTAAGCTACGCTTGTCCTACCCCGAAGTGCTCTAGGTCGGTAAGCCAACCCGGTGGGCAGGTACTGGCAAAGCTGAGTGGGCGGGAGATGGCGTGCCCCACGCACCCACGGACAGCAGCAGGCCCTCGTAGATGCGCGACAGGTCCCGCAGGTTGAAGATGTAGTGGAAGCGCGAGGGCGTGGGCGGCAGCTTGTCGATGATGAAGTTGTACAGCTCCAGCGTCACGTCCGTCAGCCGCTCGCCCAGCTGGTCGCGGATCTCCTCTGCCGGCAGCTTGGCCAGGTGCCGCGTCAGGATGGCCTGGGGAACGTGCCACGTGGTGCAGGGCGCAGTGAGCAACATCCCCACAGAGGGAGCTATCTTCACTCACAGTCGCAAACGTCTGGCAAGCTCGTATATTCTATACTGAGCTCGTATGCATAGCAGCATGCCGTACGGTGCCAGCAAAAGCCCACCTGGTAGATGGTGCGCAGGTTCTCGTTGCTGGGGAACTGGATCTCGAACACGTTGAACAGCGACACGAAGCGCGGGTCCACGGGGTTGCGCGCGCCGCCCGGCGGCCCCATGGCGCCCACCACCTGCACGTCCTTCATGTTCTTCCAGCTCAACTCCTTGCCGCGGTCGTACAGCCCGCGCCGCTCGATGAACAGCTTGAGCAGCGCGATGGGCTGCTGCGTGCCGTACGTGTCCACCCGTGGCATGTTGAGGTCGTCGATGAACATCAGCAGCCGCTTGCCCATGGGTGGGCCGTACGTGTCCTGCATAGGGGGGCAGGCCAAAAACGGGTCGGCTTGGTGTCAGCACACGGTATGCGCCGGCGTGCGACTACGGAGGACGTACAATGGGTCATAGGAGTAGTTGGCTGCTAACCGCGAACATTCAATGCCAGGAGGAACTTGAGCCTGGGGGGAATGAGTGGGCAGCAGCTGTGGTGGTAATGGTGGTGCTCACCTTAGTGCGCTTCTCGGTCGAGTCCTCGATGGCTCGTTGCACGTCCAGCGAGGAAGTGCGCGACGAGAAGTTGACGTTGAGCACGATGTTGGTGGAGGGGTCCAGGTGCGCCAGGTAGTTGGCGATGGTGACGGACTTGGCGGTGCCGCTCTCGCCCACGAACAGGCAGGGCTTGCCAGAGGACACCACCGTGTTCAGCAGCCACGTGGAGCTGCATACGCAAGCAGTCGCGAGATTATTTGGTACGTCGCTACGCAATACTTGAGATGAGCTGTTCCCGCGCCCGCCAGTTGCACATTCAAACGTGTTGGTGGCTTTGGCCGACGTAATGACAGTCCCCCGTCGAGGTCTACATTCCTAGATGCTGTTGCTCTACATGAGACAATCCCAACCCCAGTACCCACCGCACTACGTCCACCGTGGGCACCAGAATCTTGCTGAACGCGCCGTCCGCCGGCGGCTCGTACGGCTGCAGGTAGCTCCTCCAGCTCTTCCACACGCCCTCCTGCGTGTCGAAGCAGTACTCGTACAGCGAGCGCGCGGGCAGCTGCGTGGCGGCCACGCGCTCGCCGTCCACCAGGCCCATGCTGGCGATGTGCTTGACGAAGGCGTCGAAGCGGTCGCGGTCGGGGCTCTCGGGACGCTGAACCAGCGCGGCACCTGCGTGGACAGGAGTTGCATGAGGAGGAGGGCAGCGGGGCTCAGGCCAGTGGGCTCTAGCGCAGCTGATTGTAAAGGGCCTTGCAAGTGTCGCAATCAAACATGGCAGGGTAAGGTCATACTGCACGGCTGCCACAGCTCAAGGTACCGGTAATGTAGACCATGGGACCGCTTGCTTGGGCACGGGAGCACGGCTGCACGGCGCACCTAGCGACCAGATGGTGCAGAAGATGAAGAGCGCCTCCAGGATCTGCGGGTCCGCCATGCGCGGGTGGTCCGTGATGGTGGCGGCCAGCAGGTTGCACAGCTGCGTGATCATGTTGAGGTTGGTGACCGGCACAGCCTGCTTGGGGCGGCGGACCAGCTCCTCGCCGTCGATGCCCTGCAGGGAGGAGCCACATGCAACAGTTTCCAGTTGGTACAGTTGTATCACGTTCAAGTATTTCAAGTACCTAGCCAAGCACTGGGTTAAAAAACAGGCCCCGAGTCCAACACAAGCCCAAGCTGGCCATTGCCCCGCACCCCTCCACTTCCTCCCCCGGAGGAGCCCACGCACCTCCAGCACCCAGTCCACGGCCGGCACGGCGTACTTCTCAAACAGGCCGCGCAGGATGTCCACCTCGCCCTGCTTGGGCCGCCCATTGAGCCACGTGTAGATGTAGGGCTTGTAGCCCAGGTTGCGGCTGTCCACGTACACCATGCCGCACCTGGGGGCACACAAGGGCCACAAACGAGCTGGTGAGACAGCGTACTGGAGCTATACCCGGGCGAAGAAAGGCCATCATTTGGGCATGTTCCACGGCCCTACGTATGCAAGCTCTTGCTTTACGGTGTCCTAATGCCCAACACAACATTAAGCCAGGCGCCACACGCGGCACACATGTGCACCCTAGCCCGCGCCCACCTGCTGATGGTTGCGGGGCTGGCGTACTGCAGGTCGTACACCTCGAACAGCAGCTTGCAGTGGTTCTGCAGGCGGATGCGCTCGCCGTTGGGCAGCGTGAGCAGCTTGTTGTCGTCCATGACGCTGTTCATGTTCTCCACCCACACTGCGTCCACGTCGCCGTCGAACACCAGGTAGCGTGCCTCGTCGCGCTCGGCGGGCAGCGGCTTGTTCATCTCCCTGCGAGCCATCCAACGGCAAGGCAGCAACAGCACATCAGCGCTCTTGCAATTTAGCCACTACCGGAACCTCCTGCTGTATGCAAACTGTGGCAAGCTATGTTCCAGAGCTGGTAGCTGGATCACCCCTAGTCGCCCTAACTTGGCAACACGGTATCACATGGTCATGGGCGACGGTGCAACGCCCACCTGAAGATGTTGGACAGCAGGCCGTCCGTCCAGTCGCGTGTGTCCTTGTCCAGCACGCCGTACAGCTCCGACACGCTGATGGCCTTGGGGTTGATGACGTACATGTGCGTCTTCTTGCCCAGCTTGGTCTGCGCGCGCGCCAGGCTGTTGAGGATGACGGTCTTGCCGCCGCCCGTCTGGCCGACCACCATGGTGGTGTGCCGCGTCATCATGACCTCGTACAGCTGCACGATCTTGTCCACCTGCTCGCTGGGCTCCGTGAGCACCTTGAGCCCCTGGTCCGCCATGTCGGCCTCCACCACGTCGTTGAACTGGGGGTAGCGCACGCGGGGGCAGTCCATGCCTGCGCGGGAGAGAGCAACAGCAGCAGCAGTACCGGTATGAGACAGGGCGGTGCACTGCTTTCTTGTAGTTACCGAAAGGTGGAGGTTTGGACCTGGTGCTATACCGCTAAGCCAAGGTCCTGATGGTCAAGTTGGTGCAAGGTAGAGCTAAGCATGACGGACATGCGGGCGGGCCTGGCCGGTTGTTTCCCCACCTGGGAAGAGGTCGTTGATGAGGCCCAGGAACAGTGGCACATCGTCGAAGATGAACTTGGGCAGGTTCATGTCGCGCAGGGCGCGCATGAGCACCAGCTGCTCGCTCATGTCAGGCGCGCCGCGCTTGAGGCTGCCCGCCATCACCAGCACACTCTTGAGCGCGCGCAGGCCGAAGTCGTAGTGGTGCTGCTTGGACAGCTGCTCGCGGGACAGCTTGTACAGCACCGTCATCTTCTTGGCCAGCACCTTGGCCGAGTCGAAGCCCTCAGAGAAGAGCATGATCTCGCAGATCTGCTCCAGGTCGGCACCACCATGGTCACAGGCCGGAACAGGGCCTGCGGGAGAAGGGAACGGGCAGGTCAGCACCGCAGCCACCTTGATCGTTCTGTGTAGGCCTGCATGGAACTGGAGTCCAGCAAAACGTTCAAAGACGGCCGTACTATCGACTGCCCTCTTGCTGGACAGGTCCCCACCTTGAGGTTGTCGGGCAGCTCCGTGCGGCCCGCGTAGCCGGGGTTCATGGTGATGAAGATGCCGGTGCGCGGGTCGATGCTGATCTCCTTGCCCTCGAATTGGAAGCGCGTCAGGTCGTTCTTCAGCGCCTCCTGGATCTGCTTGATCTGCGACGACACCACCGACAGCACCTCCGCCTCGATGCGGTTGAACTCGTCGAAGCAGCCCCACGCGCCGCACTGCACCAGGCCCGAGAAGATGGAGCCCATGGCCTGCGGAGGACACACATGAGGGCAGAGGAGTTAGTCGTACTTGTTGTTACAAGAGCTCAAGCCGGGTATGCAGTGGCAGGGTGGTGCGTGGGGAGGCAGCGGGCCTTGCGCGACCCTGTATTGGCTGCGTGTGCAAAGGAAGCATGCAACCCAGCAGCAGGTAATGTGCGTCAGCTTCCAAAGCAGAAGGGCGCTTCGGTCCCCCCACCTTGTAGTCCAGGCCCTCCCCGCAGTTGAACACCACGCACAGCAGCGCCATGCTCTTGGCCAGGTCCTTGGTGGTCTCCGTCTTGCCCGTGCCGGCGGGCCCGGCGGGCGCACCGCCCAGGCGGTAGGTGAGCGCGGTGGTGAGCGTCATGTAGCAGCGGTCCGTGAGTGCGGTGATGACCAGGCGGCCGTTCAGGCCCATGTATTCATAGCCGTACTTGAACAGCCCTGCACTCAGCCCACAAACGAGCTCTTGAATGTACATACTGGATGCCGTGCCTGAGTCCTGAAGCCCCTATGACCCAGCCGGCTAGCTAGCTAGCTGCCCCACGGCCCCAGCACTCGCTGCTGTCACAAGGTGTGCCCACGCCGCCTGACGTGGCCCCCGCTACCCACCAGTGCACTGGCGGATGAGGATGTCGTCCTGCTGCCGGTCCCAGTAGAACCGCAGCTGGCTCTCCCACGCGAACTCGCGCGCGTCCACGATCGAGTCCCGCACGTAGGTGTCGATGATGTCTCGCGCGTGCACGTCGATGATGATGAGCGTGTTGACCTTCTTGCGCACCTCGTTGGTCAGGTCGGAGCGCACCATGCCCGTCAGCTCCGTCAGCTGGCCCGTCAGCTTGGCCGCAAACTCCTTCATGGCGTGCTTGTTGCCATCGCGCACGCGGCGGAACACGTCCTCCGTCTCCCACGTCCACCAGATCTGGCTGCCCACCAGCGTCACCATGCCCAGGTTGCTGCTGATCCACTTGGTGCGGGGGGACTTGGCGTAATAGAAGATGCCCTCCTTCGTGATCTGTGGGCCACAGGATATTGTGTTGGGCGGTGCGCCAAATGGAAAGCAGTCATGCCGCGCTTGGTCCTACAGCTGGCCAGGGTACTCTAAGGTGGGCGTGGACTCTTGGGAACCGAAGGCCCTGTCGCGGGGTGCTCGCGCGCCACTGTGTATGTTAACCACAATGCTTGTCCTTCGGGAGGCCCGAGAGGTAGGGCTTCTATGCTTTCAACTGAACTTTGCGCCCCGGCAGTAGTCCTGTCCACACGCCTCTATTTGCGCCTTTTCCTGCTCAGCTACTACATGCACAGCCCTGTTTCGAGCTCGCTGAGCACGTGGGTGCCGCACCTGGAACAGCGTCTTGCGCATCTCCGCCTCCACGTTGGTCATCCACACCTCCACCGCGCCCTCGATGGGCACCACGTTGCGGAACTCGAAGCCCTCCTTCTCGCTGCTGACCATGCCCGTGATGGTCTTGTTGCCGCGCCCAAACACCAGCGCAGCGCAGTTGTCAAACAACTTGAGCATGTGCTCCTGTTGAAGCACGGGCAAGGCATAGCCAGGAGTTTGGACAACAAGGTGAGCGCCACGTCCCGTTCAGGTTCGGCCAGCGCTCTCGGATGCCCGTATGCGCAAGCAGCCGCATCTCATGCAGCCTGGCAGGGCCTGGCCCCCGCACCTGCACGCTGGTGGGGTCGCTGGTGCCCAGGATGGACAGCAGCTCGTCGTCTGAGATGAAGAAGAAGCGGGGGAAGGCGCAGCGCTTGGTGTCCAGGTACTCGGACAGCGACTTCTGGCAGATCTCCAGCTGCTCGCTCAGGCTCTTGAGCAGGTCCAGCCGCCCGTCGGCCGTGCACGCGTCCAGCACCTGCGGGGCCACGCAGTAGTTGGGTCATAGGTGAGCCGCAAGCTGCATGTCATGTCATGTGCATGGTCCAGGCAACTCTCGGTGATGGCTGCTGGCACAGTGAATATCATCACCACCAGCAACGTGCTCTCCTGTGGGCAAGGCAGGCTTCTGTTGGTGGCCTGGAGTGCTGTTGCGGCACACGGAGGTAGGCAGGGTCGTGTCTCATGTGTGCACGCACCGTGGTGTTCTTGGCGGTGTCATTCATGATCTTCTGCCACTGGCGGTCGATGTTGTCGAAGCGCTTGGCCTCGGCGGGCAGCTGGTGGCGGATGTCGTCCGAGCCCACGAAGATGGACTCCAGGTACATCCACTTGCGCTGCACGTGCATCCACACCTCGATGCACTCGCCGATGAGGGACAGCTTCTGCTCCCATGCGCGGACCTGGGGACAGTACACAGATAGCGACACCGTGCATTGAGTAACCAGATGGTCAGGTTGGTAACGCTCAGCCCAAGCAGTATGCCAGGGAACAAAGGGCAACTGCATCAGCAGTCTTGGGCTCTCCCATGGTCTCGGGCAGGCACTTCCAGGCCAATGCTGCAGCGCTCGACTACGGTGCCCACCTCGGTGAGGAAGGGCCGCACGAAGGGCGACGCCATCATGGACTGCAGGTTGAGCCCCATGTCCTCCAGCAGCACCAGGATGTCCTCCGTGGCGCGCAGCACCCAGCCGCGGTCTTCGTGGCCCTTCATGTACTTGCCCAGCTCGAAGCGCTGCTCGCGCCACACCTCGGACAGCTTGCGGATCTCCGACTCGATCTGTGCGGCAGGGGGCAGCACCCAGCACGTCGCTGACAGGGGCGTTCTAACACAGCGCTTCAGGACCAGCTACCCCTTCGGTTCATGCTGGCTCCTTGGGGTGCGGGGCGGCAAGCAGCTGCCCTGCTTTGCGCTGCGCTGCACGCACCGTGAGCTCCTTGACGGCCGCGTTGGTGATCTTGCCGATCTCCTCCGCATACTTGTGCAGCTGCATGGCGAACATGTTGCCCAGCGTGAAGGTCTTGGGGTCCATGTCCAGCTCCTGGCCGGTCACCTCCATCAGCCGCGTCCAGTGCCGCTTCCTGCACGGTCCGACAAGGCACGAAATGATGCGTGCGTGTGTGAAGTGCAGGTGCAAGGCACCCTGGCACGTTCAAGGCAGGTCTTGCAACACCCAGCTCAGATGCATAGACGCCATACCCTAGGCGCCGGCCTGCGTAGTGAGTCCCAAGGTGAGGCACAGCAAGTGAGACACGGTACGTTGCGAGAGGCTGGTGGCTGGTGGCAGGTGCGCACCTGAGCGCCTCGCTCTTGAGCTCCTTCATGAGCGGCAGCGAGTTGAAGAAGCCCTGGATCTCCTTCTCCACCAGCTCGTACACGGGCAGCAGCTTGAGCTGCTTGAGCTTACGCAGCTTGGCGAGGATGGCCTCCGTGCCGCTCATCATCTTGCCCACGTCCAGCTCTGACCACAACTGGCTGCTGTACTGCCGCACCGCCTCCGCATGCTCCGAATACACCCCGTACACCTGTGGGAGGCGGCAGCGTTGCAGCTCAGCAGGTTCCAGAGTGTTCACAGCACTACACACACTGCGCTCACGATACTAATGTACACTCGCCTTGCCGAGGAGTGCAGATTTGAGGCTGAGGGATCTGACCCTCTTCTAGCCCCTGCCCCGGTCCCCGCTGCAGACACCCCACCCCGTACCCGTACCTGTCCCAGCTTCCGGGTCTCCGTCTCCAGCTGCGCCAGCTCCGGATAGGCGGTGATCTCCATGTCGAACAGCTTCTCCGCCAGCACCAGCGCCTCGCGCTGCCGCAGCGCGTCCGCCAGGTCGGACTCGTACTTGTGCAGCTCGTCCACGCCGGCGGGCAGCTCCACGGTGGGCAGCCCCGGCCCCGTGGTGCGGAAGCGCTCCCACAGCTCCGCCGTGTGGGCGGAGAACTCCGCCACCTTCGCGCAAAAAGAACAGCACCGCAATGGTGAACACCCCCGGGGGTAGAAAGCGGGCTAGGCTTCGATTTGGCTGGTAGCAGTAACGGGTAAGCAGCGAGCGGTCGGGTGCTTTGGGCCCGGGCCTCACCTGCTCCCGCGTGATCTCGCTGAACTTCTTCTTGGTCTCCTCCAGGGACCAGTCCACGGCGTCCGCCTCCTCCATCAGCGCCAGCCACGTCTGCCGCACCTGGCTGGCGCTGGCCAGCTCCGCCTCGCACTGCGCCCGCTCCTCCGGCGTGCTGGCGTACAGCAGCCGGGTGCGGTAGCGCTCCTCCAGGTCCGTGTAGCGCAGCTCCATCAGCATGGACTCGCCCCTGCATGCCCAAAGGAGTGAGCCGAGCAATGAGCCGGCTGCCACGTACCGGTATCCAGCCCCATAGCACTTAGCAGTCCCAGCCGCTGTCGGAACCCGAGCCTACGAATACCGGTAAGCTACTTACCTGCTTTTCGCCCGCCCCCTGGCCCGTTGTGCCCCAGCACCCAGCGCTCACCGTATGGTGTTGACGGTGTTGAGCACCTGCTTGAGCTCGTCCAGCGTGCTGGGCGGCCGGTGCAGCGCCACGTCGAACTTGGCGATCTTGTCGCGCAGCGCCGCCTCCGTGGCGGTGTCCAGGTCGCGCATGGTCTGCGCAATGGCGCGCACCCAGCCCAGCGCCTCGTCGCACACGGAGGACGCCAGCGCGTGGCACGACACACGGATGAACTCCTGGTCGAAGTCCTTGGCCTGCTGCTGCACCTCCGTCGCCATCTGCGGGTGACAAGGACGCAAAACACGAAGGCCCGAGGTGGCTTAGCATAAGGGCCGCAAGAGTGCGCTTGCATAATGCCAAACCTTCGCTCGCAACGTAGATCAGTCACAAGTTGGTCCCGGTGCACACCTTGGAGTACTTGGACAGCTTCTCCTCGAACTGGGCGGTGCTGGGGTCGCGCGCCTTGAACTTGTCCAGCACGCTGTTCTTGTCCGTCTTCCACAGCGATTGGTGCCGCCGCCAGCTCTCTGCGTACTTGTTGACGCCGCTGATGGCCTTCTGGATGGACTGGTTGAGCTGCAGCATGGTCTTGATGACCTGCCGGTCGGCACCAGGCACGTGGGCGGGCAGGGTCAGGCACCGCCAGGCACCAACGCCCCTCAACACTCGTACCGATGAGTCGCCTTCCGGCGGCGGGGGCGCTGGAAGGTTATACGATGCCATGGCACCACATTGAGGCAGCACCAGCCAGTTGGGACCATCGGCCCTGTGGTGTTGCCCACCTGGGGGTTGGCCGCCACGTCCCAGTAAAAGGTGAACACAATGGGCTCGTCGTCGTCGGTGGCCCCGCGCTGCTCGGGCGTCTCGATGCAGGTGCCGTCCATCCAGCGCACGAACATCTTTGTGCTCTCCACCAGGCTGCGCACCAGCCGGCCCAGCGCCTTGTTCACCTCCGTCATGGGCGGCTGCACCACCACGTCCACGTTCTGCAGCGAAAAGGTCACCTTGAACAGCGGCGGCCGCCGCGCGCCGTCAAACTTCTTGGTGCGCTCCTCGATCATGGCCTGTGGTAAACGGAGGCAAGGGCGGAAGCTGTGTACCGTAGCGGCAGCGTGGTGCAAGTGCACGCGAGCTGGCGTGGGGTGCTTACAGCCCGCACCACGTACCCCTGCACTGGACTGGCTTACAGGCACCTTGCTGGAAGAATGCGCATCTGCCGTCCGGGCATTAGTACGGGTACCCATCCCCGCGTATTCTCGGCATGCAACGACGCAGTCCCCCCACCTGCAGCTTGATCATGGCGGACAGCACCATCGAGTTGAGGGCGTTGAAGATGGCGCGCTCCCAGAACGCGTAGTACGACGCCAGCGCGGGGCTCTTGCCGCTGTTGGTGCCCGCCACCACCTCCTCGATCTTCCCCAGCAGCGGGCTGATGGTGCGGTACTTCTTGACCAGGCCCTCCAGCACCGCCATGCGCTGCCGCTCGATGTGCTCGTAGAACTCCTGCAGGTCCATCACCTCGGCCTCTACAGGGAGACATACGATGAAACACAATGACGTCACAAGTGGCAAGCCATGTGTAGGTCAGATCCTATTGTAGCAACAGGAACAACAGCCCCTGCTTCCGAAGGCTGCTGATGTCACGTGCCTCGTCCGGCCTTGCCAGGTCCTCCCTGCGCACCCGGCACTCACCCTCCTCCGCCTCCGACACCAGCTGCGCGCCCGCGATGGCGTACACCACCTGCTCGATGATGCCGCTGTTCTTCTGCACCTGCTTGACCAGCTGCTGGAAGGTGGCGATGGCCTTGTTGCAGGCGGCGGCGAACTCCGCGATGCCCAGGCTGTTCCAGTTGAGGATGGTGAAGCCCGGCTGCAGGCAGCCCTCCAGCTCCTCCAGCTTGCGCTCCATGAGCTCCCGCTCCACGCTGCTCAGCGCGTCGATGGACTGCAGCAGCAAGAGAGGGGGGCCAAGTAAGCGGAGTGGCACATCACGCAGTAAGGCTGCCGGTGTTGCAGTACCATGCGCGGTGAGTAAGTGCACTTCCCTTCCGTGCAGGTTCCGTGCTCGGTGGCGGAGGACAGCCATGTAGCAAGTGCAAGATGACTTACCTCGTAGTACTTGGCGAGCATGCTGTTGAGGCCCTCCAGCCATTGCAGGAACTTGTCCTCCTGTGCGGTTAAAATCGACACGTGACAGCTTGATGTAACTTGTGTGTCCTTGTGCCACGTGCTTACTTCGCGAACGCCTTGCAACCCGGGGGCCCACCGACAAAGTCTAACAGCATTGGGCCAGCAGCTTGCCCTTTCCGTACACCCATGCACCTGCAGCGCCACGTTGAGCGCAATCTCTGGGATGGGGAAGCCCATGCGGTCCAGGTAGCGCGTCTCACGGATGAGCTTGATGAGGTCGGTGTGGAAGTTGACCTCCACGCGGTCTGCGATTGGAACATTACGCGAACAGATGTTGGCATATCAGCCAAGTCGACGCACACGCACAAAGCTTATTGTGGCAATTACGTAAACTTCGGGCCAACGTCCGCTTCCCCGGTACCTACTGCAGCGTGGCTCCCCTGGGACTCACTGGTTGTGGCGTTTCGCCGGAAGATGGTCTGCTTGAGGTGCTGCATCGCCACCGCGTTGATGCTCTCGCCCCAGGTGCTGAACCACTTCTTCTCCGTGAGCATGACGCTGCGCGCAAACGCCTTGAACTTGGCCTCCACCGCCTGGCCCACCTCCGTGGTGCGGATCATGTCCTCCTCCGTGGACAGCAGCTTGGCCATGGTGCGCTTGAGCCGCTCCAGCAGCGAGCGCACCCACTTGATCGCGCCGGCCACGGGCGGCTGGTTCTTGGTCACCGGGGGGCTGTCCTTGTTGCGCTCGAAGATGTCGGCTGTCTGCTCGATCTCGCGCGCAAACTGCTCCAGGATGTCGTTGAACTTGTTCATGACCTGTGGGGAGGGAGGCAGCCGGGTAGCCACGGGGTCACGCGCGTGCGGCGAGGGGATGTCCGTAGAGCAGGGCGTTGCACTCGGAAAGGCCCACAGGCACATGCGGTAGCTAGCTTCACACCTTGTCAGCGCGCTCTATGGTAACCGTTTCCAGCACTTGACCCACCTGCTTCTGGATGGCGCCCTTGCTCTTGATGGACTTGAAGCTCTGCAGCAGCTCGCAGGCCCCCTCAGCGCTGCGCAGCTTGCGGAAGGACGTGTCGATCAGCTCTCGCGTGGCGGCCTTGATGTCCTCGTTGTCCGCGTAGAACTGCGCCTTGGCCATCTTCCACTCGTGGCTGTTGCCGTAGTCGAACACGTTGAACGCAATGGACTCGATGGGCTCGTACATGGCCACCACGCGATGCACCACGCGGTCGATGCCAGCGGTGTCACCTGCGTGCAGTACAACAACCCACACGCAGGTATGTGCCACGGTGTCAGCAACTCGAGCCCGAGCGTATTATTGCAAGCAAGCGGTGTCTCAAGATAGTGTCCATGTGTCTAACATGTAATTGCTTGGGATTGCTGCAGGTGAGTTCAAGGGGCTTGAACAGGCCTTGCTGGTTGCCCACCCGTCACGGCCTTGAGCTCCGGGCCCAGGAAGCGGAAGAAGTCGTCCACAATCTCCACCATCTCGATGAGGTCGGTGCAGATCTCCGCCATGTAGTTGGTGCGCGCAAACAGCAGCTGCTTGGGAAACTCCCAGCGCGCGTCGCGGCCGCTGAGCTCGATCTTCTCGCGCATGCCCATGTAGGTGGACAGCCAGTGCTCCAGCACGCTCTTGCACACCTGCACCACCACCGCAGGGCCAGCACCCAAAGTGCCGTGTTACCGCCACCGCCAGACCCACAGTCCTTCTCCGTTTCTCGTGCTTACGCGTACCCACAGTCCGTAGCCCATGTACCCCAGAGTCCTGAACTTCAATTTTCTTGGTACAGCCCTTGCTAGCACATGTGCCGCCTCACCAAACCTTCTCGCACAAACAATCAGGCACATCATGCAGCTCTCTCTGATCCCACGCAATCCGCCAAATGTCAAGCCCTCAGGCCGCCCCTTGCATCTCGGCGACTGCACTCTGTCCTAACCCACCTTGAGTAGCTCCACCGCGTCGGCGCTGGGCATGCGGAATACGTGTCGCAGGTCCACCGCGCTCTCCACCCGGTCCCCAATGTCGCGCGCGATGCGCTGGAAGAGGCTGCCCATGCGCTGGTCGTCCGAGTAGTGCCGTGAAATAATCCACACCATGCGCAGCGCGTTCATCATGGGCGGCAGCGTGTCCAGGATGCCGCCCAGCGGCCCCGTGGCAATGTTCTTGAAATGCCGCTCCAGGGTGGTGAGGAACTTGACGTTGTCGCGCGCCTCCGTGGCCAGCTTGGTCAGCTCGCCCAGCTGGCTCTTGAAGCCGGCGATGAGATTGCGGTCGTCGGAGCCCTTTTCTACCACCAGGATCATGCGCTTGACCTGCACGAGAGGGAAGCCGGGCATTACCGCAGCGGTCAGGAGGCGGCGGACAGCTGCAACGGCCCCTACCGTGGGTGTGTCCGCCTGCTGCTGCTGCTGCCTGCCTGCCTGCAGCAGGCAGAAAGCTCGGCCCCGCAGAAGCCAGGTATCAAGTACAGCTGTGACTGTGCTTCATGTTTATGCCCATCTGGCCGATGGGCTGAACTTGTGTGCCTACCTGTGGCAGGTTGAGCTGCTCGTACAGGGAAGACATGACCGCGTTGCGCTCGCGCCAAAACTCAATCTCCGCCAGGGGCCCCTTGCCCGTGGGGTGCTTTTGGCTCTCGCGCTGCAGCACGCTCGCCAGCACCTGGCGGGAGAGAGGGAGGCCGGGGACACAGATGCATACTGTCCATGCCCGTAGTTGCCGCATAAAGTGATGTAGCTTACTTTGGGCACCTGGAGGGAGCCAAATTTCGGACAAGGCACATCCTCACGCCGGTTAGGCCAACTCCTGTAGTGCACTGCTTGCCGTGGTCCAGGGCCAGAATGGCGGCCGTTGCGAGGAAGCAGGTTGCACATGGGCTCCGCCGCGCACCCACCTGCGACCACTCCGCCATGTACTGCTCCAGCTGGTTGACCAGGTCGCTGTCGGCTGCAGCCCGGTCAACGTCCTCAAGCGGCATGTCCGGAACCTGGGCAGCAGGCATGACACAGTGCAACACGCGGTCAGCCGTGCCGTACCCCTGAAAGGCATACTTCGCGCACGACATGCGTGCGGCAGGCTTTGCACGCCGGGTATGGCCCAAACCACACGAGCCCGCAGCCATGGCAGAGACCCAGCGCCTTGCTCCAAGCCTAGGCAACGCCAGCCTGTTTCATGGCACAGCCCATGTCCGTGTCTCGACGCTGCCCTGCTGCACGCGCAGGCACAGGCACAGGATCCACCTGCAGGGTGACGTCGCCGGTCAGCTGCTGCAGCGCCTGCGTGACCTGGCTGTGGAACTTCTGCATGTTGCCCAGCAGCTCGCGGTGGCTGCTGTTGGTCATGGACTGCAGCAGCACGCCGCCCGACGACACGTCGCCGCCGCTCATTTGCACCAGCACCGGCACGAACACGCTTGACAGCAGCTGCAGCGGACACGAGAATCAGGGGATCAGGTCAAATGCCGAATTTGTGACTGTCTGTACTCAAGGGCTCGGCCGCCGGATCACCACACTTCCGTCCAGCTTTGCACCACAAGGAGACGCGAGCGACCGCAACCCAATTGACGGGATCCGGCCCTTCCGAGACCCTGCCAGTCCAACGGAAACTTCCTGAGCCCACCTGCTCGAGAATGCGCAGGGAGGGGCCCTCCGTCAGCAGCCCAAACTCCAAGGCCGCGTCCATCTCATCTGCTGGAACCCGTCCCGGGCGCGCCAGGATGAAGTAGAAGGCGCTGCAGCTGCTCAGCTCCTCCGGCAGGCACCCCATCGCGACCGTCAGCTTCTTCACCACCTTTGGCACGGTGATAATGCGCTTTATGTACTTGGGTGGGGGCGGGGCGGGAGGCTCGGTCTCTCCTTCCTCGCCTTCCCCGCCCTCGCCACCCTCCGCCGCCTCCCCGCCCTCGTCAGCTGCTGTACCGTCGCCCGCGGCCGGGGCCTGCTCTCCGTCAGGGGCCGCCTCCTGCTCGGCTGGTGCGGGCGCCTGAGGCTCGTCAACATCTGCTGCACTGGCCCCAGCTGCTTGCTCTGAGTCCTCCACCTCCCCGCCTGCAATGTATTGCAACTCAAGTGCTTCAACAGGCTCAGGTGCACGGTACCGGTAGACACAGGAGAACCTGCATATATATACACATGATACCCTGCATGCCAGGCCGCAGGACGCACCTTCACCACCTCCCTCCTGGCCATCCGCATCTTCAACCCCCTCTCCTCCCTCCCCCTCTCTGTCTGCCGCTTGCTGCCTGCGTACAAAGATGCGTGTGTGTCGGGTAAGGCCAAGGCCACGCCTGGCCAACTGGAGCGTGCAACATGCCCTTCACAGTTGGGTGTTGTCATACAACTTACTCCTCAGCTAGTATCTCCTGCACTTCTTCGACATAGATTGTGGCCTCCTCGAGCGCGAAAAGGAGTGCAGAAGTGGTTGCCGCTGCATGCAAGACCGCGCGGAAGCAGACCGTCGCCTCACGACGCGCAAGATATGCAGCACGGCTCGGTCATTTAAGTTTCGTACCGCCATCCAGGAAGCCCGTGACCTTGGACCTGTTGTCCGGGTAGCTGAGCGACTCCTCGAAGAGCTCGGGAGCGACACCCAGGCCGAGGCACGTCTTCTCCTGAAGCCACTCAAGCCGTCGATCCATGTTCTATGGTTTTATAATGACAAGAAATGCATGGTCTGCAATCGAGCGGCTTGGCCGCGTGGCCCGCGAGGTAATTTGCGGGGTGAAGTCAAGTTTTTTTATCACGGTCAAATAAATATGCTGAAGTAGCAGCAGTTTCTAACCTAAGCGATATATCTTCTAGCCCGTAGCCAGTATTCGCACCTCCAGAGGGGGGTCCAACGGGGACTTTGTGCTGTACGACACACCCGTGTTACGCACTTGTGCAGATGTCTCCTCGTGCACACATGTACACCTTCCGCCACAAAGCAGGGGCAAACCTACCAAAGCCGGCTGAGCATCACGCAGGCCATTCGCCTCCTTGTGCCTCCCCTTCTTCGTCGTGTGGACCATGGGAGTTCCCCTGGGGAGCAAAAATCCCCTACAGCTAGGGGATCATAGTTGCTAGCGCCACAGTGCCGGCCACATTTTCAACCGTTGAAATCAAAGCCGTGACATACCGGTACGCCACATGTACCGTGACCAGCAGCCACTGAGCAACTCAGGTTGGTGAGTGCTGCAACACTCCCGTCCATCTTTGCTGCCAACTGTAAGACATGTACCGGGGATGGGGATGGGCCGATTGGGGATGGGCCGATTGGGAAAGATGGGACTTAGGCGGTTGACGGTCCGGCTTGCGACGGTGCTGCAACTGACGGAGGTAGCCGCAGCCCGGAGCGAGCAGCATGCCGCATTTGCGGAAGCAGCGCTGGAGGCGCCGCTGCACCCACCAGCGAAGGAGGCGGCCCTGAAGCACTTGCAGGGCGCGCTCAACAGGTTGTGGGGGATTCGATGGGAAAATCAGCGTAAGGAGACGTTTTGGCGGCTAACGGTAGACGGCGTCCCCTTGCTCGGGAACTCGCACATTAGGGGCCTAGCACCCGAGGTATGTGGGTGTGGGGGCTTTGGCGGGCCGGACGACTTGGGCCGGCACCCCAGGCAGCACCACTTCTGGGAATGCCCAGTGGCGTGGGCGGTAGTGGGGAGCGTGCAGGAGGGATGGCCAGCAGGGGAGGGCATCCAGAGGGAGCAGGTGTGGTTGGTTAGGGCACCCTCGGGGCACAGCAGTGCGTGTGGGAGGTGGTGGCTCTGGCGGCACTGGAAGCCATGGAGGTGGGGAGGCAGTTTATGCACGCACGCATGAGGGAGCTGCGGGGCAGCGCGGCGGTCCCCCAGTGGCAGTCCCTGGCATCGCAGGCCTCCCGCAGGGCGGTGGCTAGCATGTGGGCGCATCTGCGGGCCTTTGCAGCTCTAGGGGTGCCACGCACGGGGTGGGACGGGGTTGGCGCAGACCACCCCTGGCTTCGGGTGGTGGACGGCCGCCTTATGTGCAACTGGCCGGATGCCCATAACACTAACTGAAGGGCGGACACTGCCCAAAAACTGAGTACATGTACGTTGCCTGTCCTGTCTGGGCTGCCTGCCTGAGGGGGAGGGTGCTTCCGTGCGGTGTGCGTCTGTGGGGCTAGTGGGGCCTTTGTTTGGTGGCAGGCTCACGCGTTTAAAAGGGGGTGGAGCGAAAGCAGCATCCGGGGGGCCGCTTATGGCTAATCCCCCGTACAGCTGCCTCGTGTCCAGTTTCCTCCCTGGTAGAAGGGTAGGTGGGGGCCACGGGCAGAGACGCTGTTTGTTCTGTGGGTGTGCGTCCACGGGAAGCTGCGTGGGGGCGGGGCCAGCCTGAGATATGGTGAAACTTGAGGCCCGTTCTTATTGCGGTCTACCAACCTGTTGGAGCTGTTTGGCTCCTAACCGTACAGCGAGAGGGGTGGGAAACCCCGTGTCCCTGATTGCCGGAGCCAGCCCTGCCCCGTTTTGGGACGAGGCTGCGCCCTGGAAGGGGGCCAAAACTGTAAATCCATACATACATGTACCAGGGGAGGCCTGGTGCGTACTGGTCCTTTGTGCCCAGTCCACCTCGTTGCGGAGCCGCCGGGAAACCCCTCGGCGCAGTTGGCCCTAGGCTCCGAGTGCGGTTCCAAGAGGCCACACTTCCTTGTGCTGCTCATACATTGGGGAAGCATGTGGGCCGTACCCACTGTTCAATGCCGCACTGAACTTGCACCATGTTTGCACACGCATGCACCGGCACACGGTTGAGCTGTCAAACTCCACGAGGTGGTGCCTGCGCCATGTACGTATGCCGCACCCCGTCCAAGACAGGGAAGGTGGCGTCAATCGGGGCTCCCTCAGTCCTTGCATTGGTATGGCTTACATGTCTGCAGGCACGAGATTGATGCGGGTGACGCAGGGTGACGACTCTTTCGCAGGACGGGCAACCCCCTCGCGCATGTCCGCAGAACATGACATATATCGCACCTCAATCGTCACCTCCACACACTATTTGGGCAAGGAGCCTGCATCAAGTTACCAGTCAGCTGATGGGTCAACAAACCACAAACCAAAGCCCCTCCGTCAGGCGGTGTCGCGTGGACCCACGTGTGCGGCTCACTCAATAAAACGAAACAATATTAGCCACAATCACCTGCATAGCGCACGTCACACGCACCGCAAGCCCACAGCTGCATCGGTACCAGGCTTCTCGCTTGGCCCGGCCTTGACCAGCTGTACTGGGCATGAACCCGCGCGTTCCCCACGTCCCCACAACACGCTTACCGCGCAGCAACACGACACTTTACCTGCTGTCAACTCACAAACAACACGCATCCTCCTCTCATGTCACAAGCTATTTTCTACCCTAGGAAAGAGCCCTCGTGTGCAAGAGTGCTGTCAATCACCCATGGCAGTAGTCTTCACGTGCGCAAGGCGTCAAACGAGTGTCATGGTCTTCAAACCTTCCCATCTCCCATCCGCCAGCCCGTACCCCGCCCAATGCGGTGCAAGATGTCAACAAGTCAGTGCAAACTCCTTGTGCAGCGATGCACATGCTCAGTTCTGCCGGTAGCCAATGTACTTGGCCAGGGCCACCAGGGGCGCGGCCTTGGCCCGGTCAAAGCCCTCCAGCTGCGCGATGGCCTCGTTGATGAGGTCGTCGGCCACCTGGCGGGACTTCTCTAGGCCCAGCAGCTTGGGGTAGGTGGTCTTGTTGACCGCCAGGTCCTTGGCAGCGGTCTTGCCCAGCTGCTCCGTCGTGGCAGTCACGTCGAGAATGTCGTCAATTACCTGCATCCAGTGCCGTTCGGGGTGGTTGAATTCAGCCGTAAGCTGGTCTGAGCGGCCTTGGGAGCATTGCCGGCTCAAATGGCATAGGCGGGAGGCTCTTCCCCGTAGCAAGTGTGGCTGCAAGACCCGACCCTGCTCAGACAAGCACCGCGGTGCTGCGTACGGACAGCAACATCTTGCGCTATGTGCGGCCAACCCAGGACAGCCTGCCGGTGTGGTCCCGGTAACGGGACTTGTAGGGGCTGGACATGATTCATGATATCGCCTTGCTGCCAGCGAACAAGGCGCGACTGCTGCAAGCGAGAGCTTTTGCTTTTGCTGCTGCTGCTGCTGCTACTGCTGCAACAGCTGCTGCTCCTGGTCCTGCTCCATATGTCTGTTGGAGCCACCGCCACTTCCATGGCGGCTAGCATTCAGCAGGAAGAACGCTGGCCGGCTCCCCTGCTGCTGCGTCCAGGCGCTCGCCACTGCCACCCACGCTCGTCCGCTCGGAGCTGTGGCCCATGCCGGCTTGTCCAGATATGTCTGTGGTATACTGTATGCACATTTGCCCGGTTCCATTAATTGCTTGGACACCAGCGCTGTTGACTTGACTCAACCCTTCCTGGCCTTCACACGTACCCTTCCAGCCCGACCCAGCCGCAGCACCCTGCATGCGCAGCCGACCGCACCTGGAACGCCAAGCCGATGTTGATAGCGTACTTGCGCAGCTTCTCCACGGTCGTGTCATCCGCCCCGCCCAGGATGGCGCCGCACACAACCGACGCCTCCAGCAGCGCAGCCGTCTTGTGGATGTGGATGTACTGCGGGAGGAGTGCAGGTAGTCGCGGCAACAGTTCATACGCTATCAACACGTGTTGAGCCATTGTCGCTGCGTGCATCCTTTCCGGAGCTCCTGGCATCAACGAGAGGCGTCCGGGCACCCGGTGGCCTTTGTAACGTGCATCTTCACCGACGCCCCGCAAAAGTTGTCGACAAACAGCTGCAGCCCCACGCGAGCCCTGGCCCTGCCCACGGCGCCCGCTGCCGGACCCACCTTGAGCACGTCCAGGCCAACCTCCTTGTCCTCGCTCTGGATGTCCACCACCTGCCCCGCCACCAGGCCCTCAGCGCCCACCGCCCGTCCGAGCTCCATGATGACCTGGGTGGTGGCCAATAGGTGCGTGCGTGCGTGCGTGCTCGGTGGCAGGCATCGGATAACGGGTTCGCAGGTGAGCATCAGCAGACGGACTCGCAGGAGGGCGCCCTACGCTCGCCCATTGTCCTCGTAGACTGCCCTAAGCAACGACGGCCGAGTGCCACCCGTCCCGCAAGCCAATAGTCAGACCGTTGGCGTTCGCAGAGCAAGTCCGCTACATGTTGTTGCAGCTGCTTTGCGCTGTACCCCTCGGTGCCCAGACCCTTTGGAACTTCTCCCCTTACCCACCCTCAGGACGCGGTCGGCGCTGACGCCCTTTGTGGCGCGGGCAATGTGCTCGAAGGAGTACGTCAGCAGCGCGTCGCCCGCCAGAATGGCAATGTCCTCGCCGTACACCTTGTGGTTGGTGGGGCGGCCTCGCCGGAAGTCGTCGTTGTCCATTGAGGGCAGGTCGTCGTGGATAAGGCTCATGGTGTGCACCATCTCCATGGCGCACGCGGCGGGCATCGCAGCCTGGATGTCGCCTGCAAGAGTACCGCCGTGGGGCCAATGGACACGGTTGACAGGTAGCGGAGGGACGGGACCGTCAGGAATGGACATGCCAATGCCGCGTGACAGAGGCAACGCAGTGCCAAGTACAAAGACGACCATGATGCCGATGTGAGGGAACACTTTCAGGCACAATGTGCCGTCAGGTCCAGCTGACCAAGTTCAAGGACGCAAAGGACGCTGTGCATCCGCCAGGGGATTGACGTGCCGTAGTGTGTGGCTTACCTCCCACCATCTCGCATGCAGCCAGGCACAGCGCCGGGCGCACCCGCTTGCCACCAGCAAGTAGGGAGTACCTGCGGCCGTTAGATCCAACCGAGCAACGGACGCAACGGTTGAGCTGGAACGAGGACTTCCGCCGCTTCCAGCTATCTACTAACCGGCAAAACTAGCCGGTGGGACGTACCGCATGCTCTCGTACAGAGTGTCGGGGTACTTCTGCGGCACAGCCTCGTCCATGGCCTTGTTGACAAGCTTTGCGCGCTCGGTCATGTAGGAGTTGAAGTCAAAGGACCCTGCTGCAATTATGAAGCGTCGAGAAGTGATAAGAACCCATGAAGTACACGGGACCACAGCTGGCAAAGCACTAGAGCGGCCGCCCCGAATGCTCACCAGGCTTGGCCTCGACTTGCTCTGCGGTCGCGGTGGCCGCCTGTGCAAGAACCTTTCTCACAGAAACACGCTGCAATACAATGGGAGCGAAGATCTTAGCGACCATGCTTGCTGCAAAACGCCTGAATTGCACAGGTATTGCGAGCGTCCTGCGCTCACCATCACCGCGGGTACCCTGACATGACGGGCACCAAGCGGACTGGCAACCCTGCCAGACCTACACAGACAGCAATCCATGTTTTGGGTCGTCGATTGCAAGGCAGCGTCCTGAGTACCAAGCCTCCTCTACGCTAAGCGCACTGTGGCCAATTTGCTTATTGTGAATCGTACCGAGCAGACTGAAGCGAGCGAGTGGGCAGCATTTCCGAATTGTTACAGGAGCGCTCGTCGGGTCGGTTGAGCACACTGAGGCGTGAGAGCGCAGCCCGCGCAGGCAGGACCAAAGGCTATGAAAAGCCCTTCTTTTGTTATCTATCCTATGCACAGTGCGCGGAAAGATCTTGGAAGGAAAGGGCCGGGCTGTCAGGAATGGGCATGGGGACGGACGTACACTGCTGCTTTCCACCGACTTGCACTGTGCCTACACAGCCAAACGTGCACACTTTCACGAATCAGCTCTCCTAGATTTGTGGAAAGGCTGCGGCACCAGGTCTTCGTTGCAGTCCTTGTTCAAGTTAGTGTGCATAGGCCCAGCATCGGCACTGCCCTTTGCTGGGCGCAATGCGGGCACCCTACGAGGGATAGTCCATTAGGCGTAGAGTAGGAGTCGCCCCCAGGAAGGGGCCACCTAGCCATGTTTTGGAAGGTCACCGGCTTTAGCCAGCCTTCCCCTATTGAGGTATGGCAGTGTTGGACAAAAGCCGTGTCTGAGAGGGTACTCCAACCTGCTCACCGCGGTGGCGACTCACTCCAACCACGCAGCAAATCCTTGATAAGGAGGAGTTCACGCTAGAGGAGCTGCTCGAAGAAGATGATATTGTGCAGGAGTGCAAATCTCTCAACGGGAGGCTAGTAGCCTTGTAAGTATGCGGCCAAGGACACAACAAACTTACTGTGTGTGCGATCGCAGCCAACATTTGTTCTGACGCGCGCCTGACTTCCCCTGACCGCAGCTTGCGAGAGCGCAGTACTGTCGAGCAGCTGATCAAGTAAGTTTGCACGGTGTTACTGGAGAGGGGAACTTGGACTGGTGAGCTGAGTGATAAGTCGCACATTTGCTGCAGGTACATTGTGGAGCCTCCAGGCGAGCTTGACGATCCCAAACGGACGTACAAGTAAGTTTATCCTTAAGCTGGCCAGTAGCGCTGGCCTCTGCGCCCTTTGGGTGCAGTTACAGACCGGACATTTGTGCTCTTGTAGGTACCCCTTCACGTCATGCGAGGTGTTCTGCTGCGAGGTGGAGGCAGTGTTCAATACGCTGCTGGAGGATGTTCAGCTCATGCAGCTGCTCTTCTCGTTGCTGGATTCGGACCCACCCTTGTCCTGCAAGACAGCTGGGTACTTCGGCCGCGTCGTTTCCCACCTCCTCACCCGCAAAACCAGCGAAATGATGCAGTACCTGCAGGTAATGCAAAGCACGCATTTGCGCTGAGGCAGGGGGGAATGGGTGTGGGTGTGCGGGGAGTATGAGGCTGGGCGTTGACACTGGAGCCTGTTGCAGCCCTCGAGGCTGGATGCAACCTGAGATCGCACACATGTGCATGCGGTGGTCGGGCACTGCGAGGCAGCTCTTAGGCTGTGCATTTGAGCATTTTGGAATGGAGGGTGTCCGCATGTCCAGAACGCATGGAATAGAGGCCGGCTGCGTTGCTATGGCACACGCTACAGCTTATCGGATTTTACGGCGCATGCCACAGGAGAACTCCCACATCCTGGAGAAGCTGGTCAACCACGTGGACACCACCTCCATAACTGAGATCGTTAAGCGGCTCGTGGGCGCAGATGACCAGTCCAGCATCATGTTCATGCCCACGTACGCCCAGTGGCTAGCAGACACGCCGCTGGTGAACCTGCTGCTGAACCGGCTTGGTTCCAGCCATTCGGTGGAGGTGCAGACCAACGCAGCGGACATCCTCTCGGCCATCGCGCACACTCAGCCCTCGCCGCTGGCAGCCAAGCTGACCAGCGAGGAGTGCATCGGCACGTTGTTCCAGCACGCGCTGCAGCCAGGCTGGCAGGTGCTGGTGGCGGCGCTGGACGTGTGCATTGCGCTCCTTGAGCCCAAGCGCAGCAACCCCGAGCTGCTCACGGAGGGCTCACCCTTGCAGGAGTCAGTCCGCAGGGCCAAGTCGGAGGCGGTGGCGGCCATCATAAACCACTTGCCCAGCCTGGTGACACTGCTGCAGCAGCCGGATAACGGTGCGACCCTCGAGACACCCTACGGCCTGCTCGCGCCGCCCCTGGGCCGTGCGCGGTTGAAGGTGGTCGAGCTGATGGCGGTGCTCCTGCGCAGCGGGGACGTGGTGGCGGAGCGGGGGCTGGTGGGCAGCAACAGCGTGCCCGTGTGCCTGGAGCTGTTCCGCAACTACCCTTTCAACAACCTGCTGCACCACAACGTCACGGCCATGCTAATGGCCGGGCTGGTGCGGCAGTCGGAAAGCCTGATCCCGTACCTCTTTGAGCACTGCAAGCTGCTCGACTGGATCACCAGTTTGCCCACGGAGGTGCGGCCGGCGCCTCGGCCAGGCTTCGAGACGGAGGCGTCCTTGAAGCCCCCGCTGCGGGCCGGCTACTTGGGGCACGTGATTCAGATTGGCAGCACGCTCGAGGGGATAGCTGGTGCGGGGCTGGGGATGTCGGCCCAGGAGTCGGTTAACAAGGCGGCGGTGGAGGCGTACTTGTCCGCACACGCGGGCTGGCAGCAGTGGCTCGCGAACGAGCTGCACCCCAGGCAGGACGTAGAGAACGTCGGCAAGTGGCAGTGCGGACGGCCAGCGGCCACGGACTTGGCGGGGATAGACAGCGATGGGGACGAGTACCAGGTGGGGTATGGGCTGCATGGCTGCTCGCGGGTGCCGTGTGCTGAGGGGGCACCCTGTTCCGCGGGAGGGACCTCGTCTCGTTGACTGCACGCATGATCGCAAACAAGACTGCCTGTCGCCATGAGCCATCCTTTGCCCTAAGGGGGAGTTACATTTAGTTACTAGACATGCATGCTGAGGATTGCGGACGCGTCGGAAGTTCCGACGTGCCTTCCCATTATAGGAGAGAACGGGAAGGCGGTTTGCGCACGTCCGGAATGCCATTTCGGTCACGCAGGCTGTGCATTTTCGTGCATACGTACCCCATTCGGCTGAGCGGTGCACGCGCGAAGCATGACGTGCAGGACCCAAACGACATTTGGTGCACCTCGCAATCTGGTGTCTCGCTTGTGCGTTAGCGGCTTTAGATGATCTTTCGCGCACTGTGCGTTCAACACGCACCGCTACTTTATTTTGTGGCGCAAGCCTTGTTAACTCGCCGCTGTTTATGCTCCTGTTGCAGAACGACATGGAGCTGGGCGACATCCAGGGCATGCAGCCGGCCCTGTACCACCGCTACAACGTGGTGGAGGAGGGCGACGAGGACGAGGAGGACGACGACAGTGGGTACAAGGGCACGTCCATGTTCGAAGGGGCGGCGGAGGGTGTGGACAAGATGGGCGGCGGCGGCGACGCCAACGCGGACCTGACGGAGGCGCTCAACAGCATGCACCTACGGGACCGCGAGTTGATGGGCGACAGCACGCCCATGGAGGAGGCGGATCTGTCTGGAGCGGGGACACACGCCAACCGCCTAGGTGCGCAAGGGTTAAGAGTGAAGCCAGCCGCGCAATCTCGTGGCCTGGGGCAAACGGGGGCACAAATCGCGCCGCCTCGCTTCTAAATCTGTCACTGCCGCAATCATACGTCCGCATCCTTTTGATGGTTCCCTCACGTCTCCTCATGCCATAGCGGCATGAGCGGCCCTAGACCTCAAACCGTGTGCTGCCGATCCGTCTCCCTCATGCCATAGCGGCCATAGGCCTCAAACGGTGTGCTGCCGATGCGGCTGCTGCTACTTTTGTTACGCAAACCCACAGACGGCGGCGGGCAAGACGTGCACATCGACGATGATGAGGTGCTGCTGGCCACCAGCGACGACGAGGAGCCGGGGTTGCGCGGCGGGGCGGCGGGGGAGGGGGCGGAGGCAGGGGACAACGGCGGCGGTGGCGCAGCGCAGGCCCCGGCGGCGGTGGACACGGTCATGGGGGATGAGGAGGCGACGGGCGAGCCCATGCCCGATGCGGCGACGCAGCTCCCCGACATCACGACGGACTTTGCAGCGGCGGGAGGTGACGCTACCGGTACATGGAAGCCCAACTGGCCCACGGAGGGCATCGGTTCAACGTGAGGGGCTTGAGCATCGTCCTGGTTCCTGAGAGCGCTCAGCGCTACCGGGAAGGGAACTGCTAGGGCAGTCATTGCAGCTAGCTACGGCACAGCGGGCATAGCCGCAGAGGGGTCCAGTCGTGTGGGTGAGTGGCTGGTTTGAAGGGGTATGCATATAATGCGGTGCGTGGACGAGAGATTCTGCAGCACGGGTGGGGATGGGGGCACGGGGCAGTCCTAGGTGGTTTTGAGGAGGGTTTGGGGTCTGGCTCGCTTGCAGCGAGTAGTGGGTTTTAGCTCGCAGCCCACAGGGACAGTGACAGCGCATTCCGTGGGTTGCGCAGATTACTCCGGACTTGACCAGTTCATCCTGTGCACGCAAGACCACCACCACCTGACAGGGTGACGCTGCAACGTGTGCAGAAATTGCGGTATTGACGTTTTGTGCTTGAGTTTGATGTTTTGGGGCTCGCTGGCTGGCGAGGAGGAGCTGCGCGTGCATGTCTGCCCACCATGGTGTCTATTCATGCCGTTTAAAGCAAGTCGCCGATATGCTTGCATTGTGGCTGTATGCGTGTTTGTCATTGCGTTGTGTTTTGAGGTTTGGTCGCGTGTGTGAAACCCAGCCCGCCAACGCCTGGGTGCTGCGGATTTTATGCTTGCATGTGGCGAGGTTCGCCTTTCTGCTGTAGGGATCACGGTCTGTCCTGCTGCCTCCCGCGTGACGTGCGTATTGCAGTACATGCTTAGACGTTGGCAGCGTTGCGGTGCCACGCACGCAACGACCAGCACGTTTCCATATTAGCGCTCCAACAAGCGACTGCTGCCCCGTGGTGGTACCACAACCTGAAGGACTGACACACCCTGCACAGGACCGTACTACCGAGTACTGGGGTCACGTCGAGAGCCGTAGCAGCGTTGCCTCAGGTTGCCTCCAGAACCAGCTTGGTACACCGCAGCATGGCAGGCAAACATGATCGAATAACATGGAGCAACGGGGCACGTAACCCGGCCCATATACAGCGAAACCTTGGCACGCGCGGTATCGCCAGCACTCGTACGACAAGGTGCGACGTGTAAGACCAGTGTGAGTCCTCCTGTAGACTCCGCAGACACAGGCTCCTGTAGACTCCGGCAGACATTCGAACACGTACGGTGTAGGCACTGGCAATCCATGCAATCCACAATAATGCGGCTGAATCAAGGCGTTTCACACACCTCGAGACACATACCCCAATGCATGCACCGTACTCTACGTAACTTCAAATTTATGCATTCATAACACAAACTGAAGGGCGGATACTGCCCAAAAACTGAGTACATGTACGTTGCCTGTCCTGTCTGGGCTGCCTGCCTGAGGGGGGGTGCTTCCGTGCGGCGTGCGTCTGTGGGGCTAGTGGGGCCTTTGTTTGGTGGCAGGCTCACGTGTTTAAAAGGGGGGCGGAGCGAAAGCAGCATCCGGGGGGCCACTTATGGCTAATTCCCCCGTACAGCTGCCTCGTGTCCGGATTCCTCCCTGGTAGGAGGGTAGGTGGGGGCCACGGGTAGAGACGCTGTTTGTTCTGTGGGTGTGCGTCCACGGGAAGCTGCGTGGGGGCGGGGCCAGGCTGAGATATGGTGGAACTTGAGGCCCGGTCTAATTGCGGCCTACCAACCCGTTGGAGCTGTTTGGCTCCTAACCGTACAGCGAGAGGGGTGGGAAACCCCGTGTCCCTGATTGCCGGAGCCAGCCCTGCCCCGTTATGGGACGAGGCTGCGCCCTGGAAGGGGGCCAAAACTGTAAATCCATACATACATTCATTGCCCTCTCTCAGAGTCAAGTACGTGGCATGCCAAGGTATACCAGCAGCCCAATCCCGGTTACCCACCAACACGACCATCATGCAGCTCAGCCAGGAACACCTGTAGGCACGCCAAGTAACCTGTCTACAAAAGCCGAAAGCGGGTCCGTCATGAACAGCTACACGATCACAGCTATACGCTGGCAATCAGCCACGGTCGAGTAGAGTGGAGAGTTCAGCGGCAACCACGGTTGACTTTGTGGTTGTGGACGCAAGAGGATGCGACTGCCTCGGTGCCGTGGACGCCGAACTCCCGCGATATTGTTTAACCCTTGTGCCTGTACCCCCCACAGAGCCCGTAGCCACCCGGACCGAGGTAAGGGCAGCCGCTCCTGAGCCCCGGCCAACAGCCTGACCTCAGCCCCGTTCCGCAGCATTTACTCGAGCCCCCGGCTGCCTGCCGGGCCCCGATCACCCCTGCATGTCGACGTCCCCCTGCTGCTGCGGGTGCTGCGCCTGGTACGCCGTCACCGCCGCCGCCAGCGTGGACCGCATGTGGCCGCACACCTGCTGCAGGTCCTCGCACGCAGCCTTGACCGCCTGCATCGCCGTCACCTGGCCTGCAGTGGACACAAGCCGGCGACGCGGCGCACATGTTGCAACGAGCAGGAGTCCTAGCGCAAGGAGTACCGGACACCGCAGCGGGTTCTCTGTCAAAGCCTCCGGTCGAACACTGTGTAACCCAAATCACATCGGCGGTCTCAGGCACATGCGTCCGTGCTACGGCAAAGCTCCTGCCCGTGCAACATGCCCCGTGCTGTTGTACCTGTGGTCTGCACGCGCATGTTGACCAGCTCCTCCGAGGGATGCGGCATGCTATAGCCACAGAACGCCACGTGGGGACTGCGCCGTTCAGGGCGGGGGAGGGGCGGGGGCACAGTTTTACGTAGGGAGATCATTAGGCCAGCTGGCTGACAGGCATACAGGAACTGAGGGCAGCGCAATACAGCAGGCAGGCAAGGTCGACACAAGCGGCGTGCTGAAGTGGCAGGAGCAGACAAGGGGTGCGTTGCCAATGGTAATGTCGGGCGCTAGAGTCGCGGGGAAGTACAGATGCCTCAAAAGTGGTACGCCCGCGCGCGCAGCTGGTGGCCCCGAACCGTATCGTGACGGCTTCCTCTCCCTACCCTAAACCGTGCCCTCTCGACCACAGCACGCCCGACAGTATCCCCCCTTCCACCCCCCCTTTCACCCACTTCTTATTAAGGAAGAACCGCAGGGAGTTTGCTAGAGTATGGTCCTCTTCCTCAATACTGAAGGTTGCGGCAAAGAAGTCAGCCGCTTCGTCCGCCATCTGGCAGGGCTCGGTTGCAGCGGCCAATGGCGTCCCTCCAAGTCCCCACAACACAAGGAACCTTCCCGCAGCCAAACGTCGCTATTGCCCCTGCGCGGTGTGGCTTTTCCTTCGAGTTGAAGCGGCTGCAGGCTGAAAAGGAATTAATGGGGCACACTTGACAGACGAGCCTGTTGACAGTGAGTTTCGAACGATTGTGAAAGTTTGCATTTACATGTATTGCTAAGTGGCCCAGGTGGTTGCATGGTTTTGGCGGAGGGCCCATTCGCGGCATCGGGTCCATGGCGCCGCCGTGTATAATGGCCGGACTCCGGCACTCGCCCTCCCCCTCTCCTAGCAAGACAGCAAAAATGGTGGCAAGCGGCCTGGCTGTGGGCCTTAACAAGGGCCATGTGGTTACCAAGCGGGAGCAGGCTGTGCGCCCTTCCCAGACCAAGGGGGTGAGCAGCAGAGCTTATGGACTGGCTCCACATCAATTACCAATTGAATATATTAGGAGCTGAAAAGCTGACGCTGCCTCTTTTTCCGGTTCTCCGCTTTCAGCGCCTTGGCAAGCGCGTCAAGTTCGTGCGCGAGGTGATTCGCGAGGTGGCCGGCTTTGCCCCGTACGAGAAGCGCATTATGGAGCTGCTGAAGGTCGGCAAGGACAAGCGTGCTCTGAAGGTCGCCAAGCGGAAGGTATGCGGCGGCTGCATCTGCGGCGGGGGCGGGCTGGACCGAGCGGATATTGACATGTCACCAACGACCTTTGTATGTGTGTTGGAAAGTGTGCACGAAGAGGTGCTCACGGCAACTCTGCCTCCCCACGACCTTGCCCATCCCCCCTCAGCTGGGCACCCACATCCGCGGTAAGCGGAAGCGTGAGGAGCTGGCTGGCCTGATGCGCAAGATGGCCGCCAAGAAGTAAGCAGCCCAGCCGCTTACTGTGCTGCAGTTGGAAGCTCATGGGCCCATGTAAAGCGCACGGGGCTTTGTTCCACGCCTCTCTGTCGTCCCAACAGTCTGCCGGATCGTCACAGCAACAGTTGATGCCAAGGGCGGCAGCCACAGTAGAACTGCTCAGAACAGCATGATGAACAGATCACCAGGCGCAGGGGCTGGCGCAGACGCAGCAGCAGCAGCTGCAGCGGCGGCAGCATCAGCAGCAGCGGGGGCGGTGGGTCTCGTTCAGGGCGGCTGCTGCCTTGCCCTCTGGAGGCAGCAGCCTTTGGGGGGGATGGGTGGGGGTTGGCTGGCGGTATGGCAGCATATGCAGCAGCTGCTGACGGCCTCTCCGGCCTTGGGAGTGCCGGCCGTGGCGGTTGGGTTGCTGCAGGCGGAGCGGAGTGACGGTGCTGCAGCTGCCAGGCTCACCTGGGGCTGCCGCAGGGCAGCTCGCCACATATGCAGGCAGCACCGTGGGAACGGGTTCAGTGGACTGGGGTACTGCCATCCTCGCTGAGGTCGACGGGAGGCTGTGTGGGCCCGGTCGTTGCGGTGGTGCGGCAGGGTGCAGCTGCGCGAGGGGCGGCAGCAGCATCTGCTGCTGCTGGACAAGGCGAAGCCCTCGCCCACGGGCGGGCTGCTCTGCGGCAGGGGGGCCAGGGGGTCTGAGGGCTGGCTGGCCAGCCGGGGCGCAGCAGTGCGCTGGCGTGGCATGGGCCCTGCACGAGGAGGAGCCGCAGCAGCAGATGAAGCAGCAGCGGGGGCAGGGCAGTGACGCATCGGCAGCCATTGCTGTTCTCAACATGGCTCAGCGGGGCGACAGCGCCATAGTTTTGGCCAGCGAGCATAAACGCAGCGTACAGCTTACCAGGAGCCCCCAGCGTGCACAGCTTACCAGCCTCAGGAGTCGTATGGGGGCTGAAGTGACAGTAAATTCAGCACCATTAGCAATGATGTTAGCCATTCTTTGAGTAAGGCGCTGTGATTGATTCAATACGACGATTGTTAGGGATCTGGCCAAGCTTTGAAGCCCGCATCTAGCTCAGTCGTGCCGTACATCACCACAGTAGCAAGCATGCGCCGTTACACCATCCAGAACACCCCACGGCTTTGCGGTAGCACGTACGGTTCAACTTGTGCCGACAGTCCCTCACTTGGGCCGAACAACATGCATAGTCGCAAGGGGACCTGGATCTGGAAGGGGACGTAGTGGGTAAACCCATACATACCGGTACACCTGCAAGACACACCGTCAGCCAACTCCAGTGGGTTGTTTAGAGCGATGGGACACGGGGGCCTTGCATGTGTCGAGTTGCTTCATAAGTACTTATGCACGCAGTGAAGGGTATGGGCCCGTCCGTACTGTAGCGCCGGCAGCCGCGACGAACAGTGCAGGGCTGCAGGCTGGATCAGATGGGTGCACCCCGCCCCTTTCAGAGGGCCAGGCGGTAACTCCCCTGTATCCTGCCTGTATCCTCCGACTGGGTATTGTGCGTGACGAAAGCGCTCCTTGTAGCACATTTATGCACTGATACGCGAGCTTCTCTAGGTTGTGCCTCGTGCAGTGCCTCTTGCTCGAAGCCACGGCGTAGAGGCCAAGGACGGTTGATGGAGGACGTGTTCGGGGCCTCCCTTGCACCCAAAACGCTCCAACCGAGGCACGCTAGTGTCAGGACAGGTGGGCAAAGCAGCTTTACAGCTTTGCATATCACATACTGGTCATACATGTGTGGCGGATCGACCGGCGCGAAGCAGCAAATGTCATTGCCGTACGCGGATTTTCTGCTCGAGTAAGTAGAGTGAACCGAAACTTTGCTCTTGTACCGAGCTGCACTGGGAGTCTTTCCGGTTGCGCTCTCAACGACCCTATTGGCGAACACGCCCTGCACAGTCACGCTACCTTATCGCAACGTCACCTGTTAGGACAGATCAATTGCTACTACTGATACATCTTTCGCTGCACAAATTAGCGCTTCCTTCTCCACCAGCTGCATTTACTAGCGATAGGTCTGCAAGCGTTTCGCCATGCTCAGCGCCCAAACTTCTTCGCGGAGCGCGCAGCGGGGCTGCAATGCCTCAAAGCAGGTAGAATACATGCTGGGAGATCATGGACAGCCCGCAGCAGAAAGCCCGCTGCAAAAAGTGGACTGTAGAACCTCTTACAGTGCCCATGCGGCGGTGGGGCGTTACAGGGCGTTAAGCCCGGAAGCCGTCGGATACACCCCAATTGCTCTGTAGAAGGCCTAGGATTGCATGCCAGTCCGCCGATCATGCTCAGTCGAGGGCGCAGAGAGGCGGCCTTGTTGGCAAGTTTGCATCGCAAGACACGCGCGCTGTTTTGCTTGCCTCGCAGGTTGCAGCTCCTAATTTTGTCTCCGGGCGCGTCCTCGGGCGCTCCGGCGTAGCTTGCCAGGCCTCGCCCGCTGAGGCAAACGGCTCGCCCATCGTGACTGGGCCCATCGCGGTGAACCCCTCCATGTCCCCCGCGCTGGACCCCGTCAGCGCCTCCGCCACTGGGCCGGACGGCAAGATGGCCAAGGCTGTTGACCGCAGCAAGGGCCTCTGGACTCGCTGCGACAAGTGCGGCACCATTCTGTACATCAAGCACCTGAAGGAGCACCACCACATCTGCTTTGGCTGCAACTACCACCTCAAGGTGCGGCAAGGCCGGCGCCGTAGGACAGGACGCTGCCGAGCATAGGCGTGTCGCACATTCTGCCCAACTGTAACTCTGCCGCTGAGCATCGCAGGCGCTAAAATATCGAAGCTTGGGTAGCCACAGAACCAACCCCTCCCGCTTGACCCGCCCTACGTCCCCTGTGTCAGTCAGCCCGCGTCCCCATCGCCCTCTCTCGTCTCCCTCCTGACCTTCGCTTACCTTGCACAATTGTTGGCATTCAATCTTCGCGCGTTTGGCTCGCTGACGCCTCTCCTCCCCGCACCCCTCCCTCCCCCCTTGCTTGCTCGCACAGATGTCCTCCCAGGAGCGCATCAACCACCTGATCGACGCCGGCACGTGGCGCCCGCTGGACGAGACGCTGTCCCCCGTGGACCCGCTGGAGTTCACCGACCTCAAGCCCTACACGGACCGCATCAAGGAGGCGCAGGAGAAGACGGGGCTGCAGGTGCGTGGCTGGGGCCGGGCCGGGCAGGACACATCGGTGGGGTGTGTACTCAACGTGGCAAAGGGCCCGGGCATGCCATGTTCATCGAGTCTGGACCTCCTCATGCGATCCTTCCAACGCGGGACTCCCAAATCTCCTCTCCTCCCCGTCGCCCTCCTGCCCCTACCCCACCCCACCCCACCCCACCCCACCCCGACTCCGCCCCCAGGACGGCGTGCGCACGGGCACGGGCCTGCTGCACGGCATCCCCGTGGCGCTTGGCGTCATGGACTTCACCTACATGGGCGGCTCCATGGGCAGCGTGGTGGGCGAGAAGCTCACCCGCCTCATCGAGTACGCCACGCAGGTGGGCCGGGCGTAGGACTGGGTGGGGGTAGGATCGGGCGGGGGTGGGATTTGGGGTGTGGCTAGTAAGATTGGGTGAGGGGTAGGGATGCGGGTGCAGGTTCAGTGCGGGCCCGGGCGGGTGCAGGTTAAGTTCGGGCCCGGGCGGTTCGGATGGCATTGGAGTCGGCGCGACGGCCCGCGGGGCACAGGAGCGCGCGGGGAGGCCCGTGTGTAGCGGGGCAAGCAAGGCGAAGGCATGGCAGGGAGAGGGCTGGTCGGGGTGGGTCAAGGCGCATGTGTGTTACGCCGGTGCAGGGCAGGTTGGGCAGGCCAGGTCGGGGGCTGCCCAGGACGGCCGGAGTCGATGCTGATGCCGGGAATAGTTTGGGTGGGTTGTGTGACGAGCTGCTGAGAGGGGATGACTTCTCGGCGCTGGAACTCGTCCCATGGCGCGTGCAACTGCTCCCCGCTGCGTGGGCGGCCCCTGGCCCGCACCCTGCCCTCACCCCTCGCCCCCTGGCCCCCTCCACCCCAACACGCCCCTGCCGCCCCACACCCTCCATCCCCCCCTCGCCCCTCCACTTCCGCCTGCAGGAGGGCATGCCCGTCATCATCGTGTGCACCAGCGGCGGCGCGCGCATGCAGGAGGGCATCTTCTCGCTGATGCAGATGGCCAAGATCAGTGCCGCGCTGCACGTGCACCAGAACTGCGCCAACCTGCTGTACATCGCCATCCTCACCTCGCCCACCACGGGCGGCGTGACCGCCTCGTTCGGCATGCTGGGCGACGTCATCATCGCAGAGCCGCAGGTGGGCGGGGCCGGGGGACGCGTGAAGTGGGCCGGGGGGGACACGCCGCCGTGCACTGCCCGGTATCCGGTGCCGGCGGGGGATCGGGGGGGGAGGGAAGGGGGATGGAGCAGGCAATCCTTAGCGCTGCGCTGCGGTAAGCCCACTGCTGGCTCGGCTCGGGGCTTGAGGCTTGAATTGAATAACTCGATCTACCGACGTGCTGTGGTTCTCACTCGCCGGAGGCGATCATGTACGTTGTTGCGCCCCCGCGCTGCTCTCTCGCGCCCCACAGGCCATCATCGGCTTCGCCGGCCGCCGTGTGATTGAGCAGACGCTGCAGGAGCAGCTGCCCGACGACTTCCAGGTGGGTCTCGGGGTTGGGGAGGGCGGTGGGGCACTGGGATTGGGCCCCGAGAGTGGTCCCAAGGACGGCATTGAACGAGCATGGGATGGCAAGGCGAGGCGTGGGGGCAGGGTTGGACGCGGAAGTGCTGTCTCAGACGGGGTCGGACCACTGCGGGGCAAGTGTGGCGGGGGCGTGCGGTTGGCGTGCAGGGGGCACTTATGGAGAAAGCGGGGGCTGTTGCTGCTTACCGACGTGAGGGTGCGGTTGGGAGCTGGAGAGGGAGCAGGGGACCGTGAGCCATGGGCCCGGAAGCAAAACAGGTGCCAGGCAGGTTACGGGAGATCAGAGGGCGCGGGCTTGGGGTGTGAAGAAGCGGGGGCGGCGCAGGTAGCTACATGCTGGTTATTGTTGGGGCACGGGTAAGAGCGCTTGGAGGGTGGGACAGAAGCGGGTTGGGTTTTGGCCTCTGGGCTGTGTCAAGCGGACCATTGCCAGCCAGGTTAAGTAAGCAGCTTTCACCAAGCGTCGGCGTGCACCCACAGCGTGACGGCGACAGGGGACGCACCTTGAATTTCGCTGCTTCCCCACCCGCACCCGGCGATGCCTGGGTGAGCACGCAAACCACCTTACTCCACTGTCCACGATGCGTTGCACTTGCCCCGCCTTTCCCTTGCCTGGCAGCAGGTGGGGCTAGGTTTCCCTCTTTACCGTACCGCCATACTTCATCATCGACTTCCTCGATCTACAGACTTTGTCTGTCGTCCTGCTGCCTTATCCCCATTTCCCCGCCGCCTGCCCCCCGCCCCCGTCTTCCCGCCTTCCCCCCCAGACCGCCGAGTACCTGCTGGAGCACGGGCTGCTGGACCTGGTGGTGCCGCGCTCGTTCCTCAAGGGCGCGCTGTACGAGATTATCGACTTCTACCGCGCCGCGCCCTACAAGAAGCGGGGCTACATCCCGCACGGCGTGCAGCACGGCACCTTCCTCACCACCGAGGAGAAGGTGGGGCGTGGGCAGAAGCACGGGCAGCGCATGTACACGCAATACGCGGTGTGCTGAGCAGTATGTCACACTTGGGGCGCGGCTATGCTGCACGGCGTCTTCCCCGCTGACCAGACACGGTTGGGGGGCAAGGAAGCGGGTTTCCAGGGGCTGGCGGGACGCAGGCCTGTAAGGAAGGGACATGCGGGAGGGCCGGGCCCTAGACAGTGGTATCTGGGATGGGGCCAGAGACCGCATGAGCCGTGATGCGCCATCTTGACGGCGTTTGTGGCCGCCCGTTGCTGCCCTCCTCCCAGGTCCGCCGCCGCTGGGCGCAGTGGAACCGCAGCAACGGCGGCTCGCTGGCGGCGGGCGGCGCGGCGCTGGCGGTGGCGGGCGGCTCCGGCAACGTGTCATACCGCGAGCTGGTCAGCAGCTTCAGGTGCGCATGTGTGTGGTGAGGGTCGGAGATGCAAGCAGAGTGTGTGGATGGATGGGGTTCGGGGTTTCGGTGCCAGCCTGCCGTACCGTCAGCATGTCAGCGGCTTGTCGAGCATGTGTCGGCGGGGTGTGCTGTGAGGAGATGCGGCAATCAAGGGCCAGGGGACCACCATGCAGTACGCACACACTCCATACAGCGGCCAAGCAGGTGTCCGCCGATGTGGCGTGCTCTTTGCCTTCTTCTTTTTGCTGAGGCCCACCCGCCACCATCTCCCCCCCCCCTCAGGACGCTGGTGAATGGCGAGGGCGCGGCCTCCAACGGCAGCGGCCCCCTGGAGCTGCAGGAGCTGCTGGAGGTGAGGGCGGGGGGGGGGCGGGGGTTACCGTGGGGTTGCGAGGGGTTGCGAGGGGCGGCATGGGAACGGATGGCGAGGATGGGGCGTAGAGGGAAGTGGATTGAGATGCTTGCCTGGGGGCAAGGTGCACGCCGGAGCAACAGCATGGCGTTCTTCACGAGTTGATGGAGGTGCATTGCTGGTGTGGGCCCGAGAGGTATCCGGTGAAGTGGGAGATTCGGGCGGGACACGGTTCGGTATTGCGGGCATCACGTAAGGAGCTGTTGGGCATGGTCAGGGCACGGCCCGAGGGGATGCGACGAGGCCTTGTTGTGGATTCACGGAGCTCAGATTTCTTGGATGTGGAGGGTGCTCACTTCCGTGCAGGACAGCACGGGGGAAGTCACGACGCTGCCAATGTGCTGAACCTGCCAGTGTGCTGAATCACCAGCACAGGCAAGCAAGCCCGTTGGCAGTACGGACGTGGCCCATGGGTCCCTCGGCTGCTTGCAGCCTGGCGCTTGTCGCTTGTTCGCCGCCCTGAGCGCACCGGCCATCCCGCCACTCCGCCAGGACCCCAAAGCGCTGTTGGCCGCCATATCCCTGACCCTCCATCTGTACCAGCGCCGCAAGTCGTACACCTGCTGTGCATTCTTGTGTGCGCCAGGACCCCGAGGCGCTGCCTGCCGCCATGGACCTGGCCCGCCAGTCCAAGATCGAGTGGATGGTGGCGCAGGAGGCGCTGCTCAGCCAGGAGCAGCAGGACGCCAAGTACGTGTTCCGCATGAAGTGAGGCGAGGGGGCACAGGGCGGCACGTGGAGCAGGGGCGGACGCGTGCGCGTGGCGGCACGTGTGGACGCGTCGGTGTGGAACTAGGCTGGAATGCAGGGCGCCGTAGCCCTTTGGGCGGGGTGCGGGACCGAGCCGTTGGCTGCACGGGGAAGGTACAGCGAGGGAAGACAAGGTTGTGGCCTGGAGCAGGGAGGTACGGGAAAGCTGCATGGCCTGCGTGTTTAGGGTATGTGGGTGTCTGTGATGGCCCTGCCGGATGGCGCCTGATAGCGTCGTACGGGTTAGCTTTGGATGTCTGTCGAAAAACTACGGTATGTTGTGTTGCGTGCCCTTTGGCGGGGTGCTTATCAGTTTTGCCTGTGGGAGGCAGGATGGTGGGGTCTAGCGGAAGATTTTGAGGTGCATTCGGTGAACGCGTTATCATATGTGGTTTTTGCTGCGCCTTGGCGGGCGTACCTGGCAGGGTAGTACATTTGTGTCGGGCAACTTGCTGGTGGTTGCGTGAGTGAATTTTGTACAGCGGCGCAGGGTCGTGGGTTGGACACAAACCCGGCCACGCCCGCTTCATCACGCTTTGCCACGTTTGTCGTCCGCTCCAGTTAGCCAGCCACCAAGGACATGTGTGATAGATGCCGCAAGCGGCACTTGTCGGCATTGTAATGAAGAATTGCCTCGCTGTCCTGCAAGTTAACCTGGGGCGTATCTGCAGCAGGATGACGGTCAGGGGTTTCAGCCAGCCGTGCAAGTCCAGGCAAGTCAGACATAAGCTCCAGCCGCCTGGGGGTGTGCCCCAACCCGTTCTCCTCTCTGCCGATGGCCGCCTCGCCACGCAGCTCGCTCACACGCCATTAAAGACGAGTATAACATGGCAGGTAAAGTAGCCTGCAAGAGATGGAGCGGGCTATGGGGCGGATTGGGCACTAGGGATGTGAGGGGAAAAGCGTTACGCGTGCTGAGAAGCTGAGAAGCATACGGGCACACTTGTCGTACCATGGTGTTGCCCTCTTCTGTTTCGCCTTTCGCAAGCATTATGGATAACACATAGTTGAGTTCCACAGAAGGCATGAATACCCGTCTACACGCTCGAGGCTAGAGTGACAACAGAATCCACCAGTCGCCTTTCGCTTATTGTCTCGCGATGTAGTGTTAAAACATACTGACGCGCTGAAACCGAGTCTCTAAGTGCTCTGAAGCGCGTGTATGTCGGCTGAGGAGGGCAAAAACCTGGGCACTAATTTATTTCAGCGCTTCAAGCTTGCCCTCAAGAAGTGGGGCGCTGTAAGGGCACTTACAGGGCGTTGCGGAAGGAAAAGTGATTATGGTAAAGGAGCGCGCACGCCCATGAACGTGCGCAGGAAGCATGGCGACCCCCTCGGGAGAGACAGCTTTGAGCAACGCTACCAGCAGCTCGAGAGGGAGTTATCGAAGCTGTTGGAGGTAGGGGAGCCTGGAAGGCACGGTTGCACTCTAGAGCGAAGCTGGGGGAACAAGGTGGCTCTCCGTGTGCTGCCCCTGGTGTGCTGGCCCCCGACCCTGACGCTCCTGGAAAGATGCAGCGCCTTAACAGTCATTGCGCCAAGACTCAAGCCATGCACACAAACACACACACACACACACACACACACACACACACACACACACACTTGCGAGGGGGGTGTGCCTAGGGGGCGTGCCCTTATTTTGGGGGCCGCTCGCTTGCCTTGAGGACCCTTACAGGGCCTCCGTGCTGTGAGCCGGCTCTGCGGAGCGGCGTAGCAGTGTAACAACCGTACGACACACACTACGTTACACACACACTTACACACTACGTTACACACACACTACGTTACACACACACTTACTTACTTACATACATCGCGTTAGCGCGCGCTACTATGGGGAAGCGTCGCATTCGCGGCGCGGACCAGCCAGGGCGCGGCAGCGAGCACACTCCAAACCGCCAACCTAACCGCTTTAGTCCTCTTTCTGATAGCGATTCGGATGCGGAGATGAGCAGCCCCTGGGACGAGCGCGCGACGGCCTTCGAGGCTCGTCGCGACTGGCAGCTCGCTACGCCTACCCGAAACAAACCTAGCAGGTCACAGCCCAGCGAGCAGCCTTGCCTCCCCGCAGCAAGTGCCTGCAAGTCCGGCGCGAAAGGGGCACTGTTCCCCCCCGATGGCATGCCATCCGGTGCCCCTGACGCGCTGGACGCTGAGGCGTACCTCACAGAACTCACAGACGAGCTTAACAAACTTATCGGGAAGGTTACTGAGTCGCCCCTCCAGGGGTCGCTTGTGCGGTGTCTGAAGCTAACGGGGGGTGCGCTCGCGGCGATGGGGAAGCAGGTCAAGCAGCTGGACAAACAGACAGCACAGAAGGACGCAGCAACGCAAAGCAGCATCAGCCGCTTGGGAAAGGAGGTGCGCGACATGCGCGCTCAGCTTGGCTCGCGGCTGCAGGACTCGGAGGAGAAGCTGCGAGCCCACATCAACGACCTGCAGCAGCAGCTGCAGGCGTTCGCAAAGGCCGTCCCGGCTCTGCTGGAGGCCGAGACCACCTCGTGCCGTGCACGGCACGCGCAGTGCGAGGCCTCCGTGTCTGCCCTGCGGCAGCAGCAGTCGGCTCCGTCGCGTCCCCAGGAGCTGGGGATTGACGAGGGGAAGGTGCTGCTGCGGGGGTTGACGAAGGGCCAGTGGGTCACTGTCCGGGATGGCGGCGTGTATATGGGGCCGCGGTCCGAGGGCAGGCCCATGGGCAAGTACGTCCGCCACTGGCGGAGGGAGGACGGGTTGTACAACGTGGTGGTGGAGGTTTCCCGCTGCAGAAGGCCATGTGGGCTTGTAGCCAAGGGCGGCGAATGGGCGAAGTCGAAGGGAGTCAAGATCTCGCCATACCTCACGCCACTAGGGCGTGCACTCAGGCGGCAGATGCAGAGCCGCTTTGACAGCCTCTGGGAGCAGGGCCTCAAACCGCTGGCAGGGGTGTGCGGCATCGCTCTGCCAGCGCAGGGCGAGGTCCGGCCAGGACAGCGACCGCAGCAGCATGAGCAGCGGGGACAGCGACGCAGCAGCATGAGCAGCGGGGACTGAGAGAGGACGGGAGGCATATCTTTAGCGCTTTGGGTGGCGGGCTAGCGGGCGCTTTAGGCGGGGCCGGCAGTGAGGACCTGCTGGGGCCCGTTAGCAGCATGGCCCTTCCTTGCGAGGGTTTGGGCGTTTTCCTGCTTGCATACTTGGTTTACGTAGGAGCCTAGGCCCAGTGCTGGGCGAGGCGCATTGCAGGACATACCAGGCTTTGGTCTGGTCGCATTTGCAGGCCGTGCCTGTCAGGACATACCAGGCCTCGTGCCTTGGACGTCGTACAGCGGACGGCAGTTGTTCGCTCACCATGAGGCAGTTTCGTGTGCCTCTGCTCGCGCGGCCTGGTCGTGTTGTGGAGGTGCTTGGCTGTCGTCTTCCTGCCTCAAGGGGTGGGGGCTCGTTTGGAGTGTGACCCGTCGTCGTTGCAGGAGCTGTTGGTTTGCGGGCGTGAGAGGCTGCCTAGGGCAACCCAGGGAGCGTCCCGAGGGCCACCTAGGCTTGTGCCGGCGTTTTGGGCCGTCTCTCTGCTTGCTTGGTGGAGTGCTGCGAGTGGGAGGGGTGTGGCCTGCTGGGCGTGCGTGCTTGTGCTCTTCGGGCTTTTGGCTCTCTGGTTGGGGGTGGGGGGTGCAGGGTGGTGCGCTGCAGCCTGCTGGGTTAGCAGGCGCTGGGTGGGGGCTCTTTGCCTGGGGAGCCGTCCGGGCTTGCTGTTGCGTGGGCGCCGCTAATGTGCTTTTGACCCGGCAGGTCGGGCGGCTTGCCTGGGCCTAGGGTTTTCCCGCGTGGTTGTCCCTTTCTTTGTTCTTGCTCCGTCCAGGCTTGGGCCCTGGGTGCGGCGCGCTGCTGTGTGCGTGTGGCCTCGCCTGTGCCGTCTTTCGGTGGCTCTTAAGCCCTTGCGAGGGTGTGCCTAGGGGCGTGCCCTTATTTTGGGGGCCGCTCGCTTGCCTTGAGGTCCCTTTCAGGGCCTCCGTGCTGTGAGCCGGCTCTGCGGAGCGGCGTAGCAGTGTAACAACCGTACGACACACACACACACACACGCACTACCCCCAGGCCGCCAACGACGTTGCAGTGGAGACAGATGCCAACACCGTCGCAGCCCTTAACGCCGCCATACGCCGCGGCAAGGTGACGCTGCTGACAGAGAAGGTTCCGGAGCTGAAACAGTCTGCCCGGCGAGGTCGGGGTGTGAGCAACTGTCTGATTGCGGAGCGTCAGGAGCAGGTGGGGAGGATTGAGCGGCAGGGGCAACAGGGGTGTCTGGGTATGTGGCTTTGTGTTTGCGCCCACCGCCCCGCCCGCTGCGGTGTCGAAGCAAGGCTTGGAGCACATGTGCAGCACCAATTTGTGCAGTACTGCGGCAGCATTTGTTGTGGCGTGGGAGCGGCCATGCAGGGCCCCTTGGAAGCTGAGTACCACTGCGCCCAGGAGCATCCCAGGAAAGCCCGCCAGCGCCTCTACTGCCCGCCCTGCATGCATGCTGCTCCCGTCTTGCCCTGCAGATAGCCAACCTGATAGAGCGGGTATGCGCTGTGCCGTACGGAACGGCCGCTGCCAGTGCCGGCACGGGCACAAGCTCGAGCACGGGCGCCAGGCCGCTCGCCACGGTGCGGTGTGGGCCCTGGGGGTTTTGCGATTGTAGGGATTTTGAAGGCCCTGTTGCTGTTTTTTTCAATAGCAATCCCTTGCGCTTGGCTTACTTGGTACTGGTGCTGCTGGCGGTGGTGCCAAGCCCGGCAGTCCGCAGGTGTACCTTGGCATGCGTGCTCTATCCACGCCTCGTGTACTCCCTGGCGGGCCCTTGTTCGTGCAGGTGTCAGCCAAGAGCAGCAAGCCCGGCAAGCAGGTGGCGGACGCTGGGGGCGCTACCTACTACAACGCCGCGTTCAGCTCCTCCCCGTCGCCGGGAGGGCCAGCGTGCGGGACAGAGGCGGTTGGGTCCCTGGAGAAGGGGCCCGGGGGGCCCGACAACGACTGCCAGGCGGGGGTGCAGGACCAGGACCCCGACAGCGCGGACCGCGGCGGGCGACCACTGGAAGGCGGGGATGCGTTCCCGCTGCGGACAGGAAAATTGCCGCAGGTACGTGCCGTGTTGCCATGTCCGTGCTGTGTATACGTCTTACCGTATACGTTGTGCCACTGCCCTACCACCAGCTGCAGTTGTGATGGCTTGTAGACGTTTTTTTCTCAAACCGCATGGGGTGCTGCTGCGTTGGCATCCATTCTGTCAAAAACGGCACTTCCTTGCCCAGGGCCGAGACGCACACTGATCAATCGTATGCTGATTGCATCTGCTGATCCAACGCTGCTTGTGCCATGGTGCCTTTTACGTAGGACTTAACCGATATGGACGGCGGCAACGCTGGGTCGGCGGGCTCCCCTGCTGAGCGCGCCGGGTACTGCTTGGTGCATTTGGCGGAGGCGGCAGGGGCCGCCGGCGCAGCGGCTGGCGGGGCGGTGGCGGTGCGGACCCCGAAGAAGAAGTGGGCGTGAGGGGGCTGGCACGTGGGGTTGGCGTGCTTGGGTCGGTGGGGGCAGCATGCGAGTGGTGGTGACCGCACGCCAGATGCGTAGCGGCCGGTGGGGAGGACGAAAACATGAGGGCAGGTTAGAACGCATGGCCAGGGCCAGGGCACCGATACGATGAGGGTCTAGGGTAGTTGTTGATGGCTTCGCACTTCAGGACGTGGTACAATTTTGGACGTGCCGTAGGAGCGTGCAGGGCTGTTGGGTTGGTGCTTTCTAAGCCACTAATGCTCCCAGGAGAGATAAATGAGCATAAGTGCCCGTGCTAATAACTGTGTCTTGGCACGGGCACAGCTTGCAGGTGGGGGTGGCCAAGACCATTGCACACTGTTGATCATAAGGAGGGAAAGCTTGCTCCATGTGGAAGGGTACACAGTGCTGGCCCTGGCCCATGGTCGGGTCACCGCCTTGCTAGGGATTGGGCACCGGTTGCTGCTACCCGGATGCGGCTATTCTGCACTGAAGCGTATCAGGGGCTGTTCATGCAGGATACGGTGCTTACCTTTGTATATTGTGTGGTTTCGTATGAGTTCTCGGGCAGGTTTGCATAATATGCTCATGTCGTCCTGCGCACAGATACTGGGTATGTAACAAGAGGCAGCAGTTCTGGTGCAGAAACCAGGGAGGCCAAGCAGCCACAAAGGATTCCCGCCGGCGGACTGCCGCCTGGTGTGCCTTACACATGGCTACCACGCGGTTTCATGTTGTTGGTTGTCATGCTTACAACGCATGTTGCTCCTTTTGCTTACTTACGACGCATAGGCCCAAGGCACATCCAGTACTTCGCTTCTGCTGAATCCCACACTGGTGGCTTTTGAGTCTTGACAATGTGTTGACGCTGGGTTGGTGTCAAGGTGTGTTGCGGATGCGGTGCGGGAGTGGGGTATAGAGAATCCCAGGCAAGCAAACAAATAGGCTGCTGCTTGGTGCCGTGTGCATGTGTCCTGCTCTAGATGTCTGGTCCGTGTTTATACGGCATCGTGGGTCCATGCGCACTGTGACTGTTGGGTGCCACTGTAATGGCATGGACCACATACCTGGCCGCAATGTACATCAGTGACACCGTTTGGGGCCATCTTGCACGAGACCAGGCACATGGCAGCGCAGCACAGCGCACTGAGCTTCTGACTGTTGTCCAGGCGCGGGGATGTGTGCAAATGCTGGGCACGACCTGGGTTCGCAGCTTGGTACTGCGCGGAAGTCCACAAGGTGCCTTGCTGCGCTTCAACCACAAGATACAACTCGTCCGCCCATCTGCCTTTCGGCCGCAAGGCAATGCGTAAGCTTTACGGCTCATGCTGCTTGTGGCAGTTCACAAGCCCCCTTGATCAGCAACCCATATAGGGGCCGGCCTTACATCCGACCATGGGCGAGTGCCTCACCTCCATGGCGGCCTACGCGGCCCTCTGGCGACTGCAATCTTCCCATCCTGCCTGCGCCCAAACACCAACGGGGCGCCGTCAAGTCCGAGCATGTAATGCCCTCTGTCACAAGCCGCGTGCTTCACCTGCATCTTGGTAAAGGACGGCCAAAGGCGGCGGCCAGCGCCATCCGTTGCACGACGAAAGCGCTTCACAGTCAAGCGCTACAGCAGCTCTCCCTTGGCCCTACCGCCACCCCTGCCGCCACCTCCGTACTCGCAGGTGCAACTAAAAAAAGCAAAAACAAGCTACCCGTCGACGACGAGGCATGCCGTACACAAGGCTACGTGCACGGAACATGGCAAGAGATGCTGGCATGTTGTTGATGTTCGGCCCCTAGGCACATGCCGCCCCAGGCCAGTTCCAGTGCATTAGACGCAAGCATCGCTGCGGGAAACGTCCTTGCTGGTCATACGGCACGCACGAGCATATGGCAAAAGCACGGTAACATGGTGCCGCAGACTGCTATTGTCGCATAGCTTGCTAGGAAGAATACTCGCGCTGAAAGCCTTTCAGTTATGTACGAGGGCATGAGGACTGGTACATATAAATGAGGGCATGGCACGCGCAATGCTGCCAATGCACCATGGCCTTGTTGCAAGGGTGTTCCTTGCATCGCTTGATGCATGCTTGTTGCACCCCTACCCCAACGGACAAGGCCTGGAACACCCGCAAGTTGTGACTTGCAAGGGGCACATGTCGAAGCAACTCCGCGCCCAAAATCACAGTTTGCCTTGCAAACCCATTAACTGCGGCCAAGCAGGGCCCCACATTCCCAGCAGCAGCAAGGCCTGAGCCGCAGCAGCCCCTAAAGCCAGGTACTGAAGCCATGCCTTCACCCCTGCACAGTACTCCCCAGGCGCCCTACCGAGTGCTTCATCCATCTCCTCCCTGCTGCCCACCGGCATGCCCTGCTCCACCAGCCAGCGCAGGGCGGGCACCGGGCACCCTTTCGCCACGGCGCACGCCACCGTCTCGTCCACGTCCCTCGGCACACCCAGCCGCCGCAGGGCGGTCAGCGTGGCCAGGTCGCCGTTCCCTGCTGCAGCGACATATGTACCATCAACAGGTCGGTAGGTCTTTCTTGCCACCATCCACTCCAGCAGTGCCTCGCAGCCAGACCGAGCTGCGGCATGCAGCAGCCCTGCCGGCCACAGCGGCCCGGTCATGTGCCCCAGGCACTCCTGCACGTATCTGGCCAAGCCCACATTGCCCTGGTCTGCAGCACATAGCCGCAGCGCGTGGTCGACGTGGACCCTTTGCTGTGGCGGCGCGGGTACAAGGAGTCGCACCGCCTCCAGAAGGATATCAACGGGCCTTGGCTTTGTGGGCGAGCGCCGTGAGCGTTGCAGCGTTGACGTTACTTGGGCCTCGGGTAAGCTACTCGGAAGTGTTTGAAGTCTACCAGGAAATCTTGAGCATACTCACTATCAGCACGTACGTTCGTTGGCATGCTACACGTGAGAGTTTATACCCGCAGCGAAGCTATGAGGTGTACATAGCGATGTAACAGTGTTGTTGGGTACGTCTCAGTGTATTTCGCCTGCGCGCGGCCAAGGGTGTGCTCAGGCATCTAGGGTGTGTCCAGCCACTTGACCACAGCTGTTCAACGGCACGTGCCGTACACCGTATGCCGAACAGCCACCCACGACCCAGGTGCCACCCAGGTGTCGTGTCTAACCCCTGGTCTACCCTCCTCCTATTGAAGAAGGTCTGCGGCCAAAGGCGTTGATCTTCACTAGGTGTGTGTGTTTCAAACCATTCCTGTGGGCATGAAGTTGCCCAGAGTTGCCCCACCTTCGGACCACCGCCATACTGGCAGTCCCTGGCATCGCAGGCCTCCCGCAGGGCGGTGGCCAGCATGTGGGCGCATCTGCGGGCCTCTGCAGCTCTAGGGGTGCCACGCACGGGGTGGGACGGGGGTTGGCGCAGACCACCCCTGGCTTTCGGGTGGTGCACGGCCGCCTTATGTGCAACTGGCCGGATGCCCATAACACTAACTGAAGGGCGGACACTGCCCAAAATCTGAGTACATGTACGTTGCCTGTCCTGTCTGGGCTGCCTGCCTGAGGGGGAGGGTGCCTCCGTGCGGCGTGCGTCTGTGGGGCTAGTGGGGCCTTTGTTTGGTGGCAGGCTCACGCGTTTAAAAGGGGGTGGAGCGAAAGCAGCATCCGGGGGGCCGCTTATGGCTAATTCCCCCGTACAGATTTTTTTTGGCATTTTGTGTTACATTCCAGGTGGTGTGGCCACACGATCCTTACTGGTCCCGACCACACCTATCAGGAATCAATCATGTAGCGTTGCGTTGCTGTTGTACAGCAACAAGAAAACGTACAGATGCCTCGTATCCGGTTTCCTCCCTGGTAGAAGGGTAGGTGGGGGCCACGGGCAGAGACGCTGTTTGTTCTGTGGGTGTGCGTCCACGGGAAGCTGCGTGGGGGCGGGGCCAGGCTGAGTTATGGTGAAACTTGAGGCCCGTTCTTATTGCGGTCTGCCAACCTGTTGGAGCTGTTTGGCTCCTAACCGTACAGCGAGAGGGGTGGGAAACCCCGTGTCCCTGATTGCCGGAGCCAGCCCTGCCCCGTTTTGGGACGAGGCTGCGCCCTGGAAGGGGGCCAAAACTGTAAATCCATACATACATACTCCTTAGGTAGCCCCGGTTGCAGACAGCCCACAAGCTGGTCCACGACCCTCTTCCCCGGCCGTTCGCTTTTACGGGGCAAAAGCCATCATGCCCCTTCGTGCACAAGGGAGCGTGTGGCATCCAATGCACGTCAGTGTCACTATGCAAGAGCCGTACTCGCAGTGCCTGGCCCTGGGCTGCGGTGCCCAGTGCAGTGAATCCCATCGGGGTGGACCGGCCTGAGTCCCGCAACGCTCAACGTGAGATCCACTACCTTTTGCGCTGAGCAGCCATGCTGTACTCTTTTGTACTCTGTTTGCACGTGTAGTCTTCCGTACATGTCGCACACGGGAAGCGGCTTCAGGTGTGACTCACCACCATCATGACATGACATGAGTGGGGAGCCTGGAGACGGTTGGAAACAGGGGAGTTGGGACGCGGACGGAGGCACAGGGCAAGGTTTTTATGGCATGGCGCTCTGCGTACTGGCACACAGCGCAAGGGCTGTGCAGCTCTTGCCTGCCCAGATCCGTCGCTCTCCGGCTTCTCCCGGAACGAATCCCCTTTGGGTTGGGGGCTCTAGGGGTCTAAAGCAGCCCAAAAGCACAGCCCTGACCGTGTCGACGACGGACATGTCTACCCCTCCACCAAGACCAGGTTCCGTTCTACAGCGTCACGGCTTTTGTATTTGACTGGTACATACACAGCGTGAGCCATGTTGTCAATGCTACAGAACTGCTCCTTAGGCAGTCTTATGGCGACTGCGCGAACGGCTAATGGTTGACATGTGTGTCTGTTGCATGGCACCGGTAACCCGGTATAGCACAAAACCCACATGTACATAAATGCACGCCGGACCAACAATTCTTAGACCCTTTGCCAGAACCCCAGCCCCGCAGACACGGCGCACGCGAACGATACGGAGCTTGGCGCCACCTTGGCGTCAGCCTGGGAACGCAACACAGGCGTCCTCAACACTGGGCACAACCTGTACTGCTTCATGCAGCATTGCAACTGCCAGCGCACACACAACTACTGTACATCATGAGCCTCTTACGCCAACCACCGCGCATACCACAGTTCCCTGCCTCCTCCTTAGTACTGCTGCTGTCCTGCAAACCTCTGTTACTTGCTACCTTTCCTCCCCTTGTCTGCGCTCCCAGCCCCCGCCGCGCCCCCTGCCCTCTCCGCCGCCATCTGCCGCACCAGCGCCCCCACCTCCTCCAGCTGCCCCCTCAGCGCCGCCACCTGCGCCGCCAGTGACTCCGTCGCCTCCGCCGCCGCCGATGCCCTGCTCGCCGCGTTCGCCGCCGCCTCCGCCGCCGCCACATCCGCCGCCGACGGCTCTGGAACCTCCACGCCGCCGCCGCCGCCATTGTCCCCATCCAGCCCCTGCGGCCACAGCCGCTCCTCGCCGTCAATCTGCTCCAGGGACTTGGGGTTGACACGTAGCACGTGGACGTACGGCAGTTCGATGTCGTACGGCAGGGCGGGGCTGGTGTCGCAGCGCTGGTACGGCGCGCCGGAGGCTGTAGTTGTGCGGTTTGTGGTGGAGGCGGGGTTGTCCACCTCCCGCGCCGACACCATGCGCAGCAGGAAGGGGGGCAGCACGCGCTCCAGCTCGTCAATGACCTGCAGGCGGCAGGGCGAGAGGTTAGGGCTGCCGTACAGGGTGTAAGATGCACTGGTTGGTGCTCCTTCAAGATACACGCTGGTGAGGATTGGCTCTTCGGAGGTTCACAAGATACGCCTGGCGGCCTCGGCGCCGGGGGCCTGAGACCAACAGCTAAGGTGAGGGATACAGGCACCGTCGTTGCAATAGGAGAAGACGAAGCGCTTACGTGCTGGGAAGCAAACCTGACCGCGAAGGCAGGCAGCGGGTGGAGCACCCACGTGTCACTCCCTGCGGCAGGCGTAGCCTAGGGCCCTGGGCGGCCCCACGTGCGCCCTGCCCCTGCCCCCACCTGCGCGCGGTTGAGCACCAGAGTGACCGCCTCCTGGGAGGACGCCTGCAGGGGACACGGGCAGGGAGCGGCACGGAAGGGTTGGGGGCAGCAATTGTGGGGCACCAGCAGGGTCCCACCGCGGGCTAGCAGGGATGCAAGGAGTCCACCGGCGGACGACAGCGCCGTGCAGAGTGCACCAAAGAGACAAACACCACCATTCTTGCAAACTGAGCCGACGCTGTACTTTTCGATCATCAACTGCTTTGCGAAACGGTACTGGGCTCCTGGCATTGGACCCTACGTGCCCCGCCTCACCGCGGCTCAAGGACCGGCGCCCATACCTGCCGGCACAGCGGCTGCGTAGCACCCCCGCCTCCCAGGTGCCCCCTGCGCCCCCTGCCTCACCCTCATCAGCGCGTTGGCCATGATACCGGTCAGCAGCGACATGAGCACCATGGACACCAGGAACTGGTACACGGTGCACAGCACCAGCGCGGCGGTGGGGGCGGCGGAGGCCAGCAGGCCGTCCGAGGAGAAGGAGGCGCCGCCCACCTGGGGGTTTTAGGAGGAGGACGGAGAGTGGGGGAATCAAGTACTAGAAACAAAGTGCTGGTGGAGTGCGGGGGGGCCGGGGCTAGGGGGGCGGGGGGCAGGGAGGTCCTGGCGGTGTGGACGGCATGTGGCAGCAGCAAGGCAGATGCAGTCCGCACAGCATGGAGACGCCATCTGGGCTGGAGGAGGGGGCAGGGGCCAGAGAGGTTCTGGGGGTACATGAGGTGTGGACGGACGGTGTGGCTGCCCCGTCCCGCGGTTGGGCACTGCTTTTACCGCACAGATTGTGAGGCAGTGCCCAACGTGGCCTGGCATGGCTGTGGGTGTGCGTGTGCGCCCTGGGCTTGCCTGGCAATGGCCACAGGTTGGTCTGCCATCTGTTTAACCGTTTGTGCAACGGTGGGCGACTAACGAGCAGCGCGCACGCATGTACCCCTCTCGCCGCACGGATGCGCATGGACAGCGGGGCCATGGGGCGACAAGCCGTTATGCTCGAAGCAGTTTTAACGTGTGTGCAGCGTGTGTGCAGCGTGTACGCTGTGAATCGTGCAGCTATGTACGCGGGTTGGCCTGCCTGCACGCACGCACCGCGTAGTTGAGCATGGACAGCAGCGCCAGGGGCAGGCTCTCGAAGCCGTCCGCCGCCGGGTCATCCTTGAAGGTGGTGAAGAAGGCGCCGGCGAAGCCCCACATCATCAGCAGCAGCACGGCGATGTACCTGTGTTGGGGAAGGGAAAGGGCCTCGATACCTGTGTGTCTTGCACGCTGCAGGGTTTCTTGCACAAGAAGGAGCAGCTCGACGGTGGCCATGAATTTTGAATTTGTGGAGCCGGAGGTGGGTGTCGATGAGCGGGCAGTTGGGTGGTTGCTTGTGGGGTTTGTGCTGCGGTGGCCGTGACAAGCGCCACCCACCGGTCGAGGGTACCGACTGCAATGTACGTACGGTCGTGGGTAAAAACGTGAGGCGGGGCTCACAGCTGGCGTCACACCACACCCACCATCTACATCCGCTTCCACACACTCGTCCGTCACCAAGTCGGTACACTGTTGCAGTGTGACATGGCCCTTCACGCGCCGACGTGCAACAACCCTCGTCGCGACCGCGTGCATGGTGCCGCCACCCACCATCCCACGTCCCGCATGACGCCCGTGAGCGAGCCCATGAAGTCGAAGGAGGTGGACCTGTTGAACACACGGCTGAAGTAGGTGAGCCGCACAATGAGCAGCACCGCCTGGGCCGACACGGCGCCCGTCAGCAGCCGCGGGCCGTGCGGGAACTGGCCCAGGTGCAGTGCGGTGATGGCGATCTGCGGGGCGGAGGGAGGTGGAGGGTCGGTAATCCGTGGAGCAGCAATTTTAGGGCAACGGTGTTGTGTGGGTTAAGGGACTGGAAACGGCCTCAACACTGAAGTGCCTTTTGTCCCGGAGGGGTTAGGATGAGTACAGATGGTGGAGGTGGCTCTAGGTGTGCCGGTAAGGGTTTACAACAAACGTGATCAGTGCGGGAGACAAGCAAGTTAACGGAGGCTAGCTACGGAAGCTTTGCCGGGGGGCCTTGGGTCAATTGCATGGCTCTTGGCCTTTATAGGCTGCTGGAAGCGCTGCTTGTGTAGGACAAGCAACAGCGCGAGACCTTGCCACAAGACACCGACAGCCCAACCCTCCAGTGGCCGTGTTGCCGACATGTCAACGGCTTTGCGTCGCAGCCTGGCTGCAAGGACATGCTAGCCGTGCCCACCTGCAGCGTGTAGGTGGTGCCGTCCAGCAGGTTCCATGCGCTGAGCCAGCCCCGCAGGCCGTACGACGCAAACACCAGCACCTCCGAGGCCAGGAATGGCGCCATGGCCACCAGCGACAGCATCTGGCTGCACACGGCGGCGATGCCCTGCGCGCACGGGGGCCGCGGGGCACGGGTGAGGTCAGGAGAGCTTGGCGGCGCGCATGGAGGCACGACGGGGGTTGCCGGAGGCGGGTGCACCCCGCCTAAAGTCAAGCAAATGCCATTTCCCAGCACCGCATGCATGGGGCATGCACTCCTTCCATCCTATCCACTGGGAGCTCGCTGCGGGCAAGTGAGTACCCACCCCACACACTTGGCTCGTCACGCGCTCAGGAGCAGCGCGTCCACCCGCCATCCCCGACGGTCTGTGCCGCGCCGCTCACGGAGTGCAGTGCAGACACGAACGTCGCACCCACGTGCTATGTCAGCACCCTGCAGCCCCCCCCACCCAGCCCCACCTTCCACGTGCTGACCAGCTGCGCGTCGTCCAGCTGTGCATCCCCGGCGTTGAACAGCAGCATGAAGGCCGTGAAGGAGCCCACCCACAGCAGGTAGGCGCCCAGCTGCAGCAGCAGCAGCCGCTGCGCGAAGCGGTCCCATTTGTACGACACAACCGCCTGCGCACGGGCAGCGCAACGCATGGCGCGCACAAATTCATGTGCATCGTTGAGCGGACTGCAGGCGGAGTAAACAGCCCATTACTCCAACAGGCACGTGCGTCTTGACGGTTCGGGCTGGCCACCCCGTGCAGCAATCAGCATTTGCCGACATGCGGCAGCTCCACACGAGCGCGACAGAGGATGCTTGGTGGCGGGCCTTCCCGTACGGGCCGTGCAGCATACCTGCGTGCCGTACCTGTACGACCGGCAGTCCGAAGGCGCTGGACGTGCAGCTGCCATAGTGCCAGCGGCGCAGCATGGGCCCCAGCACGCCGCGCTCGCCGGTGGCGGCGGCGTTGCGCACCGTGATGAGGTACGACTCCACGATGACACTGGGGCGGGGCGGGGCGGCAGGGGAAGGAGGGCATGGAGGAACAAGTGTTCGTGAAGGCGGGGAGGTGGGGTAAGGCGCAACGGTGGATATGGAGGTGTGGATACAGGGAGCTGAGGGGTGACAGTGCCGCTGTGGGAGGTGGCGCCGAGGTGGATAGGTCCTTTGGTGTGTGGTCCCAGCAATGGCATCCGCAGCGTTGCCTGGGTTTTAAGGACGGTAGGGTGCGACTCCGCGACGGCGCAGGAGCGCGTTAGGGGCATGGAGAGACAGGCTGGCGGGCGGGGTGTGGGCGCAGGATGCGACACAGGTACACCACGTGAGGGTACGCGCTAACACCACGAGCGCTAACACGACGAGCTCCGCGGCGTTGACAGGATGACGACGCTGCACCTGCCAGCTTGCCATCACCCAGTCGCTGCACTGTTGGGCATTGTGACACTAGGCCCGGGCACACCGCCCCGCACCTCGGCGTGGTGGTCTTGGGTGGGGGCCGGGGCGGGGTGACGGCCTGGATGGCGGGCAGCCGCTCCCTGGGGGCAGGGGGAAATCGGCCATGATTGAGCATCATCGAGCATTCCACAGGTGTGGGTTAGTGAACGGGTTGGCAGGAACAGGGCCGTGCAGGTGACGAGGTGTTGCCCATACTGGGTCACCCAAAACGCAATTCATTGAAGGGCAACAGTACGGCAAGGCGGTACGACAGTACGACTCGTCTGAGTACGGCCTGGCAGCACCCACAGCGACTCGCTTCGTTGCCAACACCTAAAGTACTGCGGCTTTCGCCTTCCTTCCTAAGTCTACACCGCAGGGAAGCCCGCACCTCAGCTGGCCCCACAGGTTGTGCCCGCCCTCGTTTCCGGCTCCAGCTCCTTCGGCCCTAGCGGGCTCATCGTCGCCGTCAGCGATGGCCAGGATAAACTCTTCTTCCTTTCTTGCGGCCTCATCCGGCAGCGGATCTATGTTCCACTCCCGTTTCCAGCATAACGAGCGATGCGCGGACCCGCGCGCGACGAAGGGACGCTCCTTGAACAGCCGCTGGAGCTCTGACGCTGGTATACGCGCTTCTCCCAGCTTACGCAGACCATTCTGCCGAAGGTACTTGATCAGCTGTAGCGGCAGGCCAATTAGGTCTTGTCGGGCCAGACACGTTCCTCCGACACGCTCAAATGGCTTGACCGTCGTCTTGTTAGGCTCTTACCTGGTTCGGATAGCGCTCTTGTATTTCTGTTATGGTTGGGCAGCATATCCGTGTGGTTGGGGCAGTGTGTGGGACCGAAGCCGCGTCCGCCCAGTAGGCCTCGAGGAGTGGCTCAGCCGCCTCGGCCATGATGGTTCCGTCTCGCAAGGTATGCCGGAATGAGCACTGGTGCACGATAGATACCGGCGTTCAGTCTCCGTGTATCGGAAAAAAGTCACAGCCGAGCAGTTGGTACCGTTGGCGCTGGATCTGAACGTCGCCAGTCTGCAGCCCGCTTTCGAGTTACGAAGGAAGCATATAACATAAGCAATATTTCTCGGCTCAGCCCGCAAGCGTGTCACGCCGAACATTAGCCGGTCGTTCACGTTGTTTGACAGGCTCGCGGCTCCTCGTGTCCCCAGAGTGCAATACCTTAGCTTACCTTTGAGGCCAGCCGTTTCTGCGGGCCATTTGGGCTAAGTGTTACAATATAATACACAGGTTGAATACTACTGATAAGGGCGTGGGTTTACAACCGCGCAGCACGCGCGTTTCCAGCTACGGCCCGTGCACCGTGGAGGCGTGGAAGTGCCATACCTAGCTCCGCGCCTACCCGGAGATCCATACACAATGTATCAATCACAATGCAATGGCCGTTGGCTGGTGTGAACCACAGCGACCACACGCCGACCCGTCGTATCCCCGGAGAGCGATACGGCTGCCCCAACGAGCACAGCGTGCCACGGTCAGAGCGAACGCGACACGCCAAGCGTGTGGGAGCCATTGAAGCTGCCAAGGATGTGGCCTACTGAACTGTGACACGCGCGGCGCCCGTGGTAGGATGACAGCCTTCGAGGCTCCTCGCCTGACTGAGCCCAGGAGTAAACCCAGCAACATACAGAATGGTGGTGAGTCAACGCACTGCAGCACCAGCCAGGCCCCGTGCTGGTAGTGCCTGCTGGCCCTTCGCCGCATCAGAACGCTACCTGCGTTACATAGGGGCACGCTATTTTGGAAGTGCACGAAAACCAGGTATCGACCAGCTGGAACAAGTTGCACTCGTGTCCACCAACCGCCATAGCACAAGTACACCTGGAGGGTGCACGCGTGCGGCCCCCTGCACCAACGCAGCGCTGCCTGGCGCCCCGTGCCCCTTGCTCCCGCTGCAGGTCCGTCAGCGGCACCAAGTGTCAGCACCGTCAGCCTGCACCCCACCCACACCGGGGCCATCCCGCTACCCGGCCTAGCCCCCGGCTCCATCCCGCTCCCTGCCGCCCCGCATGGCGCCACGCCTGCATCCCACCCGCACCACCGTGCTCCCAACAACGCCTCCGCTAACCGCTCCTCCGCCGCAGCCTCTGGTCCCTCTGCTACCTCCTCCGTTTCCGCTACCAACGCCAGCGCTGTCCAATTCCCAGCTGCGGCAAGCTCCCGGAGGAACACGGGTGGAGCCTCGACCGCCACCAGCGCCAACGGCGTCGATGACCCCACCGACCCCTCTGAGCCCCAGCACGTGCCCAACGTACTGCAGGAGCTGTACCAGGAGAAGGCCCGCCTGGCCTCCATCGACCGCGGCATGACTAACCTCATGCACTCCGCCGTACCCATGCTGACCAACCCGGAGGAGCAGTACAACAGCGCGGCGCAGTCCATCGGGAAGGTGCTGCGCCAGCGCGGCCCGTCGCTGATGCTGACGAAGGCTCCGCTCATCAAGATGCCGGTGTACGGCTACCCGCGCTCGCAGCAGTACAATGCCTTATCGCGTGTGGGCGTTACAATGGCACGGGAGGAGACCCTGGGCGTGGCGCTGGAGGAGGGGTCGCTGGCAACGCACGCAGACATGCAGCAGCAGGTGGGTTAGCGGTGGTGGTGGTGGTGGTGGTGGTGGTGGTGGTGCGGGGATGGTGGATGAGAATAAGGGGGCGAGCAGCTAGGTGATGGGGTCAGAGGAGTGGTGTTGCAGGGCTGTAGTGCGAATGCGTCGGCATTGCGGGACCTATAGTGGGTAGGCTATGTGTGCCGTGCAGGTAATGCTGTAGCAGCCACATTTGGGGGCTCACAGCGGTATGTCTGCTTGCGGCGTACCGGTAATGACCTCGGGCTGGCGCCTCCACCCATGCCGTCCACAGGCCATCCAGCAACACCACCAGCACGCCTACGAGCAGCTGCACTGGGTAAGTGGCATGAGCACTCGTAACCTGGGACGAACGTACCGTAGTACGAAAACCAATGAAGCCCTGGGTTTCATGGGTAGACCTGGCTACACCAAGACTGCCCTTGCAGTGCGGCTCCAGTTGCCCTGCTACTTGTCTACCTGACCACGCGTAAGATATGACGTGCCGCCTGCCGCGTGTGACGTGCCACGTGCAGAAGCCTGCCCGGCGCTCCACCATCGCCCGGCGGTTGGAGGTGGTTGCACACGTGCAGCCCGCCGCGTGGGGCAGCACGACGGGGCCGGGGGCGACAGTGACGAGGAGCAGGAGGCGCCCCGGCGGCGGCGCAAGCCGACGGTGGTGTGGGACCGGCTGTCGCGGCAGGCCAGCCAGGCCAGCCAGGCACGTGGCAGCCGGTCCGGCTCCACGCGGAGCAACGGCAACGGGGGCACCAGCAGCGGCGGCAGCAGCCGGGCGGGATCCGTGCCTCGCATACCTGCATTGGTGAAGGCGGGTGCAGGGGCGGGGGGCAGCTCCCGAAGCAGCCCGGCGAACTCGAGCGCGAGCAGCAGCGGGGGCGGGAGGGGGCAGGCCCTGGGGGGGCTCACGGCGGGGGGCCAGAACGGCAGGCAGCAGCAGCCGCGTCCGCGGCTGGGCTCTGGCGGCTCGCCGCCCGGGAGCAGGAACGGCAGGCAGGGCCCCACCTCGCGCCTGGCCACCACCACGTCCCCAGTGCTGCGGCCGGCAGCAGCAGCAGCCGCTGCGGTGGCAGCAGCGGGTGGGCCGCCACAGGGGGAGCACGGCGTCGCAGACGCGCCGCCTGCAGGCCCCTCGGTTTCGTTTGACATTACACCCTCGCCACCCCCAGCCCATGGCCTATCTGTCGTCGATCTGCTGCGTGGCTCTCCCGGGAGTGGACAGGCAGGAGCAGGAGGCACTGGCCTGCCTTTCAGGCGGGATGCCCGGCCCACGGGTGCGTGGGTGGGTGGGTCAGGCCAGCAGCCGCTGCGGACGTCCGGAAGCAACCAGGCAGCCGGCGATGAGGCAGGCCCCGGCTCCCCGCGCTTCGTGCACCGCGTCACGCTGGGCCTGGAGCTGAGCGCAGCTGCCTCGCAGCTGTACGGCAACAGGCGTTCAACGGTCAACGTAGGCCGGCCCAGCACGCACGGCGCGGACGGGAGCGGTTGGGAGGGCAGGAGGAGCAGCAACGGCAGGGCGTCGGGGGTGCTGGGCAGCTCGGCGGATGGGGCGGAGTGGGGGCAGGCGGCGGGCGGGGCGTGGGGAGGGGCGCACGCGGGGGCGATGCGGGGGGCCCGCAAGAGCACGCGTGTGGTGCTGGCTGGGGGCCTGGGCGGCGCGGCGCACGGTCAGGACGGGGGAGCTGCCGTGGGCCCTGAGCAGCGGCAGTGGGTCGCATCAACGACGCAGGTGCGGCTGGGTCGCAGGGGCCGTGGGATGCCAGGGTATGTACTGCTTTCATAGTTTGGTGCTGGTATGCTGAACGGCGCTTGCTCCAGGGGTCTAGTCGTCGTCAGCTCGGGGTACCGTTGCTACATGGGCCTTGTGAACCACACCGGGGGACCCCGGTGAGGCAGGCAGCTGCTGTGGTACCAGCAATGACCCCTAGTCGCAACAGCCCTTGCCCTGGACCCACCACGACGTCGTGTTGAACAATGCTGTGCCAACAGCAAAAGTCCCTGGCAGAAGCGCTGCCTCCTAGAAGTTGTCGTCCTTGCGACCTGTCAGGCTGCACGCAAACGCCAGTTAACTCGTGGTCCCTCAATGTTGCCCTGCTGCGCCTTGCAGGGGTCTGGCCCCAACTGGATCAGCAACATCCGTAACCTGATGCAGGAGATCGAGGTAGGCCACAGCGCCACAGCGCAACTGACATTCTGTGGGAGGTTGTGAACGCATGATGCCATGCTGTGGTCGTTCTGCAGTACCGGTAATGCCAACGAACCTTTACTCTCCGCGCTCGCAGGCGACCAACGCCAACATGAGCCCCTACCTGCAAAGCTTCCGGAGCCACCGCAAGTCGGTATACGCCAGGACGGCAGCAGCTAGCGGCGCAGGGGAGGCAGGGGGGCCGGAGGGGGCGGCTGCGGCGAGCGGGACAGCTGGCGGCGGTGGGGTTGCGCTGGGCGGTGGGGCAGCTGGTCGCAGGCCCCGAGCGTCGGCCGTGGCGGGAGCGTCCTAGTCCACGGACGGCAGCAGGAGCCGCTGGAGGAATCTTGCTTACGTCAGTGCAGCCTAGTGATGCGGAAATATGTCACTAGTGTGGAGCAAGAGCAGATCTGAGGCACTGCGCACCTTGCACGTTATGAGAAGGGTGATAGGTGATGTCGGTTTCACCTGCTGTGCAGGTTGCTTCAGTCAGTTTCTTGCTCGTGTCCTTTATGCAACGATTATTTTTTCTGTAGGACTCTCCCCTTTAGGGCGCTGTTTGGCTTTGTGTGTCGGTAGCGTGCACGTGGGACCGGTAGGCCGGCCATCAGGTTACAGGGGAGACCCGCAGCAAGGGTCGCTGAGGCGCTGACCCAAATGCAATTTACAATATTCTAGGTAAATTTATTTATCCGTTCATGTCGGCGATCGTGTCGTCGCGTCGTCCGGCTATCCGCCCTGCCAATTCCTTACTACTCCGGCAACAGCGGGAGACGGAGAGCCGCTTGCAGCGAACCGGCAAAAGTGACGTGTTTCATGTTATGTCGGATACATAATATTTTGAAATCAAAATTTGGCACCATGACCTCCATGTACCGTCGTTCCTGAAGTACCTGCCTCGTGCGACCAGTGCACCGTGCGCAGGCCGCTCCGTGCACGACGATGCACAGTCTACATTCCCATATCGCTTTCTACATGCATCTACATTGACTCGAATCGAGACACATGCACCATAGCGGGTACCCGGGCGATGGGGGGCGCGAACCCGCGGCTCCCGGCCACGAAGCTCGCCCGGTTCGTGCGTGGCTGGAGGCGAACTACCAAACAATATTGCTGGGGGAGACGAGAGATGTAAGGGCTGGAGTGCCCGGGGCAACAGCTCCACGGCACAGGCCGCGCCGGGTGGAGAGGCCCTCCCGCGTAGGCCGAGTCTCATTGGCTCTGTGGCCTGAGGCCTTGAAGTCGGAGCTGGCATCTCGCAATGAGGCGACGGTGCGCCTGAAGACCGCCCTCATGGGCAGCTTGGACGACGCTACGCACGAGCGGGCGGTCGAAGGAATGCTCAAGGTATGTGGCTGGGGTTAAGAAGGGCTTGGAAACATGCTGTAGCTTTGCAGGGCGGTGGATGGCAGCTAGCAGTGCAAGGTTAGCACCCCGTGCGGGCAGACACGTGCGGCCACGTGCCCAAGGAGGGCTGACCTGGCTCCTACACCTGACCAAGGAAGCAGCTAGCCCTAAGAGGAGCCATAGTTGCGTGCCGTACATCGTCCCAAGCAACCAATGGCCGCCAATGTGCAACGCATCGGCCGCTCCTTGCAGGCCCAGGACCAGGCGTTCGAGGAGAGCTACGAGAAGAACAAATGGGTAAGTGCCCAGAAGGCTGTAACCCAGCCGTGCATTACGCGCATTCGGCAGCGCATGCGGGTGCGCGTCCGTGCCTGTTCCCAACCGGCACGGTGTACCGGTATGCCGAGAAGGTAGATTGTCCCTTGCTTGCCACGACCCAGAAGGGCCGCTAACGCAGAGTGTCTGCTCGTGGGCAAAGCGGAACCCACAGCCGTTGAAGATGAACTGCATGTACTGTGTGAGTGCCCTGCTTATGAGTCCTTTCGTGACCTGTACGAGAGTGATCTCCGGTTCAAACAGAGGAATATGCGTTCGATCATGATGGAGGCACCCCCCATAGCCCTTGCTTCATTTCTGGACGAGGTATGGCAAGAAAGGCATCGTATCTTCCAACGGCGTGCTCGGCTAGCTGTGAGGCGTGTGGAAAGTGGCGAATAAGCCCCGCCGCCCCTGCACACTAGTTATTATTTTGCACTACTCGTCCTTATGGCCCCCTGACTCTCCGGACGTGCCCCTCTCGGGGTCTGTAACTGTAACTGTAACTGTAACAGATGTAGGGCTTACGCTGTCGCAAACGTTACTCTGTAGCCCATGGTGGCGGGTGCCTCAAGAGAGAACAGCACCTGGAACAGAGCCAACTTCTTCCAGGTTGGGTTGTGCTGCACAGGCGGACTGCGTACCGATACGACGTTCGTTACCGCCCGCTTGCTTCCCTGCCTTTGCCCCCAGAGGGGCGCGTCCAGGTCTTCGGTCTTTCGTCGTGTGGACATTGCGACCAAGAGCCTGGTGGGTTGTACGCACGGAGGTGGCGGTCCTTCGCTTGCTGGTGCTCCTTGCCGCGCGCGTGTTGGAGCCACACCCGACCAGTGTTCATTCCCTGCCACCGACCGGGACTGCCACAGACTGGTGAAGATGTCGACAACCCATACCTCTTCCCCCCTGTGCGCGCTTACACCTCCGACCCCTCTCCAGGGCGCCCATGACGCCTACGTCCAGCCAGAGCCCGGCACGGCCGGCCGCGGCGACCAAAGGGTGCCTGTGTGGATGCGCCTCAGCTCCGAAGCTGGCTTTACTGCCGCCTACAAGAACCAGGCGCAGCCCCGTGCCGCCCTGCAGCAGCAGCAGCGGGGAAAGGGCCGAGGCGGCGTCAGGCTGCAAACCAGCAGTACCAAGGCCGCTGCAACACTGTACGGAGGCGGCGTTGCCAGCGGTGCGGCACGCAGGGCCAAGCCCCAGGACTCTGCAAGCAGCAGCACGGGCACAGCGGCCTCCGGGCTCGCGCACAGGCTCGACCTGCTGCAGCGCCCGGATGCAGGGGAGGTCCCCGCGGCAGGCCCGCAAGCACCGCTTCCGCAGTGCAACGGCGTCCCGAAACGGTCAACCGTCACCCATGTGCAGCTGCTGCAGCTGGGCCTGCCGTACGGCGCAAATATGCACGTGGCACTGGGCACACCGACCAACGCACACGAGTTCCCCGCCCAGCAGCATGCCCCCGTCGGTCCACACTCTCCCAGTGGCGGCGGCGGCGGCGGCAGCAGCCCCAGCAAGCAGCGTCGGGGCAACCACACAGTGGGCTGGCACCTGCCTGAATCGGCACCTTCTCCCCGTTCATCTTCGCAACACCTTGCCCCCGCTCCTGGCACCCATGCGGCGGCATCGCCCTCGCCAACAGATGCAGGCGGCCACAGCAGCGGCGGCAGCAAGGCCCGCAGCCGCGACCGCGCGCGCGCTGGGGCAAAGCCGACCGAGGTTGCGGTAGAGCTGCATCGGCTGAGGCAGGTGTCGGTGGAGGTGCTGCGTCGGTCTACCGTGCTGCTGGTCCGGGCAGCCGCAGAGCCCTCAGAGGAGCGTGATGACGAGGAGGCAGCGCGAGTGCAGGAGACTGGCACGGGGGGAGACGACGGTGCAGAGGCGGCGGCGGACCAGCTGGGGGTACCTGGCGGCGGGGTCGGCGGGGCGGACGGCGCGGCGGCGGGCGGCGGGCGAGTGGACTACGGCGCGTGGGTGGGCTCCATCCGGGCCATGATGGAGGACCTGCGGCAGGGCATGGATCAGGTGGGGTTGAGGTTTGGGCAGTGCGTAGAGATTTGCTGGCAGCAGTTGCTTCTATGCGGATGGTGGCTGTCTCGACGTACGCAAACCCAGGCACGGAACTCTGGTATGGCTTTCTCCTTGCATGGAACCATGGCACAGCATTTGGTCTCGCCCCTTACTACGTCCCGATCCTCCCTGTTCGTTCCCGCACAGATCCGCTCCCGCCTGGAGGCCAGCTGCATCGCCGGCACCGCCGCCGCCGCCGCCCTGCAATCCAACCCTGCCCCCACCTCCTCAGCCGGCGAATCTCCAAACGCCAGTCGCGATCTAGGCTCCTCCCTGGAATCATCCTTCGCCTCAACCGACGCAACCACTAATGCGCAAGGGGATGCGCCCGACAGCCCCACCACCCGGGGACGGGGCTTCCCAGGGCCCAACCCGCTGTCGCCGTACGCGCGCCAGTCGCTGATGCGTCAGCACGCAGCCCTGGCAGAGCAGCGCAAGTCTCTGGCGGTGGTGGCGGGCCGGCTGCGGCGCATGACCATGGCGCTGTCAACTGGGGGTGCGGGAGGCGGCAGTGGGGCCCTAGCGGGGAACGACGGTGACAAGGATGGGTGCGGGCAGGAAGAGGCGGACGGGGAAGGCGAGGGAATGGGCAGCAAGGGGAGGGAGGGTGGGCCGAGAGGTTTGGGGGAAGAGGAGGACGAGGTGGAGGAGGAGTGCGAGGAGCTGGATGAGGGCGGCATGGCTGCGCTGGTGGAGGGGCTTCACAGGCTGGCCGTGGTGCAGGAGGGGGAGGCGGATGAGCGGGAAGAGGAGAACGGAGCGGAGGAGGAAGGGCGGGCGGAGGATGATTGTCTGCATGGTGGCAGCGGTGAAGGGGTTTCCGGTCGAGGCGGATGGTTGTCGTCTCTGGCAGCCTTGGGGGCGCCGCCGCCGCAGCAGCAAGGGGTGCGAGGGGAGGGTCGGCAACAGGTGGAGTCCGCGGGGGAGCAACAAGACGACGATGGCTGTGGCAGGCCCGGGACCGCCCTGGGCCGCTCCCGCGGTGACCCTGCCGTCGCCGTACCGCTTTCAAACGGCAGCAGCGGTGGTAGGGGCTGCACGCCCCCGGCGCTGCCAGGATGGGGCTTCGCGCCAGGTCAGGGCGGGGAGAACGCTGGGATGGCTCCGGGCTTGGGCTTGGAAGAGGCACCGGTGTGCTCGGGTGTGGGCGTGCAACTGTCTGCACGTGGCAGCAAGCCGTCCACGCCACGTGGCAGCAGGCGTCATGGCGTAGATGTGAACGAGAGCGGAGGAGCTCGCGGGGCGGGGCAGCAGCAGGGCAGCAGTGGCACGTGGCAGTCCGCTGCACCCGGCGTGGTGGTGGTGGGCGAGGCCACCAGCCGGCCCGCCAGCAGGGGACTGCAGGTCAGCGGCCTGGCACGTGGCTGGACCGCCGCGTCCAACGGCAGCGCCGCCAACGTCCTTGACGGCTCTGGTCTGCCTGAGTGCGACGGCGGCGGCGAGGGCGACAGCATGGGCGTGGCTGAGGAGACGGGCAGCTGCACAGTGCAGCCCCGGTGCGGGAGCAACTGCAGCAGCCGCGCAGGCTGGGACCCGCTGCGTGCGTTCGACCCGTCAGGGGTGTCCCGGCAGCTGCTGCGGCAGCACCCTGGGCTGTACCTGGCACATCGGGGTGACAGAGGGGAGGCGGAGGAGCTAGGACCTGGGCCGGGGCCCAGCGGGAAGGTCCCCAGCATTGGCGGACGGCCGTGGTCTCCGGCACAGCTGATGGCTGGCCGGCCCGTGCCTGTGCCGCACCAGGTGGGCGCCGTCCCAGGCTTCAAGTGCAGCCCTGCGTGCCTCATGTCTTCACATCACATGCGCAATGCAGCCTGCAGCCTGATGCAGCCGTACCGCCTCAGCACCCTGACCAGGTTGCATCACCAGCGTCCACCAAGGTGGCATGTGGCTATTCTGTGCAATCCCACGTCGCTCAATTCCCGAAGCTGACCTTTGTCCCTCCTGGTCCCTCACACGCCGCCGCTTCCCACAGCGCTGTTCGTCCCCCCTGGCCGCCACGCGCCCCGCCGCGCCGCCGTGGTCCCCCGCCGCCCTGGCCGCCGCCGCCGCCGGCATGGGCGGCATGGGCATGGCCGGCAGCCGGCCGCTGACGGCTGCCTCATCATCAGCCGCTGGCGCGCTGCCCACCCTGTCCCGCCAAGCCGCCACCGCCGCCGCCGGTGCTGGCGTTCAGCTGCTGCTGGGCCTCACCGCCACAGGCGCAGCAGTCTCCCGCCCTGGTACCCCGAGCATCGGCGTGGAGTGTAGCGCTGGCAGCGGCAGCGGGCCGTGGGTGCTGGACAGGCGGCCCTTCACCGCACCGTCCGCCCCGGACTCGAACTCCCCTGTGCGGGTGGGCCCCCTGGCCACGACCCCGGCCCCGGCCCGCGCACAGCCCAGCGCTGCCTTTACAGCGCGTCCGGGGCCTTCCCCAACACAGCCTGTGCCCTCGTCGTTACCGTTTCCGCCAACAAGGGCCGTCCCTTCAACCTCCTCCCCTGCGTCTTCGCCCATCCCTTCGCACGCAGCAGCACCAGGAACACCAGTAGCAGCTGACTATCACAACGGCTACGGCAGCCCAGGCTCTACATGGCGTAACGCTGGGGCAGGTGCAGGATCAACGTCCGGGGCACAGCAAGAAAGGCTACGGGCGCAGTCAGCCCCAGGCGTTGTGGCCCCAGCTGCTCCTTTTGAGGGCTTGATGATCCGGTCTCTCAAGCAGCCAGCAGTGCATGGCGCGCGGCGCCACCTGGGCGTTCCCACACCGCACAGCGTGGCTGCGTCTGCGTTTGGAGCAGGGTTAGGGTCAGGGGCTTCTGCGGCGGGCACGCCAACAGCCGGTGTAGGTGTCGGGACGGCCAGCCGTACGGCGAGCAGCCCTGTACGACAGGCGCAGTTCCTGTCGTACGATCAGAAGATGTTGCTGTGGGACAATGACAACGTGCCCATGGATGTAATCAAGGTAGCGTTGGAGGGGGCAGCAGCAAGGCAGTACGCGTGGATGGGGTCGCTGAGTGGCGGGAGGGGCGGCGCGCTGGGGTCGGCTGCGGTTGCGACAGCCGTGGCGCGTTTGGGAAGCATCGGCAGGCAGGGAGGTCACAGTAGTGCTGTGGGTGGCAAGGAGAGGAGCGCGCCGGGGCCGGGCGGCGGCCGGGCGGGCCACGGGGTGACTCCGGAGCAGGCGGCGAAGGGGCACTACACCGCGGATGGGTTGAGCGGGGGTAGGGTGATGAGGACCCTGCCCCGCTCGCACCTGTGACGTGGGACGCTATATGTTACGGTTGCTACATGGTGTACCCCTGTGTGGACCAGTGTGCGGTATGGGAAACTTCACTCAAAGTATGTAGCAGCTGCAACACTTTGAGTGGAATGCAAGGCATTGTTCCTGTCCCTGCTCTTGCGCTTGTCTGGGCACACGTTGGCAGAACGGTGACGGATAGCACGAACAAAAGCTCCATGGCGATGCGCACCTAAGCGCTCATATGAGTGTGTGGACTGCAGTACAGCTGTGCGGCCCGTCAGTCTTTGGCGTCAAGTTTAGGTGGTGCAGTCGGTAGTGAGGGCTTTCATGGCCCTGAGGCATCTGACGCCGTGCGGCACATACGAGCGGACATCGAAAGCATTACAACACCCTTCACCACCATAGCGCCTCTTTGGGGGCTAGCACACCAGGATCGCCTCTCTAGCCACACGCAGCCATCTGTGCCAAAGGACACGTTTCCTCTCATCGCTCAGGATCAAGCACCAAGCAACGAGGCACCGAGCAATCAAGCCACTCGCCTCTGCACGTTTGAGTGACGTGCGTGCATCAAGTGGACAAGCATAAACTTGAAAACCACGCATTAAGTCTTGCAGCGTCCTGCATAGGTGTTCAAGCTACACCCTAGCCGGCAGAATTCTCCAGTTACGAACCCCGCCACTCGTACGATCCCCGTCACCTCAGGACCCGGGGTAGTTGCTCGTGCCACGTACCCTTGCTTCCAAGGCCATGTCCACTGCAGCGCGCTCTTCGAACGTCAGCTGGCCAGGCCTCAAAATTGGAGCGTTGAACATGGCAATGCACCACCCCAGGCCACGTACTCCACGTCGCTATGGGCGCAGGACACCGCATGCCCCACCGTGCTACACCCGCTGCCCCATTGCCCCACACCTCATGCCACCGTCTGTGTCTCCACGGCCACCTCCTGCTGCTGCTCCCCCTGCTCCGCCTTCGCCTCCTTAGGCTGTTTGGGCTGCTTGGGCTCCTTGGCCTTCTTGGGCTGCTTCTGCTGCTTGGGCTGCTTGGGCTGCTGCTTGGCCGCCGCCGCGGCCTCTGCCTCCCCCGGCGCCTCCAGCCGCACGAACACGGGCTGCGGCGGGGCAGTGCGGTGGCCCGCGCGCAGGCCGCCCCACGCCGTGTCCGCCCACGTAATGGCCTGCGCGGAAGTTGCCGCCAGGAGCAAAACGGTAAGCACTGTCCATAGGAAAGCACAGATGGCATTACCAGGAAGGAACGGCGTCGAGGAACAGGGAACCCGGGGCCATGCAGTCCGAGCCGCAGCTCGTACGGCAGCTTGTACGGCATACGGCAGCAACAGAGACATGCAGCCCCAAGCCAGGGCCTGCACCCGGCCGTCCGCCCCCACGGCTTGTCACCCACCTCGAACTGCTCGGGCGTGTACCCCAGCTGCTGGTAAATGCGGCCCGCCAATCCGGGCGTGATGGGCGCCAGGCCCACCGCCACCACGCGCACCGCCTCCAGCACGGCCACCAGCACGGCGGCAGCCTCGGCCTTCTCCTCGTCCGTGCCCTGCGGGTGATGAGGAAGCAGGGCGGGAGACGCAGGGGCGCGCCGCGTTCGGTCGTGCACGCCGCCATCCAGGTGTCAGTGCAAGGCTCGGGTCTTCGGCAAACTGGCAGCACGAGGGCAGTCATGTCACGCTGCCAGCTGAACAGGCGCGCGGAAACGAGAAAGTGCATCATAAGCCACCAAGGCCACACGCCCTCCACAGTTGCCACGTTTGTGGGCTTAGCCCACGGCGGGGCCTCCTCCGCGTGCGGCGTTGCCGGCTGTTGATGCACACATGCCATGAGTCTGGCGGTTGAAATACCTGTCGCAGGCCGCACCTTCTTCAGCTTGGTCCACGGCTGCGTCTCCTCCAGGTACTGGTTGCTGCGGCTGGCCAGCGCCAGCACCGCCTCCGCCGCCTCGTGGAAGGACAGCGAGCTGTAGGCGGAGGAGGCGGCGGGCAGCCGCTCGGCGGCCAGCGCACGCAGAGGGCAGTCGGCGGGCAGGGAGGCTGCGCGAGGGGCGGAGGGCGGGCAGAGGGCAGGGAGCCGGTTGGGGCAGTTAAAGCACGGGGGGACGGGGACGGCACGCGAGTGGTGCCGGCGCCGTCTGCGGTTAGGGGGGAAGAAGCGTGGGTGTGCACAAGGGGTGTGCCGAAGGGGTGTCTGGGGGCAAGGGGGCAGGGAAATGGGGCACTGCGACTAGGAGGTGCCGGATGCGCACAGCGCCCCGTCGGACGTGGCTCTCCGGGAGAGACGTCACGACGGGGCGACGGACAACTCATGCCTTGTCATCATGTGCAGCCACTGCTGCTGCACCGCGTCCCCCTCACCGCTGTCCAGCGGCAGCGCGCCGTCGTGGAACTTGGCCAGCAGGTTGAGGGTGCGGTTGAGGCCGTTGCCCAGGTTGTTGGCCAGCGCTGCGTTGACCACGTCGCGGAAGCGGGCCTCGGAGAAGTCGCCGTCCTGGCTGCGGGGGCGCACCGTGCACATCGCACAACCCAGAACGGAGGAACCGAAGTCAATTGGGGGGTGTGTAGCTGCAGCCTCGGTCCGCCTGTGTCCCTGACGCTGCCTGCTGCAAATGGCGGCATTTCAGCCTCCCCACGGTCTGGCTGCGTATGGCAGTCACAACCCTGCACCACAGCATCACTAGCACGAGCACCAACAGCTGGCGCCTACACCCCCGCCGAGCACGCGCCTCCTCCCTGCTCCCCGCATCCCCGTACGGGCTGGCAGCCGTGCCCCTGGCCCCTACCCGAAGATGATCTCCTTCATGAAGTACAGCCGCACGGCGTCGGAGCCGTACTGCTGCACCAGCGCCTGCGGGTCCAGCGTGTTGCCCAGCGCCTTGCCCATCTTGAGGCCATCCTTGGTCAGGAAGCCGTGCCCGAACACGCGCCTGCCGGGACGCCATGGGGTGGGCACACAGGGGGACGACAGCGAGGCCAGTGTGCACAAGGGGGGAAGGCGGAGCAACGGCCAGCCGGCCTAGTCCTTGGCCGGGCAGCCGTGGCCTAACCGTGTGCCTGTCAGGGTCGTGTGGTGAACCTGACGGGGTGCGGTGGCGGCACCGGGCTGCAGTGGGCCTGATAACACCGGGCGTGCTGCACGCGACTAGGAGCCCCCACACGCAAGCTCGCCATGCGGCACGGGACAAGGCCTATGGAGGCATACATACCATTCTGCAGGCGCCCACGTACTGACGTACAATGCACCGCTATTGATGTGAGAAGGGCGCCTGATTTGAGCCTTTCTGCTGTACACCACTCACTGCGGCACCGGCAGCCCCGCGCTGATGAGCATGCCCGGCCAGTAGATGGCGTGGAAGCGCAGGATGTCCTTGCCGATCACGTGCACGGAGGCGGGCCAGCCGTGGGCGGGCACCGCGGGCGCGGAGGGCGCCACGTCGGACGGGAGCAGGCCAGACAGGTAGCCTGCACGCACACCGTTGCGAACGCGGCGCCGTGGGACGGCGTGCGGACAGGCGTGGCCACAAATGGAGCAGGACAAAAACGGCACCGGCAGCGCTCAGTTACGGTCGCCGCCCCGGACGTCCTCTCCAACACGGGCGTCCGCCGTGGCACGTCCTCCAAGTGACGGCGTCAGTCGTGCCACATACGCCCAGGTATGCACCTTGCGCATGGCTGCCGGTGGCAGTGCGGCAAGCGAGTGCAACCATGTGTACACGTTGATCACGAAGCAGCTCCGAAAGAGCAAGTTCGCTTGTGTGTGGCGGTGGCGCACCTATGAGCGCGTCGAACCACACGTACACGGTGTGCTGCGGATCCTGCGGCACGCGGATGCCCCAGTCCACGGCGGCGCGGGAGATGGAGAAGTCGCGCAGGCCCTCGCGCACGTAGGCCATCAGCTGGGGAGACAGGGAGGAAGGGAGCGAGGGGGGAGGAGGGCGTGCTCACGTATTGTTGCCAGGGTTCTGTGCTGATGTCTTGCCAGGCCCAGGCATCAGCTGGAGGCGGGCAGGTAGCAGGAGAGAGGAGGGACAACGGGGCCGCGTCGTGGGTAATGCAGCTACGAGGATGCAATGGCACTATATTCGCCAAACAGAAGCGAAGGTTTGATCGCGCGCATGGTGGGGCAACGGAGTATGCGATGTTGCGTCGCGGGGCAAGGGGCCGCTGGGACCTACCGCTGCCATGATCCCATGGCGACCGCACACTCGGGACTGGCATCACGAGCAAGGTGCATTTGGACCTAACGCAGCGGCGCATGCCGTAAGCACGCAGTACGTACCTCGTTGCGGCGGGAGGAGGGCTGCACAAAGTCGTCCCGCAACAGCAGCTCCTCGATCTCCCTGCGGGGGCGGGGCGTGTGGCGGGAAGGTGGTGGAGAGCATGGTCAACAACTGCATCAAGCACAGACAATGTCATGTAGGTTGGAGCGCATCTATCTGTGGCCTCCATCTGCTGCTACACGTGCCAGCATCTCGGCGGGCCATGGCTGCCCATGGTGAAGGCGCTTGGCACATGGCCTCAGCGTCAGACGCCATCAGATTCCCGCGTGCGCTGCGGTCAGGCCCCCAGCCGCCTGTTTGATCCCTCCCTCGCGCTGTACCACCAGCCGCACACTCACTTGGAGTACTTGCTGAGGCGGAAGAAGTAGTTGGCCTGGGGCGGATGCACGCGCGCGGGGCAGGCTTGGCCAGGTCAGGACCGGCACACAAACAAGACAGTGAGGCACACGACTTGGCAGCGTGCACCCTAGCTGGAAGGTCCGGCGCCACCAAGAGGCCCGGCTTTCGTTTGTGCCCTGGAACATTGCCAAGCTGCCCCGCTACACCCGAACAGCTCCGCCTCCCTGTGCCAACCCACAGCTCAACGCCTTGGTGCACCCGTGGTCCCGCTCAAAACCCACCACCCGCCTAGCTGGCGTTCCTGTAAACGGCAGCTCTTGTCGTTGTCTGCTTTCTTTGCCCACATCCTTGCCCAACTCCTCCCTCGCCCTCCCCGCCTTGCCCCCACCACCCTACCACCCACCACCCAGCGACACGGCCCCCCAGGAACCCACCTCCTTGCGGTGCTGGCAGGGCTTGCGGTGCGTGGGGCAGCCGCGCGCCTCCGCCGCCGGCTTGCCGTCGGCGCCCGGCAGCGCCACCATCTCCTTGTCGTCCTGCGTGGAGGGGCGCGGGGCACGAGGCGGTCGTGGCGCGGGGCAGGCCGGGGGCGTCGACGCAGCGCACCCGAACTGCACATCAGCGTGGTGCGGTAATAGCCACAACAGCTTTCGGGTGCCGCCTGATCCCCATGGTTTCTCCCGCGGCCCTTCAGGACCGCCTGGGCAGCTCTAACCTTGCATAACCTTTAGCTGCCGCGGCACAGCAGCAGGGCAACCCTAGACGCCCCACATGGTTTCTCCCCCGGGAGGCGTGGTCAGGATCAGAATGGACGGTACGGCGACACCACCTGGGGATGTAACACAAAGTGCGAGGAGAGTCGCCTGTCCCTCTACCCTGTCCTTCCGGTGGCCGCACACGCTGGAACATCCCCCGATTACTTCCTCGCGTCACTGGTAACCGTCTCCCCCCGTGCGGCCGCACCTTGAACTCCTCGCAGTCCACGCAGTACCAGCCCTCGTAGTCGGCGGCGTAGATGTCGCCCTTCTCCCAGCACCTGGCGGGATTCGGAGGCAGCAGCACGAAGCGCGCGGTCCTAGCACGCAACCAGGGCGACAGGAACCAGAGCACAGGCAAGCACATCTACCACACACATGACACGGCAAAATAAAGAGATACTCTATCCTTAGAGGATCCTCTTTCAGTTACCCTTCGGGGTAGTATATTTTCTCCCGCTTGCCCCTTCGGGCATATATTGCGGCCCAAAGGGGGCCCAAAGGGCCGCTAGCTTTGGCCTCTGGGCGTCTCGCTTCGTCCCACTTTGGCGCCCACCGTGTGAGCACGTCCACCATCAGCAATGTGTAGGTATGCAGTTGCGGGGTCACAGCAGCATATTACAACCATCAACAATGCGAGGCCTGTGCGTGCAGCAAGAGCAGGGCGGGTCACAGCGCAGAGGCCCACACCCAAAACACACGGCGCCCACCGTGTGAGCACGTCCACCACCAGCTGCGCGTGTCGGTCCTCGGTGGTGCGGATGAAGCGGTCGTAGCGGATGGACAGCTGCGGACGGGAGGGGATCCGGGCGAGGGGGTGGGGAGGGGATCCGGGCGAGGGGTGGGGAGGGATCCGGGCGAGGGGGTGGGGAGGGGATCCGGGCGAGGGGTGGGGAGGGATCCGGGCGAGGGGGTGGGGAGGGGATCCGGGCGAGGGGGTGGGGAGGGGATGTCAAGAAGTTACTGGGGCACGAAGGGTGGGGCGCGAAGGGCAGGAACGGGAGGCAAGCTTACAAGATGCCAGCCTTTCCCCGTCCGGCAAGCGGCACCTTGACGGCAGCAGCAATCCTCTCAGCACGCCTTCCACGCCCGCCCCGTACCCACACGTTGATGCGCTGTGCCGCGCTGCATGCCCACGGCGCAACGCTCCCATTACCCCGACGGCCCACATCGCCGCCCCGGTGCCACCCTGCCACCCCACCTTGCTCCACAGGTCGGTGTACTGGCCCACGATGTCGTCGCAGTGCTGCTGCGGCGTCATGCCACGTGCCGCCGCCGCCGCGGCAATCTTCTCGCCGTGCTCGTCCGTGCCGGTCACGAAGCGCACACGCTTGCCCAGCAGGCGCTGTGGGGGCCAGGGGTTTGAACGGGACCAGGGGTCACGATGGGGCCAGCACGGGAGGTGGGGGATGTGGCGCACGGGTGACAGGGAGCTGCAGGTCGCCGGGGGGTATTCAGCTCTGCCCCCGACCCACACCGCGGCCCCGCTGACCCGCACTCCCTGGCCCACCTGGAAGCGTGCCGCGGCGTCCGCAGCGATGGTGGGGTAGGCGCTACCCATGTGGGGGGCTGCGGAGGAATTTGCAGGTGGGTACGCGCGGGGAAGGGCGTGGCTTTGGGGATGGCAATGCGCGGACTCGGGCAAGAAAGGCGAGGGACCTAGTGTCAGGCTGAGGCCGTTGCCCGAACGTGTTGGGCAAACCGGCGCATCCCTGCACACCTATCCATCAACGCAACGCGCGATTCACTCGCATCTCAAGCGGCATCTGGCTGACCCAAATGCTCATCGAACGTGGCCGCCGCATGTCATTTCGGCAGCACGACCCAGCTGAACACTGATTGCAGGGCCGCCGCGGCTGCACCTTGGACCCACATCCACAGGAACCCAACCATGCCCCTTTGCAGCATACGCAATTCCACGACTTGATATGCTCGCCGTGCTGAGGATTTCTGAGTTAGCCCATGGTTTGCTGTATGACCAGTCGGTTCCCACGCCAACTCAGTTGCCCGTATGCCCTGAGATGTGCCCCACGGTGAGACGACGGAGTAAACTGCTCTGATCACCGCCCGCGCACCTGCGTTTACGTAGTACAGGGGAGTGGTGATGGTGAAGTAGTCCTGCTGGTGCTGCTGCAACGCGCTGGGTGCAGCCTCGCTTGTGCAGGTGGTGCAGTGGGTCCGTGTGGACGGGGTCGGGCGTGCGCTGCTTGTGGCGGAGCCAAAAACTGGGGCCGAGCCAGCCACGGGGCCGAGCCACGAAGCCGCTGGGCGTAGAGGAGCCGAAGATGCCTGGAAAGGCAGCACGCGCTTCATCGCGACTGGCAGAACCCGGCTCGCGGCCACTCTCCGCATGCCTCCCAGCATCGCGCCTTGCTGCTGCCTCATCGGTCCCCAATCAGGGAGCCCTTATCAGCTATGAAGTAAATTACTCTAACCCAAAGGTGATTCTCGTTTCTGCTTAACTCGGTGCAAGGCACGCTCGGCCACAAGACCAACTCTCAACAGGAATACATAATGTCGCTGCTACAACAAGTACGCTAATGCATAACCGACAACTTCAAGTGCTGCTTGCTGTGGCCTCCCTTGCATTGCAGTACTACTGCCTCTGCTGGTGGTGCTTGGTGCGGGCGTGGTCACCCGCGTGGTGCTCGGTTCCACCGGGCCGTGTGGGCCACACACTGCCAAACTGCCATTACCAGTACCGATTCAATGCAGCATCGTTGTAAGCTTGCACGCATTCATATGGGGAGATACAAGCGGTTGCCTGGTAACTGGACGGGGCACTGTGAACGAGGACTGACTGTGTGCTCCGCCCTGCATAGCGCGTGCTGTGCAGCTGTGGCTGTGTTGGGCTGTGCGTCCATGGGGAGTCTACGCTGTCCCAGCAGAGGGTACGCGTCGGACGCCTTTTGCACTTTTCAAGTTTTCATGGCCGTGCAAGAACATGGACCCCGTTGCGTCACAGGTGGCCTGGCTGACGCCTTGCTTTTTCTTCGCCTTGCTGGACGCGCTTCCTGTATGTTTTGCCTTGCCTTGACCTGCAACGTCCGGGACCGTCGGAGATCGGAGGGGGAGTGTTTAGAAGGTTGGGCGCTTGGCGGTGGGGGTTGGCGGCCGACAGCATCGGATGCGGATGGCGTGCAGCGCTGCAGCCACTTGCAGCCACGTGCATGTAGCAGCCGTGCAGCCCCCGAGCAGCGGTGCGCATGTGAAGTCCAGAGCCCTGACCGTATAACCTCATACGCCCGGTCAGCTATTGTTTTCTAGGTGCTCATTGGGAGGTGCAGTGGCTCATTGTCGCCTCAGCGCACGTTGTTGGCCAGACCCGGCTTCGTGCGTTGCACCATGGGCGAAGCGTACGGCGCGTGTGGCGGTGGATCGACCGGTGTGATCGAGTGTTGGAACTTATGCAGTTTTTGTTGCCGACTTAGTGACGGTGTCATGCTACTGTCATGTTCCTATCAACTTAAACAGGCTGTCGACTGCGCAAACATACAAACCCAGGGACAGCCAGCAAGTTTTATAACCGCTAGTCGGCTGTGGAGCCAAGATAGTCGTGGTATAGCCACAAACTATAATCGACAGGATGCGGAGCTTACTCGAGGTGCGATTGGAAGCGGCTCTTGCAAAACCGCGATGCCGGTAGCGCACTTTCTCCTGGGTTGACCCAACTCTGCATGGCAGCGGACTGCCGGTGATGACCACGGCATAACAGCTATGAGATCAGCGTTTGGCGGCCTGTCTTGTTATTCCGGTGCCTGGCTACAGAACTTTTGCACGGAGGGAAGCCAGCGCGGACCCATAGCGCATAGGAACGTGTTTTCATAGCCTGCAACTGAGCTCTGGCAGTGAACGTTTCGTGGTGCAATAATCTACGTGCAACACAACACCCCTATGCAGGTCGCGGACTTGCCTCAAGTGCCGGGCGGAGGATGGCTCGCCATCGGCATCGTCTGCGGCTTTGCCCTTGGGCTCATTGTTGGAGCCGTCGCAATGCTCATGTATGTCAAGCGCCAGGTGTGTAAGCTGCTTTCCTCACCCTTGCACCCTCGACGGCGTGCTGCGCTGCAGCACCACACAGCTGCCCAGAAGCGCTCTTCACCTGCTCTGTCAACTTCCATGACCCCTCCTGCTTGCGCAACCTGCAGGACAAAGCGCAGCCAGTCCTGCGGGACGTGACGTCTCCCAGGCCCCCAAGCCCCCCAGGGCCCTTGGTGTCTCCATTCGCACACGCTAACATGGGTGGCAACCGCCTGGGAAGGCTCGCCTCACCGGCACAACCCGCAGCAAGGAGCCCACCAGCCGCAACGCCGCCCGCTCCCATGCCGCCCCCAGTGGCTATGGCGCCGGCGCACAAGCAGACGGAGCCGGACGCACCGCCTCTGGGCCTCGCCCAACCCCCAGAGCTCCTCTCGCCCCTGGCCGCCAGCATGCAGACCAGCAGGACCGCCGTCCGCGGCAGCCAGGCGTCAGCAACCGACAGCTTCAACCCTGAGGCCCTCGGCGGCCACGGGGTGGCTGTGCTGAAAATCGAGCGCCCGGCCCCCTCTCAGGAGGCAGGGTCAGGTATCGCGTCCCCGCTGGCTGGCGAGGGCCCGGTGGGCTCCGCAACCTCAGCGCGGCCCCAGCCCCCTGTCGAGCAGCAGCACAGCAGTGGCATCGCTACCGAGTACCACGACGAGGACCTCGACCAAGAGGTGAGGACCATGGCTGTAGCTAGCCATGTGAAAACATCCTGGCTCGGCAGGGCTCTTATCCAGTAGCAGGCATGTATGTGCGGCTTCCCACGTGTGCATGGCCGCCCACGGAAAGGCACCTCTGTCCATGCCATCCCCCGCCTCCTAGTGGCTGGTGCTGCTTGGGGACCTGGACCGTGCGCTGGTGGGCCAGCGCGGCCTGCCGCCGCTGACGCCCCAGGAGCGCGCCGTCGCGGTGCGGCGGCTCATCGCGCTGACGGGCAGCCGGGGCCTGGACGCGGCGCTGGGTGCTGCGCTGGACGACGTGCTGCGCTTCCGCAGCAGCAGGGCGGCGGCGGCGGGTGCCGGAGCGGGCAAGTAACAGCGCGGCGGCGAGCGGTGGAATATAAGGAGTACAGGAGCAAACGTCCCCACACGCTGAACCAGTAGTTACGGGTTACACGTTTCCAGCATGCTTCAGTAGGCTGGACTCTGGAGTACACTACCCCCAGCCCGCCGGCCAGCGGGTTTGTGAGAACAGGACAAGGATGCTAGCTGCACAGCAGGAGCAATTCCTGCGCCTAATTCATTGCCTTGCTAAAAAACCTAGCTGCGGACAATTTCAGGCACGGCGTAGCAAACAGGGTGCCTACCTTGCGCTACACTACTGCACGGCTGTGCATGGCGCCATGTGCACCCCTGACGCACACAACTAGTCCTAGGACATAGAAATGAACATAACTAGTGTACATCCACTCTATAGCTACCGTCGGGCAAGCTCTCCTCATGACGCCACTGTCATGTACTGCTGCTTTGCGTTGCGGTGGAAGGATTTTCGTAGTGTGGTCTCAGGCTGGTAGTACGCGGGGCCTGGCGCGTTTGCAGATGTTTTATATGATCGCCTGCGGTGGGAGAGGGGCAACCAAGCACATAACCAATCAAGTTGTAGGAGTGATATTAAGGGGTTTCCAATGTGGCAAGTACTGGACGTATTTGGGTTGGCAACAGGTGAATTGCAGCAGAAGGGGCTGTCCCTGGCGACATTCCCAACTCAGTTAGGGTCAACTTACTGCTCGACGTACTCCTGATGCCCTGCGCTTTGGCTCCGGAACGGCGCGCCTACGCCCTTCCCTGGGCTTTGAGACCGCCGCGGAGGATGGCTCGGCGCCAGGTAGTCGTGCGCCACCCGGTCGCTTGTGCTCACTAGCACATGCCGATTGTGCGATCTGCCAAGGACAATTTCTTTGTTGGGGCTCAACAGCTTCTTGCGTTTAGGCAAAGGAGCGAGTACAGGCAGGTGCTAGGGCGTTGAAGTGCTCTTGCAAGGCAGAGGCTGTAGTTAGCAGCTTACAATGCAAGCAGCCGGCCTCCACTCCTTGGGGTGCTCACCGAGCTGCGACCTCGGGCTGTTGGAACTGAGGGCTTGGTCTCCCTTGCTGCTTGGAAACCTTGCTCCGTATGCTGGCAAAGTCTTGCAGGTCGTACGCCCCTGTGCAGTAAGGCACATAAGAAAGGCACTGTAGCTCTGCATTGCCTTACGCTGGACCCAAATGAAACCCCTAAAGACCGCCTAGCAAGCTCGAAATGTGGTGCAACCGCGGGGACCTGAAGCCGATGACGTGTTCGTTTGCACGTCCGCACACCACCAGCCCCTGCATACGGTACGCCGCACCTGGCCCCGGCGACGCCTCTGCCTTGGCGCCTTTTCCGGTGCCCGCCGCCCCGAACAGCAGCGTGTCCAGGTTGCTGGCCATGGACCCCACAGAGCCGCCGCGCGTTCCAGCCCCGAATGAGGATGTGCCGCCGCGCCCGCCGCGGGAGAGGCTGCGGGACTTGTCCCACAGGTCGCCCTGCACACGTCGGGAGCGTGAGGCCCGCGTTGCCAAAGTATGTAAGACCCAGCTATTTGCGTCAAATGGTGGCAGCTACATTCTAATCACTGTGGATGAGCCAACCGCACGGCCTGCTAACCTTTCCGGACGCTCCCTTCCACCTCCACAAAATAGTGTGCACACGCTCACCAGGTCGTATGTCGTAGGCGGCGGCGCCTCTATGTTGCCGAGCAGTATGAGCTCGTGCCCCCCAGAGGACTTGAAGGCCGATGACGCGCCTGTGCGGCTGAGGTAATCCATTTTTGCGCCCGTCCGTGTAACGCCCGCCACGCCGTACGACCCCGGCCCTGGCCCTGCTTCATCGTCCTTTGGTAACCGTGAAGCCGTGGACTGCGAATTACACGGTACACAGCAGCGGGGCCATTACGACCTGAAATGCCAATCCCTGCATAACGTGCCGCCTTGGCGACATTGGGGCATGCTTGAAGCTAGGCGCATGGCAGGGTCGTTGGCCGCGCGCTGACAGCAACACATCTTTGGCACTCTATGCTCATGCACGTGCCAGACTAGCTTCCGCGTTGCCTTACGCCGGCTGTTCATGGGCCGTGCATTTTGTACGACAGGCACATATGGCACCAAGGGTTAATATGGCACCAAGGACAAAATGCAGCCCCTGCCTTGAGACACACCTTGTCTTGGAAGGCTGCAGAGACAGGCGCTCGACTGAAAGCCTTCTTGTCCTCCAAGAGCCCCCTGCTTGCCGGTAGTCGGTTGCTGCTGGCCCCGTGTAGTATACGCGGTCGTTGAAGCGCCGTGATTTGGAGACCATGGCGCCGTACCCCTTTTTCCCTACTGACTCTGCCCTGTATGCGTCCAACGGCTTGGGCTGGGCTGAGTACGCGCCGGGACCAGGCAGGTCATGCTCCGCCTCTGTGAAGCGCTTCCCTTCGCTGAGGAACCCCTTCTTCTCCCTAATAGATGGGGGGGGGCGGGCGGCGGGGCGGGGGGGATGTGTGCGGGGTTGGTCAGCGGTCCAGGTTTCGTGGAGGGGCCAAAGGGTCAGGGAAACATGGACAGGAATGGCTGGGCTCCAGGTGCCCTCATGTGGAAACGCGACCGTGTGCTCCATACCTGCACACTGGTGACACTCATTCTGCAAGGCCTAAGGGGCCCGAACACGCCCATCGCATGCGAAAGTCGCCCTAAATGAACTGGCACAGACCAAACCCACCGACCTTGGGCCTGTGAACAACAATGTTTCAAATTTTGCGGGTATGCTGCTGACAGGCTTGTATCCTGGAACCGCTTTAAGCGGGGCGGATGCAGGGCCTTTGTGGAGTTTGCCTGGGCCTGCTCCATCGCCGCCACTTGCCATAGTTGATAAGTTACGATTTACAGCAATACCCGATTCATGTTACACGGGCGTTGGAGGCTTGTCTATCGTCTTCCAAACCAGCCACTTTACGTGCGGCCAAAGTACTCGAGTTCTTCAAATATGAAAGACCGAGCCGAGTCATGTACTAAAATAATCAGGAGTGTGCTGCTCTTCAGCGGGAGCCAAACCATGTGGCTTCGAAGGGCCTTCGTTCTGGGCTAACAAGCGACATGCACCAGCCTGAACAGTCAGTTCTTATCCAAAAGCGCACAGGCATACAGTGATATGCACAGCAGGAGCGCGCGCGCGCAGATAAGGGGAGTGTGTGCTGACGGCACGCTACCCCTCGGTCACTCACGTCGTGTGACCTGCTCTGCCCTAGTCCTGCACCCATCCCGATGCCTATGGTGCTATGGAGCATCACATAGGAACAAAAACACTTGCACTCAGCACGCCTTCTTCACAAGCTCTTACACACGTACTTCGCCCACGCATTGCACCACCCCCAAGCCCCGCACACGTGCCCCGTCCCGACCCTGCCCCGCGGCCGTCTCACTGCCCCCCGCCCCCGCCCATACCCCCCAACGCCCCCATGCCCTGCAGCAACGCCAGGATCTCGTGGCTCAGGCCCCCGCCCGTCAGCTCCGCCAGGTCCGCGCTGTCGTCCATGGGCGCCCGCGCCGCGCGCGGCCCGCCCAGGTCGCCCTCCTGCTCCTTGCTCAGCTGAGACAGCACGCCGCCCTCGCTCACGAAGTCGCTCCACTTGGAGTCCATCTGGGGGGCCGTGAGGTATGGCAAGCCGTTATATGGTTGTTTCCAGCTTTGCTTTGACAGTCCTTATGCAGCGCATGACACCTGCCCACTTCATGTTGAAGCCTTGAATGCGTCGGCCTGCAACTGAATTCAGGGTGTGACACAAGTTTGGTGCGCAGAGGGCGGAACAATCACGATGCCTCGGCCCCTGTTTTCATCAGGTACGAAACGGTACAGCCGACCCCTCCCCGTTGTCTGCACGCACCAGCAGGAGCCGCCGGACGTTGGTGTTGAGGATGGAGTCCCGATTGGCCTCGTCGCAGCAGGCCCGCAGCACCTTGCACGCCTCCAGCACAAACCCCATCACAGGGTCGCGCCGCCCCGAGGGCACGCCCAGCGCCGCCGAGGCTGCAACGGAAGCACACGAGGGGCCCAAAGAGGAACTGGCAGGGCTCCCGTAGGCGGCCATACTCAACGGCACTCGGTAACTAACTAACGCGCCCTCGTGCCCTTTGTCTCCTGCTTAAACTTTCAGGGCCACCAAGCCGTGCCCGTTTGACAGCCTCTCCCCCGATTCTATTGCAGGCAGCGTCTGTCTTCCTGCCTTTCTACCGCCGAACCCCATTTACGCTGAAATGCCGCACCCATGCCACACCCTGCCCGATCCAAAGCCCGCCAAGCTTGTCGTAGGCGCCCACACCGTCCACCGCTCCCGGTAACCACTCACCCACGTCCGCCAGCTGCTGCTGCAAGCTGCCACACGGCTCCTCGCCGCCCTGCACCGTCAGTCCCGCGCCGAGCCCGGCCGTGAAGAGCGGCCCGTACAGGTTGGCCACCTTGCTGACGCAGCAGGAGCGCAGGATGCGCAGCGCGCGCGTGTGCAGCGCGGAGCACATGGGGTGCCGCAGCGACAGCAGGAAGATGCGCGGCACCAGCTTGGAGGCGGCCACCAGGTTGTCCACCGCCGTGTGGTTGGGCGCCAGCAGCATGGACACGATCTCCGTGGCCCACACGCGGTGGCTGCCCACCGCGGGCTGCGGAAGGAGTGCGGGGGAGCGTGGCGGAAAGGTTAAGAGGGGATGCTGTGACAGCGTGATTACGTCTCAGCTGGCGCTGCAGGTGCCGACACTGCTATGTGGAGCCCTAGAACGGCGTAGAATGGAGCTGTTCTGCGTTGGCGATGCGCTTACTGCGCCAGTTACTGACAGCCATGTGGGCCGTTTCTCTTTGCCACCCCATCCCAGCCTCGCATTGCAATGTGCGCTCACCAGCTACTCCCTCACGACCCTGACGCTGTGTACTCCCGCCCTCGCCCCACCCCCACCCCCAGGCCGCCAGATCGCGCCCACTGCCCCCACCTGCGCCTCCGTGACGTACTGCATGGTGACCTGCCGCGGCACCATGTCCAGGATGTGCCCCAGCACCTCCAGGTGCACCACGCAGCCCTTGATGTGCGGCCGGCTGCCGTCCACCGCCACGTCGCCGCCCGTCTGCGACACTTGCAGCGTGCCCAGCTCGCGGTTGAGGTGCCCGATCAGCTGCTGCAGCAGCGTGCTGAGCTTGGGTATCGACGAGGTGCCCGCAGCCACGAGCGACGTGACCTGCGTGGGTGCGCAGCAGGGAGGGCAACCTTGCTTAGCCACAGTCCACTCACGGTGCCATTACTTGACGTGCATGTGCAACTGTGGTCCACAACGTCCATACGATGCACTCCTGCGGCTGAGCCTGCAGAGCAACCAACTGGCTGCCCATGCAACCCAGACCGTCTTCCAGAGGGCTTTCCGCGACCAATGTGAGCCTCGTGCAACTCGGCACAGGCTTCCAACCCCACAGCCCATCTGATGTCCACACGCAGCCCGCTCCGCTCTCTCCCGCTGTGCTCTTTCCCCCAGGAGCCGTTCGCCCGTTCAAAGGCTCGCCCAGCGCGCTCTACGCGTACTGCCCCAGCGCCTCACCTCCGCCCACAGGTCCTCCGGCGCCAACCCGCCATCCCCCAGAGCCTCCTCCAACTCGCCATGCCCCGCCCCCCCCTCCTCGTCGTCGTCCCCCGTCTGGAAGTACTTCCGGAACATGGGCCCCTTGGTCATGTCCTTCAGCTCCTTGCCGGACCCCGACCCGGCCCCAACCGCCTTGTCCGCCTCGGGCGGCTGCAGCGGGCCCGTCTTCACCACCAGCTGCTTGCGAGCTTTGCCCACGCCCTCCTGCCGGTGTACGGCAACACACGTAGACACTGTTACCCTCACATGTGGTCACCTGTGCGCCAGGCTGTAGCAGCTTGCGTACACTCAAGGGTGCTGCCAGACTGGCAGCCGCAACAAGCCGATCGAATGGGTTAACAATACTTGACGGGATGCAGGCCCTAGGCACCAGGCACCCACTATGGCGTGTAGGGCAGCTGGCGACAGCGGGTTGTCTCTGAGGTCCAGCTCAATGAGCTCCTTGGCGCCGTTGCCCGTTAGGATGGCAGCGAGTGCCTGCAAGCAAGGTCGGAACGTTCCACAATGCAGGTCAAACCAGGACCGGCAAGCCGGGGCGCCATGTGCAACCACCAACCAGACACGATCTTGCATACTGCACCGGTAACCTATGTGTGACGTCTGAAGATGGTACTGCTTTCGCGAACCCAGATGTATTGCTGCTCAAAGCACCGCATCCCAAAACGCAGCGCCACATGCGCTCACACCCTCAGGAAGCGTCCCGTGGGTCAGTGTCCAACACCAGATGTACGGCTCTTGCGGCTTACCTGGGCACCCTCGTCCGAGATGTGGTTACCCGAGAGGTCAAGCGACGTCACGCTCGTGTTGCTTTTCAGCACCTCAGCCAGCTGCAGGTGTTACGGGCGCAGGTGTTACGAGCGCAGGTAAGAAGTGGAGCGGCCCCAATGGGCAACACCTGCAGCACGGCAGCAAGCCGTCTGCCCCGCCACCACATACCTTCCTTGCTTTTGCATCGAAGATGTTGCAGTTTGAGAGCTTGACCCACATGTCACTGTCGGTCTTTATCTCCTCTAGGGCCGTGTTGAACCTGCACCACGGCCAGGTCCCCATGTGAAGCACTGCCAAGACTCGTAAGACTCCTTCAGTGCACCTGATGGCTGACGTCCATCTTCAGTTGCAGCACTCACCGCTTCTCGCACTCCTTCTTCTGAGCGACTGTTAGCGCAGGTGCTGAGGCTGAGGGTCCAGCGTTCCCACCTGCGGACTCAGCCGCTACTGCAGCAGACGCCGCTGCCTTCGGCCCCTTCTTCTTCTTCTGAACGCGTAATCACGGTACGCATAGGAACAGGCCTCATGCCACGCAGCTGGTAGCCCGTAAGTGTGTCTCCCGAAAGCGTGCATGTCATCACTCCATAACAGCAGCTGACATGACTGTTGGCACCTGGTGTAGCGAGCTCTTTTTGCTCGCTGGCCCGCCGCTAGCAGACCCTCCTCGTTTACTCCTCAACCCGGTTTGCCCCGTAGAAGCGCACCTTCTTCTTTTTCTTCTTTTTCGATGCAGATGCATCCGAGCTAGCTGTGCTTACAACGCTGCTGCTGTCCTCCTCGTCGTCACTTCCCCCTTCGCCATCCTCGACATCAGCCTCCTCCTCCTTACTCTTATCTTCTAGATCCTTGTCCTCGGCGGCCATGCTCACTACAGTCACTAAAATGTGAAGGGTGTCGTCCTGGTCGTGATGGTGCTCTTGCGAGCAAAGGGCTTGGCGGCGTGTTCTACATTCAGTTTGCAACGTTTAGCTATGCAAGACAACAATGTGCAAGGATCGGTGTACAGCCAGGGCTGTATGTGCGAGAGGGCATACAGGTACATGGGCGCGCTTATTTGGCAGGGACTCCCATGATGGCGGGTTGATGAAGGGCCCAGGGCACAGAACCCGTTGTAACTTTAGTGAATGTAAATCATACGGAAAACGAAGTGCAGTCTGCTGGTCTGCCCCTGATGCAAAGAGCCGTCCCAAAGAGCCGTCCCCATGCAACCCTCGTTTTTGCGATGTCCGGTGTCAAGACGGCTCCCCCTCTTGTGATAGGCACCGGCAACAGCAGCAGGACAACAGGCCGCAGGAGGAAACATCTTGTGGTGGCTTGCAGCAGCGACAGCAGCAGCCCTGCGGGCGTGGCGAGTCCGCATTGGAGCCGTTGGAACCAGCTGACCGACCGTTTAGTGGCAGCTTCTAGCATACCTTTCTCCATCCTGGTGCTGCCCCAGGTCGTTCAGGTGCGGAGCTCAGGCCTGTGCGCTCCCACGCTCCGCACGCGGCGTGACCACCTGCCACGCATGCTGAACGCGTCCCCCCTCTCAACGCCCCCCTTGTTCAGAATGCCGTCAACATGGCTTCAGGCCATGCGTCAGCACTGTCCATTATTTCTTGGGAGGGATATCTGTCAGCCATGTTTGGGAACACGCTCATGTGCAGCCACTTTGCCGCCAGCGGCGAGCGCAGCGCAGTCAACGTGCAGCTGGTCGGCATCCTCAACAACTTCCTCATCCTCACCCAGGTGAGGTGACCTTGCCACACACCGCATAGTTAACTAGGCACACTGGGCAGATGCACATGTTCGGGCGGTGTGCTGCGTTTTGCCGGCTATGCACGTGCCCTGCTGCACAGCCCCGCAGCAGACTGGTCCAAGGGCGCATCTGTACGCTGCTGCAGCCCGTCAGCCTGCCCAGTTCCCGTGCCAGTGTAATTCTTCAACCCATAACACATGGACCTCGCGCTCTCTCCCTTCTCAGGTGGCGCTGGCGGGCTTCATGCCGCTGGCGGTGTTCCTGGCGGCCGCCGCCTTCACCGCTGCGGCTACTCTCATGAACCTGGCGCGGGTGCAGCGGCTATCGGGGCCGCCCGCGGAGGCGGCACCCACGGGCAAGGCGGAGGAGTTTGGCAGCTGGCAGCTGTGGCAACTGGGGTCGGGGCTCATCGGGTTGGCAGTTGTTCCCCAGGTACGGGGGGCACGCGGCATGTGGTTGGGGGCAGGGGCCCGCAGGCGAATGCACGCTCATGGGCGGCCCAAGTTGTCAAGCACACGGGCGCCTGACGGCAGTGGGGATAGCCAATTTTGCTGCGAACCAGTGATGGCGGCTGAGGTGTGCATCTGGCGGCCGTTGGGCGATCGGGTGCTTGTGGGAAGGTGGCGGTTTCACGGGCGTCAGCGCCTTGTGCTGTCGTGCTTGCCGTGACCCGGCGCGCTGCTGCCCAAGCAGGTGCTGTACAACACGGCGGCGCCCACCGCCTCCACCCTGCTGCCCTTCTTCTGCACTCTTGCGGGGCTGTCGGCCCTGATGGCGATCAAGGTGAGTGTGGGCGACTTGATGCGTACCTGAGGCACAGTGTACCTGAGCGGCAAAGTGCCCCTGTGCGCTGCGGTTGCTGGCTTGGTCCCGCGCGACCCCGTGTCGCTCACATTACCGCCCTCGTTGCCACTGGCCGGCAGTTGTTATCCAAGCGTGGAAGCGGCAATGCGGCAGCCGACGCCGCCTCGTTGGTCCGGCAATTGCCCGGCTGGGGCGCCACGCTGCTGTTCGCGCTGTCGCCGCTGCCGCAGCTGGTGAGCAGTGACGGGCGCTTAAATCTTTGATTTGCGAGCTTGGCAGCGACCGAACCCGATTCGGATGCGGGCTAGTATGGCGGTGATGGGCCTACGCCACAGGCCACCCCGCGCGCCACCACAGCGGGCGGGCCTGCACCTCCCACGGCCTTGGCCCCGGGCCCTGACTTGCGCGCTACCCCCACGCCCGCTGCCCGCGTGCCAGGTGCGCAACCTGCTCGAGCCCCGCAGCCTGGAAGGGCTGTCCGTGGGCACCATGCTGCTGGCGCTGCTGGGCAACGCGCTCATGGTGCCGCGCGCGCTGCTGGTGCGCGACGTGGTGTGGCTCAGCGGCACCACCTGGGCCTGCACGGCGGGCTGGGGGCAGCTGTTCAGCATGTTCAAGAGCGTGTCGGCGTCCACGGGGTGGGTGGCGTGGGGGCCTCGTGGGAGGCTGGGAGGGCAGGGTGCGCCGGGCCAAAACGGAGCAGCTCATGCGTCTGCTTCAGCCAGTGCAAGGGATGGGACAAGCCGCTTTGACCCTGACGTGTCCGATTGCCCTGTCGAGGGGCAAGGTGGGGGCCTCTGCACATACGTCATGAGGATGCCCTGATTGAGACGCTGCCATTGCAGTCGGCCGTATGGCATGACTTGGTTGTAAGGGTTCTACTGCTTGTTTATACCCACTTGCCTCTTATTCATGCCCTGTCCTGTCCTGCTGCAACTGCTGCGCTGGCCAACAGGCTGCGGTACCTTGACCCGTGGGTCTTCTTCTCTGTGCTGACGCACCGGATGACGCAGCGCAGAGACGAGCCGCCTCGCGTCAAGACATCGTAGGGCTGAGCCGACCGCAATGTACTCCTGCAGGTGCTGTTGACGTGAGTGACCGCTTAGGGTCCGAACGGGGACCAGGACAGTCTTGGGTTTTGGGCCACACAGGCCTTTGGCCATGGAGCATTGCAGTGGAGGGCACTGTCGAAGCATCAAGCATTGATGCAATCAGGGGAATGTGAAGGGCACTCGTTTGACCGAGCGATGGGACACTGCCTTGTCCAGACATGAGAAAAGTTTATTGGTATATCGCGTTTGTTTGCCATAACCGGGAGGGCGGGCAGCTGGGTAGCCGGAGTTAGGGCAGAGCGGCACTACAAAGCGGCAGCCCAGATCCGCAGGGGTCACGCGGGCAGGTGTCGAGAGGTCGACATGGGACAGTCGAATGGCCCCTGAGTTCTGGTGCTTTATTAATTCACTTGTGTACTGAAGGCACACATGTGGTGATTGTTATCTATGAGGTAGGGCATGCTGTTCACTGTTTGGGAACCGCGTCGGCAGTACAAACCCCTGGTTTTGGGTCATTGCACTGTAAGGACTCATGATATGCAGCCAATATAGCACCATGAGCGGGCTAGGGGTTGCTTAGAGGCAGCGAAATGGGCAACGAATATAGCAAGCAGCTCGTAGAGGAGAGGCCTCTATGGGACCACTACGTCAATGAAGAGTGGAAGTGATGAGAAGGCGGAGCTGGGCGCGGGTCTTCGTCGCCGTCGTGCACAATAGTCCGCCTTGGGTTTACCATAACAACGGCTTCGTCTCGCTCTATGCAGGCCTCAGCCGCCCGCCTATTGCCCGGGGGCAAAGCTTTTCGGCAAAGCTTCAGTTCCTCGCGGTTGTGTGCACCGTATGAAAGCCGCTGAACCGCTGCAGGGCACAACTCGCGGGCAGACGTGTGTCAGTCAAGCGGCAGGGCGATGTCATGCAGGTGCGCCTGAGCGTAGCCTTCCCTGTGTGCAGCTACACGGAGAGAACGAGATAAAGTCGCCTGCAACCACGCGCTTCCACATAGCCCACATGCTGTCCCGTTATTCACCTGACGACAGGCAAAGGCTCCCAGGGTAGCCCGCCTGCCCTGCCAAATGCACGTGCCCAGCCAGCCTGCACATGCTGGTAGGCCACACCAGCATGCCACAGCAACGCGGATCTTGCAAACAGCGAGAAGCAGCAGTGACTGCTTCAGCAATCACAACACTCTGAAAGCCTCTTGACCCCCTGGCCTCCGCAGGACATGCTCCTTCCGCCTCCGGCCCCCAAGCAAGAGGCCAAGTACACGGGCTTCATGCTTGCGACGGAGAAGCGTGCCCATGAGCGCATGCTGCAGGAAAAGGAAAAGGAGCGGGAGCTGGCCTTGCTGGAGGCGGCGGAGGCGGGGGACCCAGCGGCCGTGGCGGCCATCCAGGCAGCGGGGGTCAAGCTCACCTACGGGCTGACGATGTGGGTTTGGGGTCTGCGGGAGCGGAATCAGAACTGGCGTGTGGTGGCAACAGCAGCCGCGCAACAAGGAGTAGCATGTGACGCAAGTCCACGCTCCATACAAAGCCGTTGTCACGGCCTCGGGCCTGTGGTCAACTGCACAGCGCTGCCAGTCGAGCGGTCATGCGCACGTGAAGCAGCATACTGAAGTATGCGTGTCCCTTGGCCCTGCAGGGTCCCCGGGCCACCCGGGGCTGGACCACGTCCGCCATCGTCTGCTCACGGGAGCGGCAGGCCCCGGCGACCAGGTGGGCACGGCGAGGGGCTGGCACGCGCTGCATAACCGTGGGGCGGCCCGGCATGGTACATCTGTCCACTGGCAGCCGCCGTCCTCGAGTGATGCTGTGCCTCCCCAACCGGCGGCCCGGAGCGCGGTGTACGGAGGGCTCTTTGAGCTCATGAACTACGTTTGTTTTCACACACGCTTTGCTGGTTCAGAATGCACAGCTGTTGCCCAGCCAACGGTTTCCGTACGGGTGATGTGTGAATTGTATCCGGGCCACATGAAACACCGGTCCTTAGTGGCTCGTGGAGTGGCCCTAAGGTGGATGACACCCGCATTGCCGGCCCATTCATATGGCCCTGTCCGCCGGACCCCACCCCACAACACCCGCCTCGTCGCCTCCACTCCGCAGGCACGGGCGGCATGGCCCCCGCAGCCATCGCGCCGTGGCGTGTCCGCATGTGGGCCGCGCGGCGGCGTGTGATGCTGATAGTGATGACAGTGATGCGGCTGCGTCGCGGCAAGCGGCGGTGGCACCGCGGCGGCAACAAGCTGGACAACCTGGGCTTCATGATCCCGCGCATGCTGGCGGACGACCTGCCGCGATTCGTGGACGAGCAGCGCAAGTTTAGCGGCGTGAAGGAGGAGCTAGAAGCGGCCAAGGTGCGGCACACCGGTCAGCAGTTTCTCAGCGAGCGAATCAGGTGCAACTCGTAGGGGGTTCTTCAATACGAAGTGCTTGCTTGGTTGTGATCCTTGCATCCTTCTACGATCGTGGTCCTCTTGCAGCAAGCGCTGGACGACATGCTGTGCCGCAACGGCGGGGGCGTGCTGGCCAGCCAGCCAGTGGGCCCCAGCGTGCTGGGGTCGGCCGTGGGGGCGCTGCTGGCGGAGGAGGGCGCGGGCTGGGCGTCGGCGGGCAGCTCACCGTGAGTGTGCAGGGGGGCGGGGTGTGGGCACTGGGCGAGGGAAGCGGAGAGGCTGGGGTCTGCGGGACGTAGGCCAACGGGGCGTCCGGGTTTGTGTTGTTCCTTCGGCCTGGTCTCAGCGAGCGGGTTGGCAGCAACGGTGACATCCTGCCAAGGACGGAGTGGTCCGGGCTTCGCTGTTGCCGTGCGCGACCGCTGAGCCTCTACGCTTGGTACCTGGCACTGAATATGCCTACGTGCAACCCATCCCGCTACACTGCAGGGCCAACTCGCGACAAGGCAGCATGGTTCGCCCGACCTCCAATCCCTCCTCCGCCAGTAACCCCGCCGGCAGCGGTGCCGTCGCCGCCAGCCGCGGGGCGCTGTCCGCCAGCCGCGTCAGCAGCGGTAGGGGCACACGCGCCTCCGACAGCGGCATCTCCGCCGCCGCCGCTGCCACGGCCCTGCGCAGCAGCCCCTCCCCCATGCGCTCACGAGGTGCTATGCAGTCCGCGCCGTCCGGGGTGCCCCAGTCGCCGGCGGCAGGGGCCCCTCCCACGCTGGGCGTCATGACCGGCCCGCAGCGCCTGACGGCGGGGCTCCGAGGGCCCCCCAGTGGGGTAGACGCCGGCACGCCGCCTGACAGCCCCAAGGCGGGGCTGGGCGGCGCGGCTGCCAGCCCCAAGGCCAGCCTGCTTGGGGCGCTCACGGGCAGCCTGCGGCGCAGCAGCATGCCGGGGGGCATCAACAGCCCGCCCACAAGCCGAGGTGCGTACGCCGGCGGGGAGCAACCTACAAGCACTCAAGTTATGGAGCCGGAGGCGAGCACGCGTGGCAGCATGTCGAGCTTGGAACGACGCATTACGGCCCTGCACGCCTGCTGTCTGGGCCCCGCAGTCGTGACTGTTCGGTCAGTGCATGGCACACACCCTCCGCTAAGTTGCAGGAATGGCCTTGACACCCATCCCGTGTCTGCCCCATGGCCCCAACCGCAGAAAATTCCATAACGCAGGGCCACGGGTACTCCCCGCTGGCCGTCCCGCCCCCCGCAAGCCCCAACAGCGGCCGCCGCTCCTCCCTGGCCTCGCTGCCGCCGCCCCCCGCCTCCCTCGCCGCCTCCATGCCCGGGCCGCCCACGGGATTCAGCTCCATGGCCGCGCGCCGCTTCTCCGGGCGGCAGTCGAGCACCGGCCAGGGCGGCCTGCCCTCCGGCCTGGTGACCACGGGCCCCGCGGGACCGCTCAACACGCGGCTGAGCGTCACCAGCGCCGTGGCGGCCAAGCACGGTCAGATCATGCAGGTGCAGGCGCAGGTGGAGACGGAGGTGAGCCGGGGGATGGGCGCTTGGGTAGTGACCGTAGGGTACAACGGGAGTCACTACCGTGCGTAGGTGCATGCATGCTAGCATTGGTTGCGCTGCGCGGTGCCTTTTTGTGACGTGTTTCAATCAGGGAGGCCTATACTCAGCGCCGACCGCATCTTTGCGACCGCAGTACAACAACCTGAAGAAGTGCGGGCAGATGCTGTCCATGTTCGTGAACCGCGCCAACGCGGCGTGGGCCGAGTCGCAGCAGTGGGCCCCCGTGGACGCCAGCCAGCAGGCGGAGCTGCAGGCCTTCACCTTCTCGGAGCAGTACCGTATCTACCAGGCGGACCTGGTGCGCAGGCTGCGTCAGGGGACCATCTGCCTTCAGGTGAGGGAGGGCGGGAAGGGCCGGAGGTCGTGGCTGCTGGTTGTGTCGCCGGCCCGGTTCAAGCTGAAGTGTCACTCCACTCAATTGCGCTACTCGCATGCCTCACGTGTGTGTTTGTCGCCCATGAACTGCCGTGGCCACACACGCCATTTCTGGTGCGAGGCCCGTAAGCCACTGGCACTCCCCTTGCCGCCTCGTCGTTTCCATGCACCACTTACCGGCATCGCCAAACCCGTACCTCCACAGGTGTTTGCAGGGGAAGACTCTTTGTCCGGCGCGGAGCGCACCCGATCCGGCTCGGTGGGCGCAGCACCCTCCGCCGGCAACAGCGGCTCCGGCCTTAACCCACACGCCCACCACCACCATCCCGGCCACCACGCCTCGCACGCACACGACGGTTCTGGGCCCGGCAGCAAGCCCAACTCGGCGGGGCCGGGGCCCGGCCGCACGCGCGCTGCGAGCCTGCGTCGCATGGACAGCGGCGGCAGCACCAGCAGCGGGTACAGCACGCCGGTGGGGGGCACCAGCATGAGCGGGCAGCGGGGCGGCGCGGGCCGGGGCCCGCTGGGGTTCGACCTGTGGACGAACGACCCGTGGGAGCTGGTGGACCGGTTCAGGCCGGGGATCATGCCGCAGACGGACCGCATACAGGTGGGTAGGGGCCTGCCGGCTGTGTTGCGCGCATGAGGCCCGCTTGAGGGGCGCGGGGCTGATTGCTATGGGTGGCAGAGTGAGTGGGGGCGCAGCGGCTGTTAGGCCATATGCGGCTTCGGCTTCGGCTTCGTTGGGATGCCGTCTGGCCCTGCTGCGGATCAGGCATGCGGTACGTGGTGCTATTGCAGTGCGCCTACTTGCACGAGGCGGGAACGTTTTCGCCAATGGCTCCGCAGCACCACAAACGTCCGCCTAGTAACATCCCGCGGACAGTGGCCATTACCGCACCCTCACGTGACCGCCCGCCCGCGCCACGGTTCCCCAACCCCTTCCCCAGGGCCCCACCCTGGGCGCGCGCATCCTGTGCCAGCTGGTTCTGGCGGTGGAGCAGCTGGCGGGGCCCGAGGCACTGGCCACCATGCCGGTTCTGCTGCACATCAACGAGGAGCAGATGGAGGAGGTGGTGCACGAGCTGTGGAGCTACAAGTTCTTCGGGTGGGGAGGGGGGAGGGGAGTCGCCGGTGGGCTGCGCCCTGGCTGCATACGGCTGCTACGTGAGAGCTTGCATGCGTGGTCAGAAGAGTGTTTGCTCTGACCGAAGGGCTGATTGCTTCTAGCCCATTTTCAAATAGTGTATCAGTGTCCGCCGCCCGTTGTCCTCGCAGCCTCAACCGCGAGAACGTGATGCTGGTGGCCTCCCCGCTGCACACCGGGTACCGCTACAATCACGAGTACAAGGTGGGCAGTGGCGAGGGAGGGAGGGAGGGCGCGGGGCATGGACGCATGGTGCAGCAGCAGGGAAGCACCCACATGGCACACGCCCACCAGAGCACAGCGCTGCGAGCAGCCACGCGCGGCTCTGTGGTTGATGCTGTTGCGTTGACCCTCCGCCGCCTTGTTGCCCACACAACACACGTTGCCGTCGTTGTACCCGCCGGTGAACAGGTGTTTGAAAAGGAGTATGGCAGCAACGTGGCGCCGCTGGGCTCCGGGTACAGCATGCTGCAGCTGACGTGGGCGGGCGAAGCCTTTGTGGTGGGGCCCGACGGCGCGCCGGTGCCGCTGGACCAGCCGGCGCTGGCGGTGCTGGCGGACAAGAAGGTGGAGTGGCTGGTGTGCCGCCGCGCGCGCGACCTGGCGCTGCTGCACCGCGAGGCCATCCTGGACGTGCCCATGCTGGCCTACTGCATGGCGCTCAAGGACAAGGGCAGCGGCGGCCTGGCCAGCGGCTACACCGCCGCGGGCGCCGCCGGGCGCGCCAACATCGTGATGGAGGTGGCGACCTGCGACTCGCTGGTGGACGCGCGAGCTCTGGACTCGTTCGTGCTCCGGCGGATAGAGCGCGGGGGTGCAACCGCCAACGGCGGCCACGGCACCCCGCCCCATCCCTCCTCCCCGCACCCCGCCACCTCACCCCACCACCCCGCCCCCTCCATCTCCGGCTCCCTGTCCAGCCCCACCCACCACGCCTCCCGCCCGCCCCACCTCGCGCCGCTCCATGCACCCCACAGCCCCAACTCCTCTCACCCCGCCCCGCCCTCCCCGGGCGTCGACACCACCTCCATCGTGGAGCTCCGCCTCGCGGAGCTCGGCACCCCGAAGATGATCGAAACCGTCAACTACCTGCGCGCCATCCGCGACGGCCACATCACGGTGGGGCTGTCGCGCTACCTGCTGCACCTGCCCTCGCTGATCGCCATGCTGCCCAGCGCCGCTGCGCTGCGGCCCAAGCTGTGCCTGCACGAGGAGCTGGTCCGCGTGGCGCTGGACCTGGGGGACCTCACCGCCGCGCCGCGGGCGCGCACGCTGGCGGTGACGGGCTCGCTGAACCACGGCATGCTGCTCAACGCCGACGACCTGGAGAAGGTCATACCGCTGCTGCAGGTGGGGCAGACAAGGCTTGGTGGGGGAGACAGGGGTTCTTGGGAGGGAGGCTGTGCGGGGGTAGCGGGTACGGCGGTGGGGGCCTTGTGGCACTTGTGAAGCATGGGGCGTCATGGGGACCATGGCGTGCATGCAGGCTGCGCGTCGGTAAGAGGCTTGCTTGCACCTCACTGGTAGTGTCTTGTCAGGGCCCGGCTGCGCCGCAGGGCGCTCGCCGTCATCCGCCGCCCTGTGTCCGTCCGCACGACCCCACCTGTTTCCCTCCCCCCACCCCACCCCAACTCCTCTGCGTGCCCCGCAGGCCCAGGACCACGACGTTGCGTTTCGCGACCTGCTGGCCTCCAGCCGCTCCGACGCACAGGGCCTCAACTTCGTGGCGTCCAGCGCGGCGGCGCAGGCCGGCACACAGGTGGGGCGGGGGCGGGGAGGGCGGCACGACAGCAGCATGGCGGTGGAACGGGTGTGGGCAAGGGGGTCAAGCGACTTCAGCGCCAACGGTGAAGGTGCAGTAGGCGCCCCTTCTCCTGAGCCCCTGGACGGACGGGCGCACGCCTACTTGCTGCGCCCCTGCGCAGGTGATTGTGGTGTTCGTGGTGAACAACCGTGTGTCGGCTGCCGCGGTGGACGCCGCCGCCGCCGTGGCGCGGCCGGGCCGCGACGCCATCCACGTGGTCACCTGCGTCAGCAACGAGCTGCAGAAGAGCGACGCGGAGGAGTTGTGCAAGGGCTTCCAGAAGCGGCTGCTCAAGAGCATGGTGGACACGCACGTGGAGGTGCTGGTGAGTGGGCCGGGGGCGAGCTGGGGGGGAAGTAGAGGCGGGGAGCTTGTGGCGAACGGCGACCTGGGGGAGGCTGCGGCAGGCTGGGGTGGCGCTTGGGACTCACGGGTCGACGAGGGATGAGGCGACTGCGGGCAGGCGCTTGGGCTGGCGAACGCAAATGGGCACGCAAGAGTGGAGACATAGACATGTAGTTGCAATGCGCTCATGACACCCTCTGACACCCGATTCCCGCCCCGCGCCCGCGCCCGCCTCCAGGTGCGCGGCGTGTGGGGCCTGATCGACGTGATGGACAACTACGTCAGCGCCGTGGACGCCAAGCTGGTGGTCATGGGCAGCCAGCACCTCACCAGCAACGACTTCAACTACGGTGAGGGGCCGGCGACGGGGACGGCACGCGAGGGGGCGAGCGATCCGGGTGTCCCGTCGTTACACGTCCGTTAACCAGGGGCCCACAGGACACACGAATAGGTTGCCTGTGCCTATGCGCAAATGAATTGGGCCATGCCCACATCCCTGCTGGTCCCCACGACCCACCTCGTGCCCCACCCACTGTGTTACCCCGCCGCCCCCTTCCCCGCCCCCAGTCATCGGCTCCATCACGCTGTCGGTCATCAAGCGGCTGCACACGCCCGTCATGGTGGTCACAGCCAACTCCCGGACCAACCTAAACATCGGCTCAGACCGCCCGGGGCAGGGCGAGCACGTCACGCAGAACGGCAGCACAGGGGGCGGGCCCGCCAGCAGCGGCGGCGGCGGCGGCCGCAACGGCACCAGCCGCGGCGGCGCGCAGGCGTCCGTCGGCGGGGCCGGCGGGTCGTCGTCGCAGGGCGGCGGCGGCGCCGGGCTGCGCGGCAGCCACGGGCTGCGCTGCTTGGCACTGGTTGAGAACCAGTCGTACGCGCGCAACATGCTGTCGTACATGTGCACCAGCCTCATGGACGGCAAGCGGGGCGACCGGCTGCTGCTGGCGCAGGTGCAGGTGAGGCGGGCGGCCGGGGGCGGGCTTGGACTCCGGAGGGCGACCCTGCTTTGTTTGTGTGGCGCGCGGTGTCCATCAACTCCGCCGCAAGAGCCCACACCACAGGTCGCCCCAGTCCCGCAGCCCTCAACATCCATCCTTGTCGTGGTACGGTTGCACAGCCCCAAGCAGCACCGAGCCTCACTCAGCCGTTCGCCTTCGGCCGTCGCCACCTACCCAGCAGTGTTCCCCCCTCCTACATCGTCCTTGGCCTCACTGTGCCCTTGTTATCCTCAACCCCCACGCCTATCCCCGCACCTACCCCCACGCCCGCTCCCCCCCCTGCAGACCGTGCGCCACCTGACCCGGCAGCAGGCGGCCACGGTGCGGCGCGCGCTGGACAACTTCAACCTGCTGGCCTCGGGCCACGGCTTCAACGTGGCACGCGTGCTGAGCCTGGAGGGCTCCCTTGACGCCGTGCTGGCCGACGCGGTGGGCGACCAGAGCATACAGCTGCTGGGCGTGGCGCTGGCGCCGGGCGGCAAGACGCTGCCGCCCGTGCTGGTGTCCCTGCTGCGCAGCTGCCGCGGCGCCACGCTGGTGTACAAGGAGCCGGTGGGGGCGGGGCCCCGGCAGCAAGGGGCAGGCGGGCAGGGGAGGGCGGGGTTCGGGCCGGGGTCGGCGGCTGCGGCAGCTGCAGCGGCGGGTGGGGGTATGTGAGCGCAGAAGGGGGCTTGATGCAGGGGGGGAGGGGGTCGTGTGTTACGGGGGTGGTGGCAGTAGTGTGTGGGCAGCATTTTGTTGTTGGGCGGGCAGGGGGGCTAGGCGGTTGTGTATGGATCGTGAGTGCCGAACAGGCGGGCGTGCTGTGGGTCAGGTAGCACGTAGCAGCGGCCCCACCTGGGGGGTCCCCTGTGCCCCTCTGGGCGACGACTGACAACCTTGTGTGACACCGGACGGCCACGTGTACCCCCGGGCTGTTGCTCTGCATTGCTGGCACCAGGGGCTGGCACTTCGAGGGTAACCAGATCGGGCGGGCGCCCTTCCTGCTATGGGTCGTACGCAACGTGCCTGTGACCGAGCCTGCATTCTTGACGTTGCTGTACGCGATGAAAACGACAAATGAGTGGTACCGTTGTTAACTGGTTGCATACCGTCGAGCATCGCATCTCGTTATTGTGTGGGGCGCCTTGAGCGGTGTAAGATAAGCGTCATTGTTGTGGGCGGATTACCGCAGAGAAATGCCTGATGGTATTCATTGCAGGCCATTAAGTCTGTCCGGCTGTGCTGCCCGGAGCGTGGTGCAGGACCTGGTCTCGTGTTCGCGCTTGGCTATGTGCGCGCCAAGGTGCTTGGTTAATACGCGCCCTAGAAACAGCCAAACTTGCACTGACTGGAAGTGAGCCTTCTGTATCACCTCCGCATGCCCTTTTTGCGGGTGACCCAAGGTGACCTGGACCCCATGTTGTACTGCCCCTATTGGACATATGGATCAAGGACAGGGTGGCTGGGTGAGGGACTCAGTGTCTGCCAGAAGGGCGATGCTGTAAACCAAAAGGGGGTTTGCCAACTCCGTTCGTGAACGTAGGGTCCACTGGGAGGCTTGTGCGGCAAGGGAGCGCTCTTGGGTGTAGCACTGCACCGTCTTTCCTGTGGAAAGGGTTACAGCTTACAGGTACGGAGACGGGAAAGGACAGGCCAGTGGGAGTCTAGACCCCAACCAGCAATCCAGCATAGGCAAGCACCAGCAACACCAAAGTCCAAGCCCACCCCAACCGCAAGCAGGGAGCACCACGAGGGAGCACCTAGGGACGAGGAGGACCAGAAACCAAAAAACACAGGACAGGAGCAAGGGAAAAGGCACCGTACTCCGACGCCGTACTCAGCACATGCCCAGCTGTCTGGCCTTTCGTTGTTCCAGGTTGTTGATGTCAGGGTCCACGCGCCCTGGAAATTTGAACCGGTGCGCGAAATTGCGTGCCGGTCTGATGTACGCAACCAGGTCCCGGGGCACCCCCCAGCGTCGCAGCACCTTTGGCCGGCAGCGCAGCTGCACGCAGCCACTTGACTCCTTGTGCGGAGTGCTGATGTGGTGATGCTGAGGACGTGCCCTTGTCATTCTCGATGCTGAAGGATGAGGGTTGTCTCGGCTGGGCCATGGCAGCATGGGCAACACGGATGGATTTGCGTGTTGCGCGCCGGGAACTGACGGTTGGTCGTTGCCTCGTCGGTCACTTCCAAGTACCAGGTCCGAGGTAAGAGGAGGTAGCACTCCAGGCAAGTCCCCTTACCAATTTATCTGCATCTAAGAGATTAACCCTTTGTTACCATTCCTTGCCGCTAGATACAGGAAGTAGGACACCCCGCTCTGCGACTATCGACATTCCAGGACCGAACGACCACACCCCACAAAGCAGCCGCTTACTGGTGTAGTCTGGTAAATAATCAAGATACTGCACTCAAGCTTTGTACAAGGCTAAGCGGCACAACAGCTGCAGCCAGCTGCCGGTGGAATACAGGCGGGCTGTAAGAATGGGCGTCGGCGACGTGGTTTACCACGGGGCAGCTGATGTTTACCGCAAGATTAATGAAACGGGATTCTCGCGACCCAGCGACCAGAGCGCTGCTGCTTTTGTGGTGACTCACGCGTGGGCGGTGTGCCTTATAGGTGAGCCCTGCCTGGCCCGAGACGGCTCCCTGGCCCAGGGCCTGGGAGCAGGCGGACATGTACGGCTTTTCATGCTACCCACTAGTTTGCCTTTAACCTGCATGCGCACCCGGTACTGTACTTTTGATGGTCTTCCCACACAGTCACACCAATTTGGGTGCGCCAAAGACCTGGCAAGCCAAGTGCACTCCGGTGGTCGCAGCTCGCAGGGCATTCCCACTGAATTTAGGCCCTTCAGGTGCAAATGCCCAGGTGGTTGCAACCAAACCCCCTTCATCCCTGCCCGCCACAGGAATGATGATAGTCCTTTTCGGCATGCTCATCACGTTGGCAGCTATCACATGCCAGTGCATGTTTGACCGCAAGGGAGCTTGCCGTGAGTCTTCCTGCTGCTGCTACTGCTGCTGCTGCTCGGGCGGTGTGGCTGACCAGCACAACGATACGAAGGCGTCCTCACAAGGGCAGAAGGCGAGTGCGGTGATGTACGTTAAACTGTAAAAGATTGTGCAAGCTGTAGCCGTACTGCCTGGCCCGCATGCAAGTGTCCTTATCTGAGACAACTGCGCCGGTGCTCACTTTGACACTCGTCCAATGTTTGAAAGCCGCGACGTAAGTGCATATCAGTGTGGCGTCACCGCTGCGAGCACGAAGGGTACGCAGACAGCACGCGTCTTTGCCACGTGCAGTAGTGTACCTGCACCGTACGGCATGCCCGCAGCACGGCACCACCGTACGGACCACCCTGCAGGGCCATTTTACGGATTCGCACTGACCCAAATGCCGAACTGCTGATCTGGTTTGCGCTCCATTGCAGGGTAACCCGCCGGCTACACAGTTCATGACGGCGTGAGTGGACTCGTCAGGAGCAGGACTGTATAGGCAAGGGAACGGTACGAACACGAGTCCTTGGTCCTGGAATTGCAGCCAGAGCAGGCCAGAGGAAGGGCACTAGGGCAGCTTGCGTGAACGCGTCTGCAGGTAGGCTGCACGGACACAACGAATGAAGCGGCTATGGGCTGATCGGCACTGTGTGCGGTCAACGCGATCAAGGTGCACTCACCATTATGCAAGGTACAGCTGTGGAAGGGACGCATGGGTCCGTGCTCTTAGCAACCCAGGGAGGCGTCACCAGACATGCTGTGGTGTCACAGGACAATGGTGCTGTCTAGACGGTTGAGGACTTGTGTAGAGAACTAGAGATCAACGCTCAAGCCCCGTCGTCTGTCACCAAGTTACCTAACTCCATCATTCGTCCTGAGGGCCCCCTGGCTCTCCGGACGCGCCCTACTGGGCCTGTAACTGAAACTCTTAATGCTGATTGATGTGTATGCACTGACGGTGCACCTTCATGAACCGGTGGCGGTATGACCATGTTTGATTGCAGCCCAACGTGGAAGGGCGGTGCAGTGCTGTTTTTCGTAATGATCCATGCAAGCCAGGTGACTGTTGGTCAGCGTCCTGGCAACCCAAACACGTGCAACTGCACCGCATCAACTCAATACTGCTGCCAGAACGTCACATGAGGACGCCGCACCATCGCAGTCAGCTCCAAAATGCAAGAAGCACGTGTACGGCAAGTTGACGACAGGGCAGGACGGCCCCGCGGGCCGGCGGCGCGTCCAGCCCTCGTCACAAGCGTCAAGGCCGTCAGGCTTTGCGTACTTACTCTCAGCCTCTCCCACATGACGACAGCAAACTAAAGCACAGCTGCAGAACAACGCTAACTTGAATCACGAGGTACGCTCTCAACACCAGAGTGCAAGGGCAACGGCAAGGGTTAGGGCAATGACCGCACCGGTGTGTCAGGCGCTTTGGCTGGCCAGTGGGGCACCGCGCCAAACCACGCCACACGGGGTGTCGTTGGCGGCAAGTGACCAGGAAAGTGACTGTGCCCGCAAACCTGCGTACAGTGCGGTTGCCGCAGGCCATCATCATGCGTCCAAGCCACCAGCGGCCAGAAACGGCAGTGCAACCGAAGATACTGTAATGTGCATCCAATCAGCTAAGAGTGCACCATTGGATGCTGCGCACGCAAGAGGATCTCTCGCAACACCCTGCACCCACCCTCATCATACGGCATCAAGGCGACAGGCGGACAGGGCCTCCACTCGACGGATTCTCGTGAAGAATGTAGACTGCGTCGCCTCCGAGCGGAATATCATTAAGTCCGACGCCTGCCACCTGTGCCCAACATCCACAGCCGGCCCATTGCCGTCCTGCGTGCCCCCCAGCACCTCATTGCGTACGGCAACCCCAAGGCGCCGCCGCGCCTCCAACACAAATACGAGATACCACTTCAACCACCACTACAACGCCGCTTGCTCCTTTCGCAGGGCAGCCAGCTGCTGCTCCACCTGATGCAGCTCCTGCATGTATGCAAACAGCCTAGTCAGGTCATGTTTAGGGACGGAACCTGTTGGCTGAGATGCAGACATCAAGTGAATCAGGCACAAGTGGACATTTAGTCCTTTGCCACCGGCATGCGAAGGGCTTTGCTTGCAGGCCATGCAGTGGCTATGTACCGTATGCGTTTGCACTAGCACAGAAGCGCATAGCCGCGGGCTCCATCACCACCTGCAGACCGCCACCGTGGTAGCCCATCTCCTACCTGCAGGTCTTTGAGCCTCAGTGCCTCCAACGCCTGCACCCGACGCAGCTGCGCCACCAGCGCCCGCGCCGCCGCCGCCGCCTCTCGCCGCGCCGCCGTCAGCGCTTCCTGTGCCGCCGCCTCCTGCTGCGCCGCCGCCAGGGCCGCGTGGTGCGCCGCCGCTTCGCGCTGCATGGAGGCTGATAGCCCCGCCGCTTCCGCACTGGCACCTTGCGCGTGCGCCTACGGAGTAAAATCAGTACAGCCCGTAGTAATCGTGGGTGTCTTGGGGTATGTAGGGTGTTGCTGGCAATTGCAGCTAGTGCATGGTGGGTCTGATACGTACGCAAGGCTACCAGTGGATGCAGGCTGGGGCTGGGGTCCTTGTGCCCGGGGTCCCGTGTCTTCAAAGTGATGCACCGCAAAGCAGCGAGCTGCACCGGGGTCCACTCTCACCATGAGGGCTTGCTGGCCCACGATGAGCGCCGACAGCTGCGACCGTAGGGCGAGAGTCTCCTCACGCAGCACCTGCGCAGCAGATACCGAGACGAGGCACAATGCACACCAGCTCATGCTCGAACCCTCGAAACATCCACACGCCAAATATGCGTCCTCCCCATACTGAAGGGCCCGCAAGCTCACTGCCGGCTGCCGCCTACGGCGCACGCTGCCGCGGTCGTGCAACACACCACCACCACAGAGGGCCGCACCCGCAATCGCGCCTCTGTCTCCTCCAGCCGCTCCTCCGCCGCCACCCGGCCCGCCTGCGCCGCCGCCAGCTGCTGCTGCACGTCCACCAGCGCCTCCGTGGCGGTCACCACCTCGCCGCGCAGCCTGCAGCAGGACCAGGACCGGGAGCGGAGAGCAGGTACGGCCTGCATGTGGGCTTGACAGCACAGGCAGACTACCAGTATTCACGCGGATCTGCGGCCAAGGAAATCTACCAACCCAAGGATTTAATTGAGCACCCCATGTTAACTGCTTTGGTCAAGGTAGTGCCTTCATCCCGTCACCAATTCCGCACCTTGACTGCATCTCCAGCAGGCTGTGCTCGGGCACCAGGCCGCCACCCGGACCGGAGCCGCGACCGGACCTGCACCGTCGACAGTACGTGAGGGTTGATGACGCGTTATGGTATCACGGACTGAGCGAAGCGCAGAGCAACGAGATGCCCGCGCCCCAACAGTATTTTGCCAACATCCCGTCAGCCGTTTGCTTGCCCCAGCCATATTTGCCGCCACGGATGATGACTACACCGCAGTTCCGGTCCTGACCACCATTTTCGGCGTACAACACGCGCCGTGTGCTCTCCTTCAACGCCCATCCCCGCCTTCCTTTGGCGCACAAAAAGAGCCGTGTGCTCTTTTGTAACGCCCGCTGATTTCTCCCACCTGCCCGCCGCCACCTCCTCCGCCTCCCCCAGCTGCCGCTCCAGCGCCGCCGCGCGCCTCCGCTCCGCCGCCAGCTGCTCGCCCAGCGGCCGCGCCTCCGCCACCCAGCCCTCCAACAGCCGGCAGCGCTTGGACAGCTGGTCCAGCACCCGCAGCTGGTCGCGTGTCTGCATCCGTCAGGTGCAGGAAGGCATAACAAGCGGAGGAGCAAGGTGGCATGAGCAGAAAGCTGTGCAGGCCCGTGTGATGACCGCATGGTAACGACAGGGGAGTTGCTTCCATGCCAGATATGAAGGATGAGCTGCGGGCAGCAGTGCACGTGCGCACTCTTGCGTTGGGCCTGCGCACGCGGGCAGACCCCGACCTCCCCAGCCCACCCCCCGGCCCCCACCTTGCCCTCCAGGAATGCCTCCGCCCGCTGCACCTCGTGCAGCGCCGCCGTCTTGAGCCGCGCCAGCAGCTTAGTGGCGGCGCCCTGCGCGCCCGCCAGCTGCCGCGCCGCGCCCTCCCGCGCCTCCGCCAGCTGCTCCGCCGCCTCGCGCCGCACCGCCTCCAGCCGCACCGCGTACGCCTCCTCCACACGGCGCAGCTGTTGGCTGCACACGGCGCCGAGAGGGGTAGGTTTGAGAGCAAAGTACTATTTGACGGGACTAAGTTCAAGTGGTAGTGGCACGGTAGGGGGCTGGGAAACAGTGGCAAGCTGGTCGGGACGACGCCGTGTTGCAGGTGCGATGGCGGTCAACTGCGAGCCTGACCTCTCAGGCGGAGTCCACGTTCAGCAGCTGCGTGGCCAACAGGCGTACGGCAAGCACTAACGGTGTGACACGGCCCCACCTGACGTGCCCAGCCGTGACGCTGCTGCCCCGCAGGCCCTCCAGCTCGGCACTCAGCGCAGCGCAGCGGTCCTCCAGCCGCCCCGCCACCACGTCCCTGTCACCCAGCTGCCGCGACAGCTGCACCACCAGCGCCTCCAGCTCCGCCCTCCGGGACGCCTCCCTGCACAGTGGCACGTAGCGCACACAGCGAAGGCGGGTTGGCGAGATCGGGGTCGATAACGGTACGGGCCTCCTGCAACGGACCGCACAGCTTCATCCAGGCTGGCTGTGCAGTACCTGTGGTGCGCCTCATCCAGGACGGATTTCTCAGCGTGATGCTGCTCGCAGCGTTGCTGCAGCAGCTGCAACTGCTCCTCGCGGTCCTGCAGCTGCTCTTGGAGGCTGGCAGAGAGCTCGTCGCGCTGGGCCAGCTGCAGAGAAAGCTCCTTGCTGCGCGCCTGGGACTGTTGGAGCTTTGTCTACGCGGAGAGCGTTGTGTGCAGGTGGAACACGCGCAAGTGAAGCAGTTGCATTGTGTCTGGAGGGTATGCGAGGGAGCGTGGAGTGCCTGGGCCTTGCCTGTGACTCCTGCAGGAGCCGCCCCAAAAGCATGTTCTCGGCGTGCAAGGACTTGACTTTGTCCTCTAGCTGTTCCACCGGAGGACTATCAGCTATATCTTGTCCCAAGGAAGCGTAGGCATGTATAGGCGGCTCGACAGAGCCTTCGTGCGCATCAAAAGAAGGCGCATTGGGCGTGGGTATCCCGCTTCGGAAAGCAGGTCGCGGCGGTAGGCCTGGTCGAGGTTGAGGCATCATTCGCTATGCTGTCTGAATAGCTAAATTACAGAGTGTTACCGCGGCATTCGGTCGACTGGCTGACAAGCTGACAGTCAACCTATCGCAAAAAGGGCGTGCTAATAAGCATGGGAGTAGTATTGGCCAGTCGCATAATAATAAATGGATGATTGTAAGTAGGCTCTAAGCCCCACAGCTGACCTTTCGACTTATGGCTGTCTGCTGCGAGTGCTGGGTATGCGGGGCCAGGGCTCCCCTGTGCGGGGCAAGGCCGTATGGGCCACGCGGAAGTGCGGTTTGGAGGTGAGCGCTCCTGCTACGTGGATGCGGAAAGTGGTGCTTGAGGTACACTATACATAGCCAGGGATGCCAAAGGAAAGGAGGAGCTACACAAGTATTCCTGGGCCTGGCGGCACCACGGCGGTTCCGTGAAATGCAGCAGCCACTCTGACGCATCAGAGGAAGCAGAGCCTCTGACTCTTCAAGGCTTGGTGTGTATAGATACAGAGGCCACCAGAGAGAAGATGTGGGTCGGAACACGGTACCGCCAAACCTTCGGTTGGTGGGCTACGGCATGCCCCAACGTGCTCAAGGAGGATCAGGGAACTACCAGACTCCGGACTTGCCCACAGGGCGGCCACGAGTTGCACATTGCCCCCGGTATACATCACACGTAGGTCGTATCCGCAATACGCGCAGCACTGGGCAACAATCGAAGCACCTTGAGCATGCGTGGCCCTTGCCCGCCAGTTTCGCATGTGTATGATGAAGTTCTCGCCAGTGCCAGCCAACACCTGCACATCGCCTTGTCCGTGCAGTGCATAAAAAGAAATAGCGCAATGCCAAAAAGATGTCCAACTCCTCACCTTCATGCAGGTGCTTACAATGGACAGCTCTGCTGCCGCCAACGGCTTCCCACCCATGCCATGACGCAAACACCGTACGGCACATGCCCCCTGACGAACGTGCTTTTCAGCACCCCGTTGGAGGCAGGATGAATAGTGTGTTTCGCTGCAGGCATGCCCGGCCGACTGCAAGCTAGTTGTGACACGCAGCCCTCAGCAACGCAGTTCTGGGTTCTGGGCCGGCTCCGTGCGCCGCTGCCAATGCAGCCACAAAATCTTACGCCTGGACCAACCTATCAATACGGCCATTCACCATAAGCATGCACTGCATAACCCCGCCATCCAATTGCCCAGCAACTTTGCACACGCACGCACGCATCCAACCAAGCCAGCCCACAACACCTGCAGGTTTGTGCAACCCAACGACAGGTTGTGTCCTCGTTAGTGGCATACAGCCCTCAGCCGTCCAAACGCTGCCCGCAAGCCTGTCCTCGTAACACCACCTAGCCATACAGTCAACTCATGACTTGTGATCAATGTTGCACGAGCAACAAGCGCCCACAAGCCAATGGTCAAGGAATACAACTACCAACTGCGGCCAATGCCAATACTGGAGAGCACTTGCTACGAATGCCTTGCGCTCGCCCTTCCCTCTCCAGTTCATGACTCGCATGTCCTACATGCGTACCCTGCGCACCCAGCCCCACGCGTCAGCGCTCACGACACCGCGGCCCCGAGCCCCAAGAGGCAACACCGGCGTCCTCACAGCGGCTTGGCCCTGCCCAGGACCTGCCACTTGGGCACGCTCGTGTCCCATGGGTCGGGCCCGGTGTAGGTGTCGGACCAGGCGCCGTGCAGACTGAACGGCAGCCGGTGCGGCAGGTGCATGGTGGCCACCGGCCCAGCCGCAATGTCCTCCGCATCAAAGATATGCACGGCAGCCTGCTCCGTGGCCGCATCGTGTACGGCAAGGATGATCCAGCCGTCGCCCTCACGGTCCGACCCGGGACGCGGTACGAACATGGGCTCGCCCGGGAAGGTCCGGTCGCCCAGCGGCCACACGTCAACCGCCACCTTACCGCTGCCTGTGGGCGTGCCGTACCGTACGGCACTCGGGGAACGGTGGGGCGGTTGCAGCTGCTGCCGCCGCACCTTTCTAGGCCACGAGGGCGACGCACGTTCCGACGGGCTGTGGGCATGCTGTTGGCTGCCGTCGATGGGGAAGTCGATTGGCAGCCGCTGTGCCGCGATGTGCGGGTGCTCCTGGGCTTGCCCGAAGCCCCAAGCAGAGGCGGGCGCGCTGCTGGCCGCACCGGCGTGCCAGGCGAAGCCGCCCGCCCGCTGCTGGCCTGCGCCGCCCGGCTGCACGAAGTGCGACACCAGTGTGTTGACCAGCGCGCGTCCGCTGCTGCCCGCCAGCTCCCCAGCCGCCGCCGCCACCACCATCGTGGCCATACCCGCTAGGCCCTGCGGTCTCGCCAACTGCCCCGACGGCTGGTGAGCAGCAGCAGCATGCTGAACACCTGGCTTCTGTGCCGCAGCAGCATGCGCGTGCTGCGTGTTCTGTCCCTGGGACACTGCCGCGGCGTCTGTCGGGAAGCCGACCCACGGGTCCACCTCCACGCGGAGGAGGCTGTTGGGCGGGCCCCACAGCACGGGGTCGTCCACGCCGTCGGCGATGAACCATGACACACGCTGCGGCTGGCCTGTGACGCGCCGGTCGGCGGTGGGGAACTCCAGGGTGCGCTGCACCAGCTTGGTGCGCGTCACGCGGCCGGTGCGCAGGTCGCACACCAGCCGGGTCAGCTGCGCGCGAGCGCCGCCTGCGTACAAGCACGAAAGGAGCGCACATGAAGTCCGTGTCAATGGGGGGAGGGGAGAGACGTGCGCATTTGGGCACCTAGAAAAAAGTGTCCATCAAGCGAGTGTGTGCTTGTGCCGGTGCCTGGCTTCGCTGCAGTGCGGCGTGCAATCCATGGCGCATATGCTAGGGATAGCTCGCCCTCGCTCGCCCCTGTGCCCTGGCGATACCCGGTGCGACCTTAGCAGGCAACCGCACGACAACTCACCCACGAAGTTATCCAGGTTGTGGTACTCTCGGTCAAAGATCTCCAGCTCAAACGACACCTCGTCCCACGCCACCGTGTCGATCACCAGGTGGGTGGGCTCGAGAGCCTCCCCGCCCTCCTCCATCCCCGCGCCCGCCCCCGTGTGCTGCTGTAGGTCGCTGCGGTACAGGTCCTCGGCGCTCTGCCCCTCCGCCAGCGCCACCTCCCAGCCGTTGACGTTGTGGAACACAAACATGGGAGGCGCCTCCAGCACGCGGACGGGGAAGACTGCGCGTGCGGGGGGGTGGCGATAGAAGCTATTGAGTGTTTGTGGTGTGTCAGGTACAGGTACAGGTTGTTCCCCATGTGGGTCAAAAGTTTGATCATAGCACGTGGGAGAGGTCCCGTCGGGCATGAGGCTTTAGGCCTTCCAGCAGCTGGGGACGTGAAAGGTAACCCACCCTTGCCGCTCGGCCGCCCGGGTCGTGGGAACAGCATGATGCGCGTGGGGTGCGTGGGGTCGAACGCCAGGCACTCGGCGATGGAGCAGCGCCCCATCACGTACTGCGAGCAAGCAGGGTCAAGTCCAAACGGTGAGTAGGCAAGCGCAGGCAGTCCGTGCATGCACAGTAACAGCATTATTGAAAGCAAACGGGCAACAGTCAACTCCCGGTATGCGAGAAAGCGGTCAGGATGCGGCAAAGGGCACGCTGCTGTCCCTGCTTCTGGCTCTAAGGCGGCTTCATTGCACGCCGATCCAGGTGGAAGACATTGCCAGGTGGGGAGTTCGGCTGGGGCGGCACATCTCTATAAAGACACTCTCTAATGCCGCTTTAAACCCCATCAGCTCAGCTCATCGCAGTCAGGCACGCTTCTGAAATCCCCTAAACGTCTGCCACCGTCCAGCCCCGCCCCGCCCAATCACACGTTCACACCCCGCCCCTCGCCGCCCCACCTGCGTGCCGAACTTGACGGGCTGCAGGTTGATGGGCCCCACCAGCAGCACGTAGTGGTGCTCCGTCACCACCATGTCGTGGATGACGGCGATGTCCACGCCCTGTGTGGTGAGAGGGCGAGGAACACAGTCTAGCACGGCCAGCGGAACACACGCTGCGGTCCCCTTGACTGTGGAAGGCGCCGTACGACAAGTGCGCTATGGAGGACGCACCAGGCCAGACAGGCCAGCCACTTCTGCGTTGTGCGCTGACTGGTTGGCGCATTCGTCTCCTGTGCCTTTCTGTATGCATATGCGTCCTTGGTCCCGCCCTGCCCCTCCCACCCCGCCGCCCCACCTCCAGCATGTGCTCCTGGCGGTGCAGCAGCCGCCCGTCCTCGTCGAACTCGTAGAACACCGCCCGGGCGCCGGTGAAGGAGAACTCGTTGGAGAAGGTGACCAGCCGCTGCCGCCCGCTGCCGTCCCGGTGGTGCCGCCGAAACTCCTGCTGCTGCTGTGCCTGCCCGGGGTGGTGGTGGTACTGGGGCTGGTGGCCTGTGTGCCCGGACGGCGCGGCCGCGCCCTGGTACATATGGTGCGTGGGCGCATCGGCGGACACGTGCGAGTGGGACTGCGGCCCTGGCCGCACCTCGGCGCGCGCCGCATGCGTGCGCGTGTGGCCGTGCGCATTTGCGTGGTGCCGCATCCACATCTCCCCCAGCGTCAATCCGTCTGCCTGCTGGTGCTCCACGGGCTGGGGCTGCTGCTGCTGCTGCTGGTGGTCGCGGTCCACCTCCACGCCCTCGTCCATGATGCGGTAGTGCGCCGCAAAGGTGTTGGTGGTGATCTGGCCGCCCATGCGGCTCTCGCTCAACGTGTCCAGCGACACGGGGTCCATCAGGTGGGGCAGGCCCGCCTGCAGGGGGAGCCGGCACACGGTGTTCAGTATGGTGCTAGCTGTTTGACTGTGGCACCCAACACCGTTGCCAGTTGGGTACCCGCCACTTGCGCTTATGGACACGTATTTTATGCAGCTAGTTGCCGGGGCAATCCCTACGCAGGTTGCCAATTCACTGAGCCTGGCCACTCGAGCCCGGCTTGGCGCTGACGCAATGAGCTGTTCCTCCTCCCAAAAGCACGTGGTTCGGCCCAAAGCCAGTTGCTTCCTGCGCCCTGGTCCTGGCAGCACGTCTCACCTCCCACAGCGCGTACAGCTGCCCCGCCCAGGGCAGCACCCCCGTGTTGGCGGTGTTCTTGAAGTCCATGAGCTCAAATGGGTTGAGCACTGGGCCCCCCTCCGCCGTGCCCGGCGTGAAACTGTTGCGGAACAGCGGACGGCCCGCAGCCTACACGGTGGTTAAGAATTAGAGGAGAGAGCGTCACATGCAGGAAGAAAGAAATACCGGTGTGTTCCCTTCCAAGGTTTGGTGCGGTTAGGCAGACACCATGCGGTGGCACACGCGCAGAACACGGCGTGTCAAGGGGCGGCAGAGCAAGCCCACCTGCTCCGCCAGGAAGCCCTTTGTGCGCACGAAGCGGTTGCGGAAGAAGGCCTTGCCGTCCTTGAAGGCTATGGACAGCACCATGCCGTCCCCGTCCAGGGTGTGCCGGCTGTAGCGCGGGTTGGTGACGTGCAGGCCGGGCCCGTTGCGGTAGTACGTGCCGCACAGCTCCGGCGGGATCGTTCCCGTTACCTGCATGATACAAGCCGCAACGAGCACTTCCGTGTGAGTGATTTATTCAGTTTTCCTGGAAGTGCAAGGAGGAGCTTAAAGCGCTCAGCGCAGGGTAACGCGGCGGACTGGCGCGTGGTAGGGCGCCCGGGGTAGGACACAGTGAAATTATGTCATGCCCGTCTAAGCGGCAATCCCAGCTTCCATGCTTCGTTGCAGCTAAGAACCAGTATGGCTCTTGAATGGCATGGACTGGTTGCCTGCGCTCGTTCCTCCGCGTCAGGGTGCAAACATCGAGAGACTTACCCAGCTCTCATCAACCCAGTACGCGTACTCGCTTAGTAGAGATTGAAACATGGTCCTGATGTCGTTCAACGTGGCCACTGCAGCGATGGCAGTAAGGGCGTCATGTGTACCCGCATGCCGCTCAGCCATGCCGACCTGTCAAGAGCGTCCCGACATCTCCTAGTACTCACGTGTCACAGGCTCCTGCGTCTTTTGTTCTATGCGTTCAGTCGGTATCGCGGCCAGGCGCAGCGCGGCAGGGTGGGGGACGGCCGGTACAGACTGGGGAGAGACGTCTACACGCACCGAGGTTTTCCGCGTAAGAACCGAATCAGCAACGCTCACACATGATATTCATTTCAATTAAAAAGCGGAGAATGCAACACTAGCTTAGCGCGTCGGGCCCGGCAAGGACGGCTTCCCTTGTTCGCAGCGTTTTTGCTCACCCGGCCCATTGTTCGCTTGTGCTCGACACCAGCGGGCAGCTGGTATTCGACATCTGCTCGGATACTGCTGGTGAGAGGACCTCTGTGGGCCATGCCGGTTTCTCAGGAGCCGAGACATTGTGTAACTTGCTATAGGTGTCAGTTTCTTGGAACTTATGTCACTATGCAGGTCACCCTGGGCGCAACGGGCTCATGTAATAGCCAATTACAAGGATGACTCAGTCGTTTGTCGTACGAATCCTGTCGAGCTGGAGCGAGGCACAATGAACGTTAACACATGCTTGAGCAACGTTCCTGCGCACATCTACCGTAGTGCATGTCTTCATGTGGTCCTCCTTTTAATAAGCCAAGTCGGTCACTCCGCTTCCCAGACAGGCGCTCTTTGACTGTCTCGCTTGGCCGATACAATGCCGGATACACGGCTCCACCCTGTACTGGCAAAGAACTAGCATACATGGCGTGGGCGGTGCTGACTGACGCTCTGACTGGTGTCCTAGGGCACGCAGTCGCGGCGATTGAGCTTGAGGATGGCGGGGAGTACGGTGCGAGCCGTGAACAATACTTCCTTGCCCATCAGTCCTTGACGTGCGCCCTGGAGCTACACGGAGCTTCGAGCTTCGAGATGCCCGCTATCGTGCGCGAGGCTACGACGGGGTTGCTTGACAGCTACTCCATGAGATACGATGTGGGTCAAGAGGGGGGGGCTTACCGAAGCAGGCCAACCGACAATACTGATATGGCGCTGTGCGTACGGGTGGATTTCCGTGCCCAGCACTGTTGGAGTTGTCCCACGTGTCGGAACAAACTACCTGCTGGTTGCAAGAGGTGCAGAAGCAAAACCCTACACACCGAGACACCGCACCTGGCACCGGTCCGTACCCAGCCCGTACGGGCGTCAGGAACCCGCACGCCCTCTTGTCACACCCGCAGGCCATCAAGCTACGCCTGCAGACACTCGCTCCGCAGCAGCCGTTCGCCTGTGACGGCGTCTTCAGCCAGCCTCCGACCACCTCGGGGGTGGGCGATGTGGGTTGCGGCCCTGCTGTGGCCGCGTCCCCTAGCCCCTGCCCAGCCGGCTCGCCCCTCTCCTCCACCACTCAAACCTACCCAGCCCCACACCACCAAGTTATCAGCAACGCACCTACGCGTTGCCATGAAGCGGCAGGAGCGTATCGGCAGAGCACGCCACCCCAGCACATGCCTTCCGGGCAGCTGTGGCTTGGGGGCGGCACCTCCGGAACGGCAATGGCGGCTGGAAACGCAATGGCCGGTAATCCCGCATGTGGGTCAGGGGCAGCAGGCTGGGACGGAGGCCAAGGGCAGCTGTGCCTCAGTGAAGCAGCCCAGGACGTGATACAGCAGTGCCGGCGGCACATGGCTGCGGGAGGCAGCCTGGACGAGCTGGCGGGGCTCAGGTGGGTCACGGAACGTCAGGGTGGGCGCGGTCTACGGTGACCCGCCGCCTGGGCCGGTCCAACTCCAGTGGGTGCCGGCAGTCTGGCCCCCGAAAGTTGTGCAAATACGGACAGCAATGCTACCAGTGCGTTTGAGTGGCCTTGTCTACCCTCGCGGAGACCGCCCGTGCCGGTTGTGTTGCCATGTGATGCCAGGTCTTTTCAGGCAAACTTGGCAGAAGTAAAGCAACGGAGCATGGGGCTGCAGGCCCTCAGCCACACAACATAGCACTACTGGGCTCCGACACGTTCATGCATCGCAGCGAAACCGCCTATAGTGAGAGCTGTGCCTTGCAGTCACTGCCATGTCCCCTGCCGCCCGCAGCTCGGTCAAGGAGGAGGTCCGCATGGCCATGTTGCTGCCGTCCCGCATGCCGCACCTGTGAGTGTCAACTGGGAGACTATCTGCCGTTGTGCTGAACTTTAGGCGAGCCCGGGCATGTTGTGCCATGCGTAGAACAGCGACTGAATTCGGCTGGGTCTTGGTCATGAAGGGGTGACTCTCAGGAGACAACTCCTGACGGCACTTCCAGTGTTGTACCGTGTTGTGTGCGCTGCTTTGGCTTGCTGCCGACTTGCAGCTGATACCATGGCCCCAGGTTCCGCGGCATACGGCAGCCACCGCGCAACTTCCTGCTGTACGGACCACCGGGCACTGGGAAGGTGGGGTGGGCCGCGCATGCTCCCTGGCAAATCTGCTTGTACGCAGGGCCCATCAGCAACAGCCGCGTCATGCACACCATGTGGCTTCATGTGCCCCTGTTACGGATACCGACATGCAACAGCTGCGGCCGTGGCTGACCTCCAGCCGACCCGAATCCACGCTCTGGCCCCGCTACCCCCGGCCCCCGGCCCCAGACCATGCTGGTGGAGCGCATTGCCTCCGAGGCGGGCGCCAACCTGCTGGTGGTCACGCCCAGCGGGGTGCTGTCCAAATGGTGGGTGGCTGCCGGCCTGCTGCCTCTATTGGACACCTTCGCGCACCACAGCCCAGATGCTTGATAAGCATGTACAGAGCCTTCAACTTCCATGCAGTCTGCATGGCAGTGCGTGCGTGATGAAGGCCTCTGTCTCATACTCCGTGCGCCTGCACGGTACCATGGTTCCATGGGGCGCCAGCGGAAACCTCCAAGTGGGTTGTTCCGGTCTGACCCACTTCTATAAAACCCACATCCGCTTTGCGCTGACGTGTTTTGCAGGAGCGGTGAGAGCGAGAAGCAGATACGCGCCGTGTTCGAGGCGGCACGGGCGCTGCAGCCGTGCATCGTGTTCATGGTGCGTCACTCACAGGCCCAGCTGAGGCACCAGCAGCAGACCCAGATGCCAATTGCAGTGACAGGAAGATCACCCTGTGGGGCCATGTTGATGCCCACGTAATGTGTCGGTTTGCGCTTTCTTAGGGGTGCATGTACATGGCCATGGCCCAGCATGCACTCCGTGCCCAAACGTCTGTTGCGGTGCCGCCCTGCAGGACGAGGTTGACGGGCTGGCCGCGTCCCGCGGGGGCGGCGGCGAGGACCCCATCGGCCGCCGCCTGCTCAACGAGCTGCTGGTGCAGATGTCCAGCCTGGCGGCGGGGGCAGCGGGGGCAGCAGGGCAAGGGCAGAGAGCGACACCGGGAGGAGCGGGGGCGGCACGGGCGGCCGAGGAACGTGCAGGAGGGTCGAGGACATCTCCAGAAGGAGACGGCGTGTGTCGGGTGTACGTGTTTGCCGCCACCAACCGGATGCAGGTGGGCTGGGCTGCACAGCGAGTGAGGGTTGCTTTGGGGTCATCTCACATGTGTGCCGGTTTCACGAAGCCGGCTATGCATCCTGAGAACGCTGCTGGACATTAGGCCGCACCATTCCTACATCTCTCTTGCCCATTTACCCTGGCCAACGCCTTGCCACTTGCGCCTGTACCATCCAGACCTGCTGCACTGCGATACTGGGGTGCTGCACTTTTACAGAAGCAGTGCCATGTTCACGGTCTGTCGCTGCCAGGATGTCGACCCCGCGTTGCTGCGGCGCTTCGACCGGCGCGTGGAGGTTCCGCTGCCAGACGCCGCCGGGCGGGCCGCCTTCCTGCGCGGGGTGCTGGCGGCGCCCGAGATGGAGGGCCACGGCCTGAACCTACACGACGTGGCGCGCCTGGTGGAGCTGACGGAAGGTGCGTTCGGCGGGGCGGACGCGGCAGCTGTGCATACACGCACTGTGTTGCGATGCAGAGTGTGTGGGCGCTGGGGACTGGCGGGGGAAGGGGTACTCTTACTGGTCTTGTGCGGCCATCGGGGTGCTTGTTGCTGGTCACGCTGGGTACATGCGGTGTTAATGGCCTGCGGGTGTCACGCTACGTACCATGCACGCAGCAGGACTCGTGCGGGGACAAGTCCTGAGCGCCAACAAGGAACTGAAGTGCGTAGCTGTGGAAGTAGAGCTGTCACAGTTGCGGCCACTAACCTGTCACCGTATGCTTGCTGGCTACCATACGTGTGCAGGTTATAGCGGCAGCGACCTTGCGGCGCTGTGCCGTGAGGCGGCGATGGCCCCTGTGAGGGAGCTCATGGCGCGGCTGGGGCCATACGGGGGCGCGGGGACAGCAGTGGGGGACGAAGCAGAGAAAATGGGCGCAAGAACCGTGCAGGTGGGGGAGCAGCGGTCAGGCGGGACATCGCCTTTGGTAGGCGAGCAGCGGCACGGTGGGGAGAGAGGAGGGTTCAGTGGGGGAGGAGGAGGGAGGGCTGCTGGCGATGTGGGCGGTGGGAGCTACCGTGAGCCGGCGGGAGACGGTAAGGCGTGCATGCAGGACGGCCTAGGACGGGTGCCGGAGATTGGCGAGGACGGACCCCTCGGTGCTGAGGATACGGGGCGTGGGGCAGCGGCGCTGCGGCCCCTGGCACTAGCTGACTTTGAGGCGGCGTTACGTGTTATCCGGCCGGCGATGGAGGAGGCCAAGGGCGCGCCGGCGCAGTAGGCACGTGCATGGCAGGCATGGCGGGAGCAGGTTGCCCCGAGGCACTGGTCTGCTATTGCATGGCCAGCGAAGGGTCGTTTTCGGGTAGATCTGGCCCGTTTGTCGAGTTGGCAGCGCTCTACTCCGTGCACGAGGGCAAGGGTGCAACCACCGCCCCGCTTGGTGCCCAGCTGGGCGTTCCGTACCTGACCCAATTCTCAGCGTCGGAGCTGCGCAGAGGGTTTCCTCGCTTTGCCTGGGTTTTTTTGGACCCTGCAAACATATAAATATCCTGTGAAGATGTATAATATGAGGCGCGAAGGTATTCGCAACCGCGCATGGAGTGATAGTTCCCAGAACCTGCCGTGACCATGGGCGCATGTTTTAGCCCAGTCATTAGATGACAAGGACAAAGAGGCAACAGAGCTTTGGTTAAGCACCTTTACACCTGGCTAAGCGCATACATCCTCGAAGGAAGGCCGAGCAGAGTTCGTCCGGCCCTTTGCAGTTTGGCACGTAGGAGTGTACCCCAGATGAAATAAAAGTGGACTGTTGAAGCAGGCCGCGGACCTCTGGCTCAGGGCATAACAGCCTCGGCGGCACCGCACAACCGCATGCCGACAACGGGCTATCGGGTCCATAAAGTCCACACGTGAAAGGACTACTCCACAACCATGGAGCCGGGCAGGGGTTTCATAGATGTGGAGGACACCATCGAGCTTGTGCGTGACGCACAGCGTGGTGGCCACATGGACGGGCCAAACGGGACGATGACTGAGGCCCTGACCATCACAGAGCGTACACAGGCCACAGCACAGGCAGCGCTTCAGCCTTTCTCCTACGATATGCACGTCAAGCTTGGCATGGAGGTGAGTGGTCGGGACGCAGGAGGGTGAAGGGGCTCCAGGCCACGCTGGTTAGGGTCACACACGCGTGGTACGCGACGCAGTCGTGGAGGGCACAAGGCAGGGCGCCTAGCGGGTCTACCTTCCTCGTGCTGCTGACACTGCCTCTGGCTTCTGCATGACAATGCACAGTCCAGGTGCATCTGCGCTGGATCAAAGTCACCTTGTCAGTTTGCCTCACGCCCTTCACCCACAGCTTCTAGCACTCAGGCGGCAGGAGAAGCTCATGGCGCTTGATGCGGAGGCGTTTGGGGTAGGTTCCTGTAATGGGGGCCAAAGCTTCGTTTTGCACTGTGGGCCCGAGGCCAACATGCATTCTTGTGTTCCGGCTGTGTAGAGCTCGTAATCATGTTGAGCACGGAGCCCGTACCGGCAGACGTCGCAGGTTGCCCACACAGATCAACTGGCTGGAGACATGCTTGAGTTATCCTTGGGTTCTGGGTACGCACACGAGCGCTGTGTGTCCCTGCCACACCACCGACGTGGGAGGGCCGGCTAAACGGGAGGCCGCTACACCAACGGTGTGCCCTGCGGCAGCACACCGGCGGTGATTCGCCGTGTACATGTGCGTGGCAGCAATGATCAGAGCCTGCGGCCCCCGGCTGCTGTACCCCCCGCCCGCACAGGAAAAGCTCAAGCGGCGGGCCATGATGCGGGACGTGCTTAAGCAGGTGGCGAAAGATGAAAACTGGGTACAGGTGCGTTGCAGTAAGCTGTCAAAGCTGTGAGGGCTGTGCTGAAATTACCTAGCTCCGGCATGTCCAGGCATCTATAGACTAATGGCATGCGGGTAGTACTCATCACTTAGGTACACGTTTGTGCACTGAACGATAGGCTTTGCCTGTTTGTTCACTGGGCTATCTGCATTTCTCCCACTGCACACTGCTCTGGAGTTATTCGCACAATACTGTTTCTGAGCGAACTGCCGAATGCATACCGAACGATCGGCCTCCCCGCACCTCGGCAGTACCCAACGTCGGACCTGGAGCGCTACCGAGCGTTGGGGGACGGGGAGGCGGGCAACGAGGAGGACGAGGAGGGCGATACTCCAGGTGTGCACACCGATAGCTACGCCTGGTTCGGGCGTAATGCCGATAGGCAGGACACAGCTGACCAGTATTTTGCACCAGTATTTCACCCGAGTGCCCTGTCAAGGCCATGTGCTTCGCCGTATGCGGTCGATGTCAGAATTTCGCCCTGTGCTGGCTCCTTTTGGCCTACTGTCACCCCTTTCGTTCGCTGCAGACAAGCGTGGCTCGGGGGAGCCCTCCGCCGCCTACGCCAAGTGGCTTGAGCGGCGGCGGCGCGGCGCGGAGAGGCGCGCCGCCTTCGGCACCACCGCCGCCCGCGACGTGTGGCTGTACTCCAACGGCCAGCCGCGGCCCTCAGACACCGGGCCGTCAGCGCGCGCCAGCAGGTCCGGGGACAGGTGCGTCCAGGGATACTCAGCACATTGCGCGGGGTGGGCAACTGCAGGGGTTTGGGCATTGGCTCACGGCGTACCGTAGACCTTGTGGCGGGCTCTGCTACTGCCGTACGCGGTCAGCACGCCGGCCACGGCCCGAGGACGATTTGCAGTCAGTTGCTTTGGGCATTCTTCAGTTGCTCTCATTGCTGTTATGCCCTGTCGTGGATTTCTGAACTGCGGGCCTCTCCGAGAACGCCAGCCGTCACTTGTTGCTCCACATGGAGCGGTGTGACACCCCTCCTTGCGCCGCGTGTTCCACTCGCAGCTTCGGCCCGCAATCGGGCGGCTCTTACGTATTCGGCAGGGCCACGCGCTTTCCCCTACCGCCACCCGCCGCTGGCCCGGTAAGGGAGGGACCCTGTCCAGCTGGGCGGTAGCTGTGCGGCACTATCTCGTTATCCTGGCCTTCCCTGATGTTTTCCTTCCGGCTACGCTTACGCTGATGGTTGCTTTTCTCTTGCTTTCCTCGCCCCCACCACCAGCCCCGCCGCTCATCCTCGTCAACCAACACCCACACCCGCGCTGAGCGCACGGCAGGGGGCGGCTCTGCCTCTGTCACGACCATCACAATTGACGGAAGCATAGTCGTCACCAACACGGCCGGCGACGCGACCGACGCCCAACGGCCGCCTGGCTCGTCGCCCCCCAATGAGCCCGGCCCTCAGCGCACGAGGCAGCGACCGCGGGCCAGCTTTGCAGGGGATGTCCTGGACGAGGAGGAGTGGCGTGCGCAGAAGCGGCTAAGCAGGGCTGCTGGCGGGGACGGCGGCAGCGATGATGGCGGCGGCAGCCGGACCCTGGGGATAACTGACTACGAAGCTTTCGCTGCCGAGGACAGCGAAGGGGCAGACGACGATGCGGGCGCTGGGGGCCGGGGGCAGCGGCGGGCCGGTGGCGTGACGGAGGAGGACTTGGATTACGCGGCTGCCATGCTTGGCCTGGGCGGAGGAGAGGGGCTGCGGCACGTGGACATGGCACGTATGGTGGGCGGGGGACGGCGTGACAGCGCCTTGGCTGGCAGCTTCGGCGGGCTGCGAGGTGCGCGGTCTGGCCAGAGTGTGCTGTTCAAGATGAAGACGGGCCTAGTGGCGGCGGCGGCGGACTCGGCCGTGGGCAGCTTCAGCCTCGGACTGCCGTTGCCGGCGATGCCTCCGCAGCGCGCCAAGAGCGTGCACCATGTCGGCGGCGGTGGCGGCGGCTTCAACTGGCGTGAGGCCATGCGCACAAAGAGCGTGACTGGGTCCAGCATGCTGTCCTCTCAGCTGGTGACAGCGTCAGGGGAGGTGCAGGAAGCAGGGGGCAGCCTAGCGGGGCTGCTGAGTGACCTGGGCTTGTCGGGGGATGACACGGCGCGCGAGCAGAAGGCGCGGCAGCAGCAGAAGCCGGTCGACACAGCGCGGCATGTGCTGGCATTGGAGGAGGCTGTACGGTCCGTGTCGGCCATTACGGACGATCAGCTGTCGGCCTTTGTCAAGGCGGTCCAAGCGACGCAAGCGGCGGCGGTAGCAGCGGCGAAAGCGGCGGCGGTTGAGGCGGCGTCAGCGCCGCCGCCAAGGACGCCGCCGGCAGCGCCGCCACGGACGCCTGCAGGCGGCGGAGAGGCGGATGGGGCGCCCGGGACTACGACTGCTGGTGCGCAGGGCGAACAGCAGGAGCAGAAGGGACCAGAAAGCATTGCGGCGCCGCTGGAGGGGAGTGACGGGCCGGGAGCAGCGGCAGGCGCGGAGCAGGGGGACACGGACGAAGCGCGGGCGGTGCGGGAAGCAGAGGTGGCGGCGGCGCGGGCTGCAGCGACGTCGGCGGCGGCGGCGACCGCGGCGGCGCACGTTAGCGTGATGATGTACGCCGAGGCGGCGGCGGCGGTTGACTCGCTGGCGGTGGCGGCTGAGGACGAGCTGGAATACGCTGTTGACGAGTACGCGTCCGCGCACGGGAGGCGCATGAAGGCCATTGAGGCGCTGCAGGACCGCAGTGCGGAGGTGGAGCGGCTGCAGGCGTGGCGGGCGGAAGAGGAGCAGGCGCGCGTGGGGGCGGTGGTGGCAGCGCTGCAGCAGCAGTGCGAGCGAATGGAGAGGATTGCTGCCCTGGCGCAGGAAGGCAAGGTCAAGGGGAAGGGGAAGGCGGAGGCGACAGCCGAGAAGGACGGGGAGGAAGGGGAGGAGGAGGAGGTGAAGGAGGAAAAGGAGGTGCCTTCATCTGCGTCGCCGGCGGTTGTGCAGCTGTCCCAGCGGTGCGCAGCCGCGGCGGAGCTGCTGACAGAGCTGCGGGAGAGCATTGCGATGGCGGAGCAAATGGCGGGATTGCGGGAGATGGAGCGGGAGCGGCGGCGGGAGGCGCTGCGGATGATCGAGGAGGAGTGCGTGCGGCTGGCGGAGGAGATGGCGGAGCAGGAGGAGACGGAGCGACTGGCGGCGGTCATGGCGGCAGAGGCGGAGGCGCAGCGGCTCATGGAGGCGGCAGAGGTGGGGAGGCAGGGTCTGAGCCTTACTACACTCTGGAATGCGGAAGGGGCTTTCCTACCGCGGTGTGGTGACGCTGAGCCTTGGCTGCCGGGGTTGCAATCAAGCCGTCTCCGGTATTGCTTGCATAGCCAGGCTGCTGTTCGCCAACCTGCACGGCTGCTGCTACGTGTGCCTGCTGCTGCAGGTCCACCTCGTTTTCGCCACCAGGCTGGCAGTTGCTTGTGCTGCAGCCTACCACACCCTCATTGGCGCACCAGCACAAATGCTTCTCACCTAATCACTTACTTTCGGCTGGCTTTTGCCCCTCTTGCACACCTCCCACCCCAGACGGAGGAGGAGGTGAAGCGCCACGCGCTGATGGCCGCCATCCTGATGGGCGTGGAGGAGTGGGTGCTGGAGAAGGAGGCGCGGCAGGCGGCGCTGCGGGCGGCGGAGCGCGACGAGTCCCGGCTGCGGGCGCTGGTGGGCGCGGAGGTGGACAAGGCGCGGCAGGCGGCGGAGGAGGGCGCGCCGCCACCCAACGGCGAGCTGCTGGCGGAGCTGCGGGAGGTGAGGAGCGTAAAGCGGGATGGGGCGTGAGTTGTGGGGCAGTGTGCAGAGTCGTGGCAGAGATCGGGGTTAAGAGGGTGCAGAAACGCGCTGTTCAAGACCCTTGACGGTTTGCCGCGAGGTACGTGCGGGTGCGCGTGCTGCTGGGCAGATCAAGGTGAGCAGCGGGCAGCAGGTCATGCGTAGAGGGACAAAGGGCCTTGACCCTGGTAAGCTTCGGGCCATGCCGATCCTGAGGTGCTAAAAATGCGTTTATTCCGTTGTGTTACTGACTGTGGTGATGTGCCCCGCGGCGATCCGGCCCACAGCTGCACGGCCAGGCTGCTGACGAGCTGGCGTTGCGGCGGCGGCTGTACAACAAGGCGGTGGAGGAGCTGGCGCGGCTGGAGGCGTTGCGGCAGGCGGAGCTGGACAAGGCAGCGCTGCGGGAGCACGGGGAGGCGGAGGGCGCGGCGGCGGCGGCGGCGGTGCGGGCCATGGCCGCCGAGAGCGCCATCGACCACGTGAAGGTCCCGGAAACCAAGGCGGAGGAGGAGGACGGGGGCGTGGAGGCGCTGCTGGCGGCGGCGGTGCGCGCGGTGGAGGGCTTCTGCGGGGTGGCCGAGAGGCGGCAGAACGGGGCGGGCGCAGAGGCGGGGACGGAGGCAGGGACGGGTGCGGAGGCTGGGGCGAGCAGCTCTTCGGGACCGGTGGAGCTGGAGCAGAATGGGGAAGGGAAAGGAGGGAAGGAGGAAAAGGAGGACGAGCTGCAAAGGTGGAGTCGGGAGGCAAAGGAACGGATAGCGGCGGCGTGCGCGGCGCTGAGCGCTGTGCGGGCGTTGCGGGAGCAGATGCAGGCGACCTCGGCGGATCTGGCGGAGATGAAGCAGGAGGTGGCGGCGGAGGCGGAGGCGCGGGCGGCGGTGGCGGAGGAGCAGCGGCGAGTTGCGGCGCTGGCGGAGGCGGAGGCGGACGCGCAGCGGCAGGCGTGGCTGCAGGAGGTACTGGACGAGTGCAACAGGCTGTACGACCTGCTGGCTGCGGGGGAGGCTGCGCAAGAGCCTGAGCCACAAGACAGCGAGCAGCCAACCCTCGAAGCGGCAGTAGAGCTGCCCGAGCAGCCCGAGGTCCAAGTACTGGCGGCAGTAGAGCCGCAGCCGCCGCCACCATCACCACCACCACCAGCGCCCGTCGCCGCCCCGACCAAGGGCAAGGCGTTGGGCGGCCCCGCCACCGTGACCCTCGGCTTCGACAGCGCGCCGGGGCGCTCGACAGCGCACGTTCCTATGGCCAACCCGCTGCACCGCCACTACCAGCACCAGCACCAGCAGCTCCACAACGCCTCGGGTGCCGCCTTCCTAGTGCAGAACTCCCGCACGTTGCCGTACGGCAAGGCCCCCAACGCACCGCCCGTGCTGGCGTCGTTGCAGACCCATGGCCTTCCCCCCACCGGTCAGGACGCCGCGGGCAGCCCAGGCGTCGTGGGCCACCCCAGCGCGGGCATCGCCAACAGCCCCTCGGGCCACAACCCCTCTGGCATGGCTGCCCAGCGCCGCTCCTACATTGCGCACGGCATGCAACCGGGTCACACGCACATGGCCGGGCCTCACGGTGAGCACGTCCTCCCGCCCATCTCGGCACACGCTCTGCTGCCCGTGGCACCTGCGTCACCGCTCCCCGGACCGGCGGACCCACTCCGTCCAGGCTCGGGGGGGGCATGGCGTCCGGGGCGCACCAGCCCACGGGCAGGCCTGGCAGCTGAAGATCTTCTGTACGGAGGGGCTAGTGAGGGATCGCATGACCGTCGTTCGCCGGTACCGCTGCAAGTGCCGGCAGCGGCTACGGCAGCCGCTGCCATATCGCCTCCTTCGCCAGGTAGGGGTGGAGGGCTGCTTTCACCGCACTCCAGCAGCGTGCGCCCCAACAGCGACCGTGCCGTCAGCATGCAGGTGCTCGTGCCTAGGCTGCCGCAGTGCGGTACCGCGCACGAGAGCCCCATGCACCAGCAGCTCCTCCGCAGGCAACAGCAGCAGCAGCAGCAGCATGGCGAGGACCCAACCTTCATCTTGGAACCGTCCCATTCCTACAGCGCCAGTAACACGCCCACGCGCAACCAAGCCCACCCGCACCTGGGCCGCCGCAGTCAGCCGGGCACCATGCCGGCGGCGGCCAACGCCTCCGGCGGCGGCTTCTCCCTCCCCACGCTGCCCTTGAACATGTCGTACAGCCAGTGGGTGGCGCAGCACGACGCGTCGGCACGTGCCATGGAGGCGGCGCGGCAGGTGGATGAGGTGCTTTCTCGGCTGCCACCCGAGCTGCACTCGGTGCTGCTGGGCGCCGCGGACCTGCTGCAGGGCGTGAACGCAGCAGTGCAGCTGCAGGCGCACGAGTCGGTTGAAGGGCCCAGCCAGCTGGCAGCCCTCCCGCCCGTCGTGGCCAAGTACATCATGGGACAGCTGCAGCGGATCTATGCGGGCCCGAGGCAGCAACCTGCGCCCCAACAGCAGCTGCAGGATGCTGGCGAAGATCGTGAGGAGGAGCAGCGGGCGCTGCAGCACATCCAGCAGCATGGGGGCCTAACAGCCAGTCCCAGCACACTCCAGGTGCTGGGCAGCTGCCTCCCCGGTGTCGCGCACAGCCTGGCGGCGGTCAAGGGGCGGCTTCCCGGCGGTCACCTGCCGTCCGGCCTGTGCCTGGACGTGCAGGCCACCCCTGGGGCGCTGGGCTTCCAGGGCGGGGCGCTGCGGTCTCGCAAGGCGGGGAGCGCCGACCCGTCCCGGGCGCAAGGCGGCAGGGGCCGGCTGCGGCGCATGGGCAGCGGGGGCAAGGGCGGCGGCGCGGCGCGGGCGGAGTACGAGCTGCTGAAGGCGCAGCACGATGCGCTGGGGGTGGAGCGCTGGACCCTCCGCGGGGTCAACGTGCAGCTGCCCCGGCAGGGGGGCGGGGCGGCAGGCGGCGGGCTGGGCGGGGGGCTGTCGGCGCTGCCAGGGCTATCCGGGTCCTCCGGGACATACCCTCAGCACAGGTGAGCAGCGAGGATCCTAACCGCTTGCCGTGGTACAACATACCTTAAAGGATTGGGCACTTGCGTGGGCTTGCGGACGGCCAATTCTATCTCTCCATACGCCGGCATGCACGGCAAAGTTTGACAGGCCCCCTACGCATGCGTTACTGACCCGCCTGCACCCGCGTACTGCCCCGTGTGGCTGTGCCATGCCCCAGGGATGCCTTCCTTCCACCCTTGAACAACAAGTACTCGGGGTTGGGGGCGGCTCGTCACTGAGGCAGCAGTTACAGCTCGTCGCCCGTAGCTCAGAGGTTGTGGTTGGTCGCCATGCGTCACGCATGGTTACACATGCAGTAGGAACCGTAGGCTTTAACGAATGAGGGTAGGCACAGGTAACTTGAGTGCCACGAGGGTACTTGCGGTATGCCTTATGCGCTTGGAAGCTGATACAGCATGCGAGTGCATAGAGTGCCGCTTGCTGGCGTGGTGCGTATCGTACGGCAGTGCAACAGCGGAGAGGCAATACTAGGACTGCCTGACGCTCTTGGACCGTGTGACGCTCCAGCTTGGTGGTGTGCCCGCCAGCCGTAAGGCTCCGACGCACGATGGGATACTAGTGCCGGTTGCGGAGGGCAGTGGAGCTCGCAGCAGCTGTCCCGGCCAACCGGTCAGCCTCTTTCGCACAATCAAGGTGCTGTTGCTGCGTGTGACCTGTGATGATGGTGGGGGAATGGGGACGGGGGCTGCACTGCCGCTGTCTGCGAGTTTGTGTTATGGTGTGTACATAGTGTCTTAAAGCAGATGCATTGGACTGTGACGACCTGCCGGCTAACTACGACGACATGTCTTAGCAGTGAGCACTGAGATCTCGTGTGCGTTAACTCTGGCAATGCGGTGCGTTTACCGGCTGCACTATGAGCTGAAATGTGTGTGCATCTGTTCCAGGAGAGACCTGGTTTGTCTGCAGGCTTGTACTTGTTGCAGAAGGCTGTGCAGGGAAGGGCGTGCACGGAAGGAACCTAAGGAGGGGGCGGGAGCCGGGAGGGGGGACTATCATGGGGCGCGAACGGGGCCTGAGTGCGACCCCTGCTGCGACGTCGGTTGTTATTGCCTACTTTTTGTCTGGGGACTAGTTCTATGCAGGTTCGTGCTTCAGTGACAGGAGAGTCTGCGGATGGTTTGCAAGGGGTAGCTTCACCACGTACCGTGTAACACAACGGACGGTGCGAGGGTGAAGGGGCTCGTGCAGCGCAGCCAGGCCAGGCCAGGCTCAAATCTCAATGGAGGGCACGCACAGGCGCCCCCTCCCCCCCCTTCCCGGCCCGCGTTACTAGGAACTTGTTTTCCGCCCTGGCGAACAGCTTCCGTGACGACACCCATATCCATCACGCGTGACGCAGAAGGCGCACGACCTGCGCACAACGGCATGATGGCATGGCACCGCTCCCCTGCATGGCACACCCTCTTGCACCATGGAACAAGCTGTACGGTATGGGGTGAAGAAGGAGAAGGTTTATAACGTGAGTACACTGCCAAAGGGCGTTCTTCCTTGCTGCTCCGCCTGATGAACAGGCGGGGCCTAAAAGTGTGCAAGTGTGGTGTGGCCCCCCCCTGGTTGGGAATCTCTCCTGTACACGTACTTGTAGAAGACCACGGAAGAGCCAAGACCCCACACACAACGTGTGCTCCTTTTGCAGGGGCTTTGTTCATACCAGAGGGTATGGAGGTGATGTGCGAGCTCTGTACTCCGACACGCGACACGCGGAGGCCTTGTCACAGCGTGTACGGCTACTTCGCACCAGACCGACCGCTCCTTAGAAGCTGTACACACGAGTAAATGAACTCATGAAATGGTTTCCTTCGCACTGTCACTGCACATCACCTTCGTTACGAGTTTCCCTTGAGCCTCAAGCGGAGGAACGACGAAAGAACCTGTTACTTAGGCACTCTCAGTTTCGCGCAAATCACTACGATACCTTTATCACAACCATTTTTACCTATGTGCAATCCGGCAGCATCGCTTCCAGCCATCGTGTAGCATACGCCCCCTGGCGACGACCAACGTCGCCAGGCCTGCTGGGCCGACCCGATACTACCCCATCAGTTTGCTAATACATGAGAGCAAAAATCGCAGTATGACTGTATGGAAAGTATCGGTATGGACCTGCAGCAGAATTCTGCATCCGGAGGTCCTCACCAGCAGCCCAGGGAGCCGTCTGGACCTGTTGCCGACAAGAGCAACCCAACATCGTCAAGCCATGCAGCTATGTCATCAGCTTCGGGGCCCGACCGGCATGGGCTCACGCCCCACCCACCTGCGCTGCAACATCCTGGCCAGCCAAGCCACACGCACAGGCCCCGCCACGTCCAACTGATTTCCCCACGTGCCAATGACGAACCCCATGCAGTCCGTAACCCCCGGGATACCCCAAAACCTCAGGACTGCCACATATACAACACGCCCCAGGCACAGCCATCTGAACATGACGACCAGCGGCCCACCCCCCCGACTGAGGCGACCGCAAATATGCCGCCCGCCCCCGACGCCTCCGCCTCCGCACTCTCAACCGCAGCCGCAGCCAACGCTTCCCGGCCAACCACCGTCTCCCAGGCCTGGCTGTCACGTCACAGCATCCACTCCAACGCCATCAGGTCCCGCCTGGAGCACCAGCGGCAGCACCACGACCCACACGCCAACACGCACAGGCGCGCTGGCGTGTCCCACCACGGAAAGAGCGCCGACGAGTGGCGGCCCTACGAGCTGCAGCGGGCCCTCAGCAAGGCCGCCACGCAGCTGCCCGAGCGTACCAAGCTGGGCGACCAGGTCATCAGCAAGGTGCTGGCGTTGACCAGGTGGAAGACGAAGGCGCGCGAGAAGGCGGAGTCGCGGCCAGTCAGCATGCACGCGCGAACACCGTGGCTGCAGCAGCTGCAGCAGCTGACGCGGCGGCGCAACGGCGTGATTGGGTCGGGGCTGGAGCACGACGGGGCAGAACCCCTGGTGGCCTTCATGCTGCAGGTGGGCAGGAGGGCGTAGGACGCGGGCACCGACGTAGACGGCAGAGCCTGTACCATACCGTGCCGGTATGCGGATGCCTTAGTGACCTCAATGTCGGCTTAGTATGTGTTAGGACAGAGGTCAGGATCAGCACCTTGGTGCAAGGGGTGCGACTTTGGTGGGGCAGAGGTGTAGGGCGTCTCCTGATCTTCACGAGACACGGGGACAGCCTTCAAGCCGCAGGCGCTGTGGCGGCCTGCCTTGGCCGGCGCGTACTGTTGGATGAAGCCTGCAGCCTTCGGGCCTCGTCAGCATGGGGGCTTAGGCTGTCACATCTAGCGGTGCTAGGGAGGTTGGTAGGTTGGCTTCCCACACCTGCATCGTGTCCGCCTGACCCACAGCTGCGCCTGCCAATCACCCCGCTGTGTTGCCTCGCTGCTGCTCGCTCCACAGGACAGCCAGGCCGAGCAGGACCTGCGGCTGCAGTTGGCGGAGGAGATGCAGCAGCAGGTGGGCGGGGTGAGCCCATCTGGGCAGCACCCTCCGCGGCCACGAGAAGGCCGGGGGCTGGGCCTCTAGATTTGCGGGCCGCGCGTAATACCCCTGAAAGCCCGCATTGGTACTGTGCACTGTGAGGCATGCCGGCCGCTCTTAACCCCCGTCGTTCATCATTTGCCAACCTTAGGCAGGGCGGATGGGCTGCCACTGGTGATGCATTACAAGCACTGAAGCCGTGTGCGTGTTTCGTCCTCCCTTGCAGGAGCTGACCCCCATGGAGGCCATCCAGGAGCGCGTGGAGGCGGCGGTGGAGGGCGTGCGGAGGTGGCATGCGGAGCAGCGCGCCGCGAGGCGAGCCGCCAGCGCCGCCGCCTCCAGGGCCCAGGGGCGCTCCGGGACCGCGCGGTCGAAAGGCAGGACCTCCCCTGGCATCCCTCTCCTGGTCCCTCGGCCGCCTGGGTCGCGTCCTGGGGCCTCGGAGCCAGGGGCTGCGGATGGAGGGGGTGGGCAAGGAGTCGGGGGAGATGGCGGTGCAGGGGAAGGTATGGGAACAGCAGAAGAGGCTGGTGGTGAGTTGGGGGTTGAGGCCGTTGAGGGGGAGCTTGGGGAGGGCGAGTACTACGACGAGTTTGGGGATGAGGACGACGACTTTGGTGAGGAGGATGACTACGACCCCTGGAATGACGGGGAACTGCATGAGGACGAGGAGGAGGACGGGGAGGAGGGAGAGGAGGAGGAGGACGGGGACGTTGGGGGGCAGGAGGGGGGATGCGGGGAGGTGCAGCAGGGAGCCGATGGAGGCAAGCCTGAGCTCGGCGAACCCTTGGCCGAGGCAGGGGCTGCCGCGGGTGCAGATGCAGTTGCGGATGGTGAGGGGCCAGCGCAGGCCGACGGCGCGTCGGAGCAGGAAGCTGCGGCGGCAGACGCTGTGTCGGGGACGGGGACTGGCGGCGGGCGCGGTGCACTGGAGGCCATGTCTGGCGTGATTCGGCGCGCCCTCAAGAGCCGCAATGCGCGCTCCTCCCGCGACAACGACTGGGGCTTCATCCTACAGCAGATGCCCTGCCTCACCAGGTGGGTCGCGCCTAGCGGCTGCAACGTACCAGTTTCATGAAATGCCCTAGCTGTGATGGACACGTGTGCAGTGCCTTGCCATGTCCGATGCTAACACCCGAGCTGCTTGCCACCGAGCCCATTCGCAGCGGCAGTGCTAGTTCGCAGTAAGCTGCTACCCGGGCTTGGGATGCGCATTGGCTTTGGCCAGCCTCGAGGCGCACAACACCACGCGCACCCGCCCCTCGCTGCATCTTGCTGCACACCCGCTGCTGCCCGTCCAGGCGCGAAAACCGGCAGCAGCTGCTGGACCGGTACCAGAGCAAGAGGATGAACGCGGCTGCGGCCGTCGCGGCCCACAACGCCGAAGGACTCGGGGCTGAGTGGACGCCGCGCATGGGCACGCCCTCGCGGGCCACACCGCCAGTGAGTTGGTCTGTTGCAGTGCATAATGTTCTAACCTTCACAACACTGGCAGCAGTCTGGCAGTCAGGATTGTTAAGGTTTGGCCCATATCTAGGGCCATCCACATACCTAGTGTGCAGAGACGGTGCCCCGTGCCCGGCTCACCCACAGGTCCCGAGGACGCCGGGCGGGGGCCGGGTTCTGACCGCTGGCCTGGACGGCCTCTCCCCGGCGGGCCCAACGCCCAGGGCGGGGCACGAAGAGCCGCCCAGGCGTCACCGCCTGTCGCACAGCCGTGGCAGCCGGGCGGGTGCAGGCTCAAGGGGCCTGCCGCGGTCGGCTAGGGGCGGCGCTGAGGGTTCGCAAGGGCACGGGGGCCTGGACGGGGAGGAGGATGACGGCAGCTGGGAGGAGGAGGGAGAGGACAGCTGGACTGAGGATGGGAGCAGCAGCAGCAGCAGTGAAGGGCAGCAGCAGGTCTCAGGCGAGAGCAGACAAGGGGAAGTTAGTGGGGATGACCTGGAAAATGTGGAGGAAGGGCTTAAAGGGGAAGGCGGGGAGGGCGGGACTTCGGCGCACCCGCGGCGGCGGCGGAGGCTGCGGAGGCGGGGGAGACGGAGGGGCGGCAAGCATGGACAGGAAGGGACCGGCGGGGATGCGACTGGGGCAGGGACAGCTGAGGGTTCTCTCGATGAGGGTGAGGATGGAGACAGCAGCGGAGAAGAGGAGGGGGACCAGGAGGATGGAGGCGAGGTCAGCGATGAGCAGCAAGGGGATGGTGGAGGAAAGGAAGGGCGGAGCCGCCGGCGCGCACGGCGCCGCCGGCGACGGAAGCGGCACAGCAAGTCCCGCGGCAAGAGCGCTGCGGAGGGCCCACCGTCACCGCGCAAGGCCTGCAGCATGCCCGCCATCCTGCCCGGGTCCCGGCCGTTGCCAACAGCCGACAACCAGCAGCACACGCAGCTGTTGGAGGGATCCGTGCCGCTCCCGTCGTTCCGGAGCGGCAACTTGGACCGCGGCAGCAGTACTGCCGGTGACAGCAGCCCGTTCACACACCCCGCCAACCGCCACCTGCGCCTATCGCAGGGGTCCCGGCCGCCCAGCGGCCTGGCCTCCGCCCCCGAGCTCAGCCCCAGCGGCTCCAGCAACACCAGCCCCGTGACCGCCATCGGGGGCTCCGGGTCCAGGGGCAACCGGCTGTTCGGGTCGTCGGGGGGCAAGGCCAGCCGGCTGCCTGGCGTTGCGTGGCCGGGGTCGGGTCAGGCAACGGGGCACCCGCAATGCCGCCCGCAGCAGCGGCCGTGGGCGTTCCTGCCCATCATGCACGAGTCCTTCCCCGCCGGCCCGCTTGTACGGCAGGCCCGTGCCTCGTATCCCGACGACTCCCTCATCCCCCTGGACCAGTTCTTGGCGCAGCGGCACGCGGCCGCCGCCTCCACTGGGTCCGGGGGCGCGTTGAGCCCCGTGGCGCACGTCCACGAGGAGCGTGTGGATGAACCCAGGGCTGCGGCGGGGCAGGGGGCAGGGGCGGGGACGAGAGCGGGTCGGCGGCCGCGGCGGGCCAGCATGTACGCCGGTGCGGTGGGCAGCGGGCGATGCAAGGGCGAGGTCCTGCCGAACTTGCTGCCGGAGCACGTCCCGTTGAGGTGGGCGGTGGGACAGCAAGGTGGCTTGGGTGCCGCATTGGGCGAGGGTAGCCATGTGCATGCCTTTCCGCTGGCGACTTCCGGTGCGTTGAAGGCAATGCCAGTGCGGCCAAGCACATACGGTAGCCACACGCGTCGTTCGTCATTGCAAGCTGACGTGCTTGCCCAACGCATCTTTGACGCATTGTGCCCCTTCTGCCACACAGGCCCGTGGACCCAGACACCGTGCAACGCAACCGGCTCCTTAGGCCGCCCCGCGACTCGCAGTCGGGGGCTCCCCTGGCGTCGCAGTGTTCCCAGCTCAGCCTCATGCAGTCCCTTGACTCCCTCAAGCAGAACTCGTGCCCCCACTTGGGCGCACGTGTTCTTCCTGCGGCCTCCACCTCCTGCAACGCCCCCCTGCCACCCCTGACAAGAGGCGAGGGGCCATGCGGCGCCGGCAGCTTGTCCCCCGTGCCCCCGCCTCCGCCTCACCCAACCCCAGTGCCTCCCTACAGCGTTCATGCGCAGCTGCAGGCGCAGGCGCAGCGGCAGCACGCGCTGGCGGCGGCGCAGGCGCAGGGTCTGGGCCAGGAGGTCAGCTTCAGCCAGCTGTTCCCGCATGCGGACAGGGAGACGTCCTTCACCGTCCTGCCGGGGTTAAGGGTGTCGCACCAGGTGCCGGTGCAGGGCATGTCAGCAGGGTCGTTGCAAGGGGTCGGGTGCAGTGTGAGCTCCCAGGCGTTTGGTGGAGGTGCGTGCTTGGGGCTGGGGTTAGGGCTGGGGATGGGGCAGGCGTCTACCAACGGCTTGCCCGCACTGGGAAAGAAGGCTATGCCGAAGGGGGGCGGATTCAGATACGCTTAGGTGACATGTACAGAGTGCACATGTGCATCTCAGCTGGGCCAGGCTGTGGTGGTGCGCCAGAGGGCAAGGTGCAAACCCGGTATGGGCTTCCACAACAGGGAACCTCTCCTGACGCAGGGTGTGGCAGGCCCCTACCCTCATCGGCGGTGGTGGTGTGGAGAGGTGTTTGCATTACTATTCATGCAGACGATCCTGTCCGCTTCCCTTACCACTATGCTTGTGCATCCGCTGTCGCGTAGCCACGGTCTGCACATTGACGGCATGTTGTGCATGTGCATCTGTCGATTGAAAGGGATCGAGCGGTAACAAGCCGCTTAACCCGTACCGGAAAATGAGGGCCGCGTGCCGTACCGCGGTGCCTCTCGTGGTGCATGTGATGCTGGGGGTTCGGGCCATGAGGTACACGGTCTTTATCCATGTGATCGACAGTAGAATGGCACGTGGGGGTGAAGCAGCACATGTCCCGTCGTGGGATAACATGTCCGTGGTTAAGGAGCCCCTCTGCCGCCAACTGTCGGCTGAGAACGACCCTGGGTCACCGAAAAAACGACCCTGGGTCGGACTGAATAAACAGAATCGGCCAATCGCTTTTCGTGCGCCCGACATTCAAATCATAAGAGCGCAATTAATTCATGCTGCCGCATCTCGCCGAATCTGCAACGGCGCGCTCGGCGGCAAGCACCACTTTCGCGTGAAGCCGAACTTACTAACGTAGCTGCCCCGCTATTACAGCCGTCTCATACATACAAGCATAACAATATGTTGGAAAACTTCTTTTTCGCATAGGTGTAACGCTACCAGCGCAACAGCGCAACCCCCAACCACCAACCCCCCAAAAGCACAACACAGACTCCTTCCACGGCCCCCGCCCCCGACAGGGGCCGCTTTAAGGAGCCCCTCTGTCGCCAACTGTCCCTTGAGAACCGACCCCGGGTCACCCCTCAACATCAAAAGCTGTTCCCTCGCTTTCCCAGAGAAACTCAGTGTGACAGATATGCAATTCTTCATACATGCAGAATCGCAAAAGAACTGATCAGGAGAGGCCTCGCAGGCAAACTTCGCGCCTCACACATACAGACTGCAAGCGCGCGATAAAGCCTGCTCCACTGTACCTGTCAAGCAAAGTCCATAATTCCTATTTGCCGCGATGCTTTGTAACAGCAGTACTTTACATACTGCACTTCCTCAACCAGCGCAACCCCTAATCACCCAACCTCCATTGAAATCAACAACACAGTACACAGACTCCTTCCACGGCCCCCCGACAGGGGGCCGCTTTACGCTGCCATGTGTATGGGCGATTTGCCCACATAAACCGACCCTGGGTCACCGAATTTATAACAAGGTGACATCCGCGAATACCCCCTTAATACGCGCGCTGGCCAGTCCGGTACATAGCCATAAACCTGTTAGCAATTCACAATATGTAACACCCTAAGGCGTGGCGCACAGGCGGTTGGTTGACAGCGGCGTCGGTCACGAAAATCGGACGCTCCACCCGTTGGCGATGAGGGCAAACAGAGAAGTTCATAAACATCAAACGTAATTTACAAATGCGTTGCCTGTACCCCTTCATGACCGAAGCGCAGAAAGTGCACTAAAGCAGCGCCAAAAGGGCATGCGCGATGATGTTGCCCCGGTTGTAGCGCATACAGATGGAAGCGCAAATGGCCTAACTAATATACTTACCCAGTTAGCACCCATTTTCTGTGGCGCTTTATGCCTTCAAAAGCGTCAGAGCTCGGGGCCTCCCCTGCTTTGTGCCTCCCAACCTGCCCTCAAACCCCCTTGGCCCTCAACCTCCGCGCTGCATGATACTCGTCTAGAAGCAGCGCCACTACTAGCCTAGATCGTTTTTAGCTTGCGGTGCATGAGGGATGGCAAGGGCAATAAAACCTGTGCTAATGACCACCACCGTCTCAGGCTGGTCGAAACACAGCAACGCTAGGGGCTGGTCCGAATGGGGTGGCCCCTGTGGGCTGGACGGTGCCCCAAGATGGCACACGGTTGCAAATTCATGTTACCGTATATCTGCAGCTCTGGTGGCGCTATGGGCCATACTGTTTCCTCCAGGGGCATGCACGTAAATTGCTTTAATTGATCTCAGTAAGGACCCAATGCCTGAATCCTGCCTTCTAGCCTGTCATGCACCTTTGTGTGCCAGGACGACCCATGGGCCTGAGCACGGCAGGTAAGGCAGGCAAGGACGCAAGGTCTACGTCTGAATGCATGAATCCATTCACACGTCATCGCATAATTAACAGCTCAGGACGTGGCGACTGGCGAGTCCTTTCTGCATGGGTGACCTGCCGCGATTCAATTTTGGTTCAAGTCTTCTCTCCAGCAGCAGTTGCTGCTACTTACAGTTTTGTGTTTCACTCTTCTTACCCCACCGTTGCCTTTGGCATTTTACTTGACGCCAGGCTTCAGGGGTGCAGGCGGGCAACACGCCTGGCCATCGCTGTTGCAAAACTTCCCTTGTCCTATAAAGTACGAATTGACAGTAGCTTATAGATAAGCTCACGTTGTTGTTGCTGCCTGTTTGCCGCTCAACGAAAGATGGCAACCTCCATGCGCAGCGCGGGTTGTGGTATCTTGTCACGTCAGGATGCCCGGGCAAAAGCTCTACAAATAATGCCGCGTCATGAAGCAAGGATGCCGCTATCCAAGTTTAGCTCTGCTGTGCGGAGGACACAGCGCCTTCATGTCGTCGCTTTTCGTGACAGCAACGGGGGACAGGCCAGCTCGTCCGCACCTGCTTTCAAAAGCTTCTCAGGAAGCGAGCATGTCTCCCTGCCGGTCGACTACTACCGGTTGTTGCAGGTCGACTGCGACAGCCGGCCAGATGCTATCCGGGTTTCGTATGAGCGGCTCATTCGCCAGCCGCCTGCGACTTCCTACTCCAACGACACTATGTTCTCGCGGGCTGTGCTGCTAAAAGCCGCATCCGAATGCCTAGCCGATGGGGAGCTGCGCAAGTCCTACGACGCCAAGCTTGCCGCGGGGCACAAGCACCTCCGCGTCAGCCAGCAAGACCTGCCTGGTGCTCTCGTCGTCCTGCAGGAGGTGCGAGCTACGAGCAGAAGCAATGCAACGCACGCTTTCGACAAATACTAGCGCCAATCCGGTATCAACCCATGGGATACTTTGTATGTGTAACACAGGTGGGCGAGTACCAGTCCACCCTGGACGTGGGCGCCCGCTGGCTGGAGCTCAACGCCGCACAGCCGGACGCAGGTGACGTGGCTGCAGCCATGGCGCTCGCCTACTGCGACCGTGCCAGCGACCGCCTGCAGGCCCCTGCCCCCAGCACGCAGCCCACCCAAGCCGACGGCGTTGCAGCTGGGCCAGGGGCGGCGGATGAGGCCCGGGTGTCCGTGCTGGCTGCGTGTGACGACCTGGAGGCCGCGCTGGCGATGCTGCACAAGTTCGACATTGCGCAACAGCTGCAGTCGCAGATCGCCGGGGCCCTGAGGGTAAGCTGGCCTGTTCGTGCACCATGTCGACGCTGTGCAAGGGTTCGTTCATTGTGCACTAGCAATAGCCATCAGACACGCCACGAGCGCTGCCCTCGCAGACCTGCTCTTGGCACAACACGAACAAGGTGCTCATCACATCATGCTGACAGGTGAAGGCGCAATGCTTCACACTGGCCTTGAGCATTCCTGTGTCCCGGTTCCCAGGACCTGTCCGCCGAGTACGGCTGCGAGCTGGCCGCCCTGCCGCTGGGCGCGGAGAACGCCGCACGGCGTGCCAAGGGCGTGGCGCTCATCCGGTCTGTGCTGCGCGCCGCCGCCACGGCCGCTGTGGCGCCCGCCCCTGCCGCCGAGGTGCCCGAGTGGAGCGCCGCTGCAGCAGCTGCCGCGGAGGGTGGCGCCGCTGGTGCCGCTGGCGCCGAGGGGGTGGTGGCCAAGGCGCGCAAGATGCTGCAGCGCTGCCGGGACATACTCACAACCCACGAGCAGGTGCGTTGCCGGAACGCTTGCGCGGCCACGGGAGAACGTTACTAGCTGATTAACGCGGGCACTGAGGTCACCCCGTCGGACCAGTGCAGCTCACTTAATATGGCCGGTGCATCTCACCAGCTTCCTTTGACTTGCAGACGTCCAAGTGCCCAACTCGTACTCCACGAGCCAGCTGCACTGTCCAACAATCACCCCACAAAACACACATCTTGCACAGAAACGCTGCATGTCAGGGGCACCCCCAATCCCCCTCCGTCTCCCCCAGGTGTCCCTGCTTCCGGACGCCATGGTGTGCAGCGGCCCGCTGCCCACCCCAGACGTGCTGTACGACGGCGCCATGGCCCACGTCGCCCAGGGATTTGCGTCCGGCTGGCCGCACCACGTGGCGCGCGGCCTGGGCCTGCTGGAGCAGCTGGAGGGGCAGCTGGCGCACGAGGCGGAGGTGCAGCGCCTCATGGCCCAGCAGCTGGCGGAGCTGGAGGCAGCCAGGGCCATGCGTGGGGGCGCCGGAGGGTACGCAGACCCCCACGGCCACGGGCACTACGGCCAGGCACGCGCGCGTGCTGCGGAGCGCCTGCAGCACGAGCACCCCCAGCCTCAGCACCACATGCAGCAGCAGGCGCAGCAGCAAGGGGCGGCGGCCTCAGGCGCGGAGCCTGCATGGGCCGGGGGCGTGGCGCTGGAAAAGGCGGTGTGCTATGTGCTGCTGGGGGACTACGCCAAGGCCAGCCAACTGCTAGGGCTTAGCAAGCCGAGCGGCAGGGGTGGCGTAGAGGCCGCCGATGCGCAGCTGGTGGCATTTGTGACGGTGGGTGCAGGAAGAAGTGGGCCGTTATAGTACCGGTATGGCCTAGTGCCCGGCGTGTTGATCACAACTTGCCAGCTGCCACGTTGCTGACAGGCTCCTGACAGCTTTGCCTACCTCCTGCAGGAGCACTCCCCCGCCGGCGCTCGAGACCTGCGCCCCGGCCTGCGCGCCCTGGTGTGCCGCTGGCTGGAGGGCGTGGCCCTGCCGGGCTTCAAGGACACTGCGGGTCGCCGCGTGGTGCGTGCGGAGGTGGAGCGCACCTGGTTCGCCAACGCCCAGGTGGCGCTGTACCTGCAGGTGCGCCGCTGTCGGGCTGGGGAAGCAGTTAAAGACGCCAGGCCCTTGAACTCAGTGTCATTTGTCCAATTCACCCTGCACATTGCATGTTGATACAGACCAATCAACCACACGCGTGCCCTGCAGGCCTGGCGGGTCGTCCGCTATGACGGGGCGCTGACGCTTGTGCACTGGCTGTGCAACCTGCTGCCCACCATGGCGGCCCTGGCCTCCTCCGCGGCCGCCCGCATCGCCGCCGCCGTCACCGGCCTGCTAGCGGCGCTGCAGGCGCACAACGCCAAGGGTGCTGCCACCGCCGCAAAGGCGAATGCCACCTCGAGGGGTGGCGCTGCGGTGGCGGCAAAGCCTACTGCTCGTCAGGGGCAGCAGGCCGCCGTGGCCGCCTCAGCGTACCGTACGTCCCGCTCCCGGGTGGCGTCTCCTGAGCGGCAGCCCTGTGAGGTCGTGACTGCTGCCACCAGCGGCAGCCCAACGCGCATGGGCGCCCACGGCCGCGGCAGCGCCATGGAGGACAGCCACGAGGTCGCCGCTGCAGACATTGCCAGCAGCAGGCAAAAGTCCTATGGGGTTGCCACTGTTCCAGCTACCGCAGTTGCAGGGCCTGCCGCCGCGGCAGATGCCCGCTACTCCTACGACGAGCAGGAACACCAACGCGGCCCTGGCTACGGCGCTGCCGAGCAGCACAGGTACCAGGGCGCACACGACACGCCGTACGGCACTGCCACCGGCGACAGCAGCTCCAGGGCAATGGCCTCGAGCGACTACGACCAGCGTGCGCCCCGCCGCGCGTCCGCTGCTGGCACCGCCACGGTGCAGCGGCCCCCACCCCCCGCCCCGCCCCAGCCCCAGCCCCGTGGCGCGGCGGAGGCGCTGGAGGATGAGGAGCAGGACCCCCTGCTGGAGGGCCGCCACCGCGGGGACGGCAGCCTGGTGACGGAGGACGAGCTGCGCGCACACCTAGCGGGGCTGGAGGTGGCCATGTGGGACAGCGAGCCGCCCAAGCAGGGGCCGGACGCCAAGCGCATCCTCATGTGCGCCGTTGGAGCGGTGCGTGCCCGCGGTGTGCCTTCTTCATGGGCTAGCAGGAGCATGGACAATTTCTCCACTTGCCTTGAAAGTGGCAGCCGTGCCAGGGGTCGCTTGTCCAGTACTGATTGTGGTGTACGACGTCCGAAGGCGTTAAGAAGTGTGTGTACTGCTAACGGGCTGCTGTTACCCTCTATGCCGCAGGTGGCTGTGGCAGTGGCTGTGTTCGTTGCCTTCCGTCGTCCGGCTACCACCGCGGCGGCACTGCAGCCGGCGGCCGCTGCCGCCACTGTGCAGCAGGAGAAGCAGCAGCAGGCCCGTGGCCGCGGCCGCTGAAGTGGGTTTTGCGTTGAGCGTTGCGTGTGTATGCAAGCACCGCAGGGCGGGCAGCTGCGGCGCAGGGTTGTTGGGCGTTTGCGCTGGGGTAAGTACCCGGGCTTTCGTAAGTTGGTATATGGAGAGGTCGGCAGGCCACCGTCTGCCGCAAGTGCCAGCGTGGTGTATTATCGCTACATGCCATAGAACTGGTCTGAACAGGCGCACAGAACCCTGCAAAGGCATATCGCCTTACTACCGCGTTTAGACAAGGGGCAACATGTAAACAGAGCTTAGGGCATGGACTGGATGGGTTATGACGGGCTAGGATGACGCGCGGCTGTTCAGGGGAACCCCAGTGGCTGTTGCAGGGCTGTTGGTCTGCGCATGATTGTCAAGGCTGCAGAATTGTGCACGGAACTTCTCGCTGTTTCTTGCGTGGTGGCTGATGGCATGTTTGTCATGCTTAGGAGGCTGATGGTAGTCATGCGAAGACGGAAGAGCACCCCCAACAGCTGCTGGAGCAGTCACGAGCAGGCGCAGGCGTAGCCAGCACGCTCCGACTTGCACCATTTGTTGAACGAAGGAAGATTTTACAAGTTCTATTTGCGCTGTCTCCATGCACCGCGCCTGAGCTTGCTATGAAGACGGGTCTGCAAGTGACTGTGGCCGAACACCAGTGTTCCAACAAGTGTCCGAGGCGATGGGGGCCGGCAGCCCTTACCTGTGACGCCTCGAACTTGAAATTGTTTCTTTTATCTGTAGAGCAAGCGGCCAAGAAAGTTGGCCACGATTGCCTTACTCATAACCGTAGCAACAGGTCCGCAAAGGTACCGTTCCAAAGCAAACTGCGACTAGCACTCATTGTAAGAAGTACAAAAATGCTTCGACAGCTCTGCGTCCCACATTCCAACCCTACCTGTGTCTGGTGACAGGCGCGAAGGCAACCGTTACGTCTGAACTGGTACCTGATCAGCAACATACAAGCAGGCAGAATGTCTACGCTGTACAACAATGTAGAGGCAGACGACCCTTTGGTCGCTGCTGCACTGGCTGCTGGCGCCTTGGAGGGGACTGAGAGCATAGCCCGGAAGCTTGCCAGTGGCGCCAAGTACCAACAGAAGGAGGCCAAAGAAGCCCTTGGAAGGCATCTGATGACCATGGCTTCAACACCAGAGCTGCTTCAGCAGCTGCCCACAACCAAGCAGCAGCGCCCTGAGGGCTACAACGAGAAGGCCTTCCTCTTCCTGACCAGGGGCTACGCTGAGGACCACGGCCACAGTCCAGGCACGTCGTACCGGTACTTGGCCGCAGGATGCAGGGCGCTAGGGTGCCCAGCTGCCCAAAATCATGTACTTCTGCAGCCAGCCTGATGGGAGGTGTGCACCAATGCCGCAGGCAACGTGCAGCACCCGACGGTATTGCGTTGTTCCACCAAGGGCTTGGGCGTACGACAGTAACCGTTCACACCAACCATGTTACCGTATCGATGTTGGCCTCCATCACGCAGGCGGCTTCGACTCTGGCCCCGGGCCCGTGGAGCTGCCTGCAATACCCGGCCATGAGCAGTACTGCGGGGCCCGACTCGTAGTACAGTACGACAGGCTCTGCTCCTGCGGCAAGACCTTCGCATATGACAAACGAAACAAAGAATTCGGGCACAAGGGCCACTCCTACCAGACGGTAAGCCGCGGGCTTGGCCTAAGGTCGGTGGCACAGCGCACAAGCCGAGCTTACAGTAGTGAGCCTTCTGTAAGCCTGCACTCCGGAAGTAATGCAGTGCGCTATGAACGCCCTTAAGTTGTCGTCGGCAGTACCGTAAGCAGCTGGCTCCTGGGATCAGCCCATCATCCCAGCTTCTGTGAAACTGACACCGCTTGCCAGTGCAGCTAACGCACATTGGACTCAATTACACAACCAGGTCACCACTCCCTGACTGCAGTTGCACATATGCCGGCTGGCGGTCGAGAGCCTGCCGGCCTCCGCCGCCCAAGACAGCGGCGAGTGGGAGGAGAAGAAGACCAAGTGGGGCAAGTTCTGGTTCTGCAGAAAGGTTATAGCCTACCTGGTCTTCCAGGACAGCCAAGTGTACGAGGGTTACAGGGAGAAGCAGGCACGCGGACGTGGGGCAGCACCAGCCGCCGGCCGCAGCAGTGACAGTGGTGGCGGCGTTGGCAGCAGCGGCGCCGCTGCCACAGGCGGGGCTGGCGCTGCCGCAGGCTGCCCCAGCCCCACTTCAAGCGGTCGTGCGGCCCTGGGGGGTTCCAGTGGCGTTTGGCAGCAGCCCCCTCACCTGCCCCTGCAGCAGCAGCAGGCTGGGGACGAAGGGGCCCTGCAGCTGCAGCACCTGTCCATCCAGGAGGCCCTCCGCCAAACAATCGGCCTGCCAGGCGCGTGGACCGGGGGGGCTGCGGCGGGGCCGTCTGGCAGCTTCGGACCAGGTGACGGCGGAGTACCATGCATGGGCAGCGGGGGTCAGCCGGGGGCAGCGGCCCCTGGGAGCTCCGTACAGCTAGGCATCAAGCGGCGGCAGGGGCAGCAGCAGCAGCAGCAGGTGGACTTGGGCGTTGACGGTCTATCTGCAGCTGTTGGGCCGGTACAAGGCCCGGTGGGGCATTCCACTGCGAGCCCCGAGGCGGCGGGAGCAGCGGAACAGGCAGTGGGGGAGGCGGAAGAGGGCGAGCCGGGCGCCAAGGCACTACGGGAGCCCCCGGCGCCCTGGGCGGAAGACCGGGACCGCGTGTGGGCCTTTCTACATGTGCGCTGTGGCAGCTACCCCGAGCTGGCGGCTGGCCTGGGGTCGGCGGAGGCGGCGGATGCACAGTTGCTCCAGGAGTGGGAGCAGCTGCTGCTGTCTGTTCCTGTGGAGCACCTGCAGGAGATGCGGATCGCCAACGGGCAGTGCCTGGCGCACTGGCTGGCCACGCCGCCCGACTACATGGACGACGCCGAGGTGAAGCAGCAGGGGCTGCTGCCGCCCCATGACCCTGACTTTCCGCTACCACAGCGTGTGGCGGCTGGGTTCATCCAGGTGAGGAAGGGCAGTATCAGTCAGCTGGATAATGGGGTTGTGCTGCCGGTGAGGTGGAGCCGTGCAGCAGTTGTTGCTGCTGCCGCTGCATGCGGGCCGTCCGCCTGATGACGGCGCCGTGGCGGCAAAGTGGGGGACGTTGCGTGCGACCTTTGGCCAATTTGCTGCATTGATATTGCCGCTCGGCCTCGTGCGCTGTGTCAGGACAAGCTTGGGTTCACCTAGGCGCTCTTTGGAATGCCCTCATGTGAGATGCGCGGGCCCTTCGTAGGCGCACCGGCAGGGTGAACCTGGAACCGGACTTGTACCAACTGCTTGCAGCAGGCAACCCCTGCGCAGGGTTTTGCCACACTTTTCATCCTTCCCGCACCCCGTCCATCCGCCTGGACAACGTCCAGGCTGCCATCGCCCGCCTGACGGTGCCCCGCTGGCGGCCGCTGCTGCTGGTCCGCGACGACATCTCCAAGGCGAACCCCGTGCACCGTGCGGGGCGCTACGGCCACCGCACACAGGTGCTGGAGCTGCTGCTGCAACACGCGCCC